>JAJPUD010003529.1:79665-206236 GCA_023553655.1 Myrmecobius fasciatus
CCGCCCGCCCTCCCCCACTCCCAGCAAGCCGGATGAGGGGAGCAGAGGTGGGGGCGGCTCTTCGCCCCCGCGGAGGGTGGGAGGCAGGCAGGCGGGGCGGGTGCGCCGGGGCTCGGAGGTGGGCGACCTCGGGAGCCCCCGTACATACCCTCCCTCCGTCGCGGCTGTCTCCCCCTCAACCCGCCCCCGGGCAGGACAAACTCACCAGCTTGGGCTTGTTTTTGGTCTCCTCGTCGCCGGCGGCCCGGCCCCCGGCGCTTCGCTTGCCGCCCCGACCCCCGCCGGGCTCCTCGCCTCCGGGGCCCGCCGCTGTCCCGGGCTGCTCCATCTTTCTCGGACACCCGTCACCTGCACCCCGCACCCCGCCCCGCCCTGAGTCGGGCTAGCCGCTCGACCCCACCCGGGCCGCCGGGGAGAGAAGGCAGTTGTTGGGGGCGCGGCCGCCTCCCTCAGGCCCTGGGGGCGTCCGCCCCGAAGCCCGCCGAACCTAGCCGAGCCTTGGCCGCTCTCCTAAAGGACGGCCGGCGCAGCTGTGGCCAGAGGCGCGCCTGTGGCTTTAAGAGGGCCGCGGCACATGTGATTCCGCCCAGTGGCCGCTGACAGCCGCCCGGGCGAGGAAAGCCGAGCTTCCTACTCCGCTGCCGACTTGGGCCGCGCTACTGAGCATGCCCGTTGCGCGGGCTGGAGCCGGCCAGCGCGCTGCCCGCCCGTCCGTCCGCCAGTCCACCCGTCCGGCCGGCCTCTCAGAGCGCGCCTTTCACTTCTCGGGGACTGGACTCTGGGGGACGGGCGGGGGAGGGAGGGCGCGGCGAGGCGCTACCCTGGGGGAGGAGCCCATCCTTCACTTGGGGAAGCGGAGGCCAGTGCGCTAGGCAAAAGTTGCAGTGACAGCTGGAGAGCCACCGAAGGTCACGCCCGCCCGGGGCCCCTCGGACTCCCGCTCCCCCACATACACCCTCCCTCCCCCCGCGCTTAAGACCCTATGGAAGGCGAGAGAGATGGAGACACAGCTAAATTCGCAGCTCGCCTTGACCACCTACAGCTTGTATGACCTCGGGACTTGAAAATCCTGGCCATCCACTCTGCCACCGGATTTGACCTTGGCCAGCTGGCCTTCTCGAGGACTCAGTTTCCCCCCTCTCCTCCCCCGTGGGAAAGGAAGTCTTGGAATAGATGATCCCAAAGGTGCCTTCCAAACTTAGTAATATAACTAGTATCCTATGGAAAGCCACCAGAAGCAAGACTTGACAGACTCCTCGCCTCCAGTCCCCCTGCTCCAATATCAACCCAGTCGGCCCAAGCGCAGATCTAATGGTGTTATTCCCTGTATGTACTCCATAAACTCTAATGGTTCCCTATGGCCTCTAAGATCAAATCAATTCCTGTAGTGGTTAAAGACCTGAAGGTCTGGCCCCAGCCTCCCTTCTGGGCCTTATTACACTGCTCCTCCTCATGCATATGTCTGACCTAGCTGAACTGATCTTTCCCAGGTTTCTTACACAGGCAGCCTCCATCTTCCATCTCTCTTATCTTTTTGTAAATTCTCTCCCTAGCCTAGAATGCATTCCCACCTCTCCAATTTCCTTCAAAACTCAGCACAAGCTCCAGGTCCCTCGGCCATATTTCCCCTCCTTCCATATATTCCCCTTATATTTATATTTAATCCCCTTATATGTTGGTTGATTTTTACTTTGGTTTTCTTAAAAAGGACCAAAATGACATCACTATGTTAGTCAAGTTAATACATTTCCATTCAATAGAATGTAAACTCCTTGAGGACAAGGGCTTGTAGTTGTACCTTTCCTGAGGCCAGCACAGAGCAAGGCACCTAATAAGTGTTTGTTGCTTGGTTGCCCAGTCAAGTTTATACTAATTACCTATTTATTTGAATGCATTGAGATCACATGCCAGATAATCACAAAGTACTGTCTAAACATGGCCCCCTCTAATGCCTTACCATGCCATACAGTGGAATATAAGCTTTCAAAGGTTATCTCGTCACAAAACTTGCCAAGGAATCTCATAACCTCAAGTCCAGCCACTGGGACCAAACCACACTATTTCTTGAACTAGAAAAGCTTCGAAAATGGGTGTTACTTGAAGGCCAACAAGGGCACTAACTCTTCCTCTGATAAGTTTTTCCATGAGGTGTATATGAATAAACTAGCTGCCAAAGTGAAGTGGAAAAGAGCTTAAATTAACAGATTTTGAACTCTGAAGCTTGCAGACCAGTCTGATCATCCCACTTATATATATAGAAGTATGGCTGGCACTTGCAAAAGTCTAAAAAAAACAAACAAACAAAAAAAAAAACCTACCTCACCAAAAGTAGCATTGACTTCCTGGGGAAATGATGGGTTCCCCATCACTGGAGGAATTTAGATGTAAGCTGGATCATTCATTGTTAGGTAAGTAGATGGGATCCTATTCATATATGGGCTTGAATAGATGATTTCTGGAGGATCTTTCATTGCTAGGACTCTTTGGCCTTGCTTTCAGGTGGGGAGAGAAGGGACTATGATATGAGTCACATTGATTTAGATGTTGTCCTATAATTTATGTAAAGGTGACATGGCTTTCAATGGAAGGTTCTGTTGTCTGGGCTTGATAGTTTCAATATGAGTTCCATCTCCAGAGGAACTTTAATCATTTATGAATCAACTGAAAAGAGATGTCCCTGATCAATTGTGTTTATATTTTACTTTAAACTCAACCCCTGCTCTTTTAATTCTTGGTGTTTATTTTTCAGTATTTTGTTACAGTTAATGTCAACAACGAAAACCCTTTCCGATATGGGGGACTGTGGCCTCAGTTTGAAGCCAACAAACCAATGTTGCCTTCTATGTCTAGCAAGGACATGGTCAGGTGATTTGGGAACTGGCACCACCCCAACTAGAGTCTTAAAAACAACCTTGCCCCACCTACATGTCTCTCTTTTCATTTCTCTGTCTTGGGAAACAAAGAAAGGTTGGGCCAGAGAGACACACCTGAGCCATAGGGCAGTATGAGGAAAGGAGATATGGCCCACAGATGGTATTCTCTGAAGTTAGGCAAAAGCCACCAGCCTATTTGGTTTCTTGTGTGCTTCCTTCTCCTCTATAATTCCCAGTCTAGGACCCAGCAAAAGTAAGTAAGTCAGTGTTGGGGGAGAGATACTTCAATGGAAACACGACCTCCCTCAGCTCTGTGTAGAATGCTTCCTCCCCTGGTGTAGATGGGGAAACCCACCTACCATCTTCTCCTGAACAATTCAAGTGTCCACCTTTCCACAGAGGATCTGCCCAATGCATTGGAGGCCTTCCACTACTTCTTTTAATATCTCAAAAGTAATAGTTATAGCACAGGGATTGTCCATCTGTTCTCTCTCATTCTTACTACATAACCAACCACCATCTCTTCTAATTATATTGTACATATCCTTGATTTTGAGATAAGAAATGTGATTAAATTAACACACATGAAGTAATTAGGGAACAATTAGATGCTAGATTCCCCCTCTATGATGCTATTCTCATAGAATCCCTAGCTTCTCTCAAAGCCCAGTTCAAACACTCTTTCATAAATGAGGCCTTTTCTAACACCCTAACTTCTAGTGCTTCCCTTCAAAAAAAGTCCTTGGACTTCATATACATTTGTGTTCATACATGTTGTTTTCCTCATTAGAATATAAGTTCCTTTATTAATTAATTATCCTTAATTAATATTACACTCACCACTTTGCAGAGAGGGGAGGACCACAGATAGAATTTTAGATTTTTTTTCAATGTATTGATTTTGTAAATTTTTTTTCCTCTTTTCAACTTTTTTTCCCCTTTAAAAACATTTATTATATGGGAAAGATCTCTGGGAGAGGGAACGGAGAAATTTAGGTCAGAATAAAATCAGAACAAAATATATTTTTAAAATTATCTTTAAAAATGAATGTGAACATGACAAATGTAGACATATGTTTAAAGGGATTATACATACATAACCTAAATCAGATTACTTGCTGTCTTTGGGAGGGAGCTAAGTGAGGGAGAGAGAGAAAAAAATTGGAACACAATTGGAACAAAAATGAATGTTGAAACCTATCTTTATATGTATTTGAGAAGACAAATACTATTGAGGAAAAAATGAATGTGAGCTCATTGAGGGCAGGGAATCTTTGTATTCTCAGTACCTGGTATATAATAGGATTTTCCTTAATAAATGATTATTGGGTGGCTCAAAAAATGTAGAAACTTGTTTAAAAGTACTTGTGAAACTACTTAGTCCAGTATCACAGACCATCATATTTGCATATGTTTTTCTCCCCCCAACACCCTGGAATATAATTCATCTTAGCCAAGACACAAATTCCTTTCTTAACTACTTAATTACTTACCGGCTCCTCATCTATCTGTCATACAGTAGGTACTTCATAAATGTTTATTGATTCTTGACTGTAACTGACAACAATTTCACCTTAACCAAATTTGTTTTTTTTAATCCCTTCTGTTTCCCTAAACAATGAATCAAACAGAGTGACATTGGACTACCTTTATTTACCCACTATTGTCTTTCAGCATCCCACAGAACAACAATCCTTTCTTTTCCTTGTTTCTTGCTTTTCTCACTCTGCTATTTGTTATTGTTAACTCTCCAACATTACTTTGTATTCATTTTATATTTGCTTCATGGTGCAAATATGGTTCCCTACATATTGCCCTTGAAGACATTTTTTTTTCCTTTTGTCTTTGTATTTCTAGTACCTAGCATAATATTAGCACATGGTGGGCTCGTTCAATTGGATTGATCCAAACTTAGCTTTTTTTGTTTGTTTTAAATTTTTGTTTTGTATTAAAGCTTTTTATTTACAGAACATATGAGTAATTTTTCTACACTGACCTTTGCAAAAATTTTTTTGTTCCAAAGTTTTCCCCTCCGACCCCACACCCCCTCCCTTTGATGGCAGGTAGTCTAATACATGTTAAATATGTTAAAATATATGATAAATCCAGTATATGTATACATGTCTATACAGTTACCTTGCTGCACAAGAAAAATCGGATCTTGAAAGAGAAAAAAAAAAACAACTTAAGAAGGAAAACAAAATGCAAGCAAACATTCACAGAAAGCATTAAAATGCTATGTTGTGGTCCACACTCAGTTCCCCAAGGCCTCTCTCTGGATGTATATGACTTTCTTCATCACTGAACGATAGGAACTGGTTTGAATCACCTCATTGTTGAAGAGAGCCATGTCCATCCGAATCGATCGTCATATAGTATTGTTGTTGCCATGTATAATGATCTCCTGCTTCTGCTCATTTTGCTCAGCATCAGTTCATGCAAGTCTCTCCAGGCCTCTCTGAAATAGTCCTGCTGATCGTTTCTTACAGAACAATAATATTCCATGACGTTCATATACCATAATTTATTCAGCCATTCTCCAATTGATGGGCATCCATTCAGTTTCCAGTTTCTAGCCACTACAAAAAGGGCTGCCACAAACATTTTTGCACATGTGGGTCCCTTTCCCTCCTTTAAGATTTCTTTGGGATATAGGCCCAGTAAAAACACTGCTGGGTCAAAGGGTATGCACACAAACTTAGCTTTTAAAAGCCTTTTCTGTTGTTTTGGGGAATGGAGTGAGACACTGAGTTCCAATGGTCCCATCAGCACCATGGGCAATAGCCCATTGTGGAGCAGTCACCAGGAGAGTCAAGTTCCATGCCAGAGGTCAAAGCAGTCAGAAATCTGGGCAGATTAGAAAAAAGTTTAAGAAACATGCAAATTCTAGAGTTCAATGAAATTCAGGAACATAGAAAAGATAGAAGAATTCATACAAAACACTAGTAATGCAAATTCCCTAAGGTAGACCTAACACGGAGGCAAAGCTTAGTTTAGCCATGAGTCCAGATATAGAACCAGATGAGTTACTGAACATAGGAATCAAAAAGAGCTGTTGATTGGTTCTGACAGAATCCTCAACAACACAAAGGTAATGGTTGAAAGCAGGTGAAGAAGTCTGGGTGAATGCAAATTATATAAAATACTATCTAAGCATTATCTGTTACTTTTCTTTCTTGCACCTCCTTTGACTTTTAGGAAAATCCTAGTAAAGATGATGTTAAACCATGACAGGAAGAATTTATGAAATGCCTGCTAGATTCTAGGTACTGTTCTGATTCCTAGGGATTCAGAGAAAGACAAGACAGTCCCTGCTCTCAAGGAGCTCACAGTCCAATGGAAGAGATCACATACAAAAAACCTATGTGCAAACTAGGGACAGCTAGGTGGTGTAGTGGACAGAGTGTAGGGTTTGGAGTCAGGAAGACTCATTTTCCTGAGTTCAGATAAAGCCTCAGATACTTGCTAGCTAGGTGACCCTGGGTAAATCTTTTAATCTGTTTGCCCCAATTCCTCATTTATAAAATGACCTGGAAAAGGAAATGGCAAACCACTCCTGTATCTTTGCCAAGAAAACCTCAAATAGGATCACAAAGAGATGGACAGGACTAGACAACAATAACAAATGTACAAAGAAGACACATGCATGATAAACTGGAGATCCTCTCAGAGGGAAGGCACTGTGATTTATGAGGACTGGGACTTCAGCTGAGAAGTGAAGGAAGCCAGGGAATCCCAGAGGCAGAGATGAGGAGGGAGAGAATTCTAGCCAAGAGGGACAGCCAATGAAAATGCATAAAGTTGGGAAATGGAACATCTTGTTCAAGGAAAGGCAAGGAGACCAGTATCACTGGATCAGAGAAAACATGGAGGGAAGTAATTCTTCTATATTTGCCACTCATTAAAGGCTCTTGCCTCCCATAATTGAATCTCTAAGGTAGAAACCCAATGTCACTTTCAGCCTCTAGGACTTTGATATATTCCCTAGTCATACCACCTCTGATTTTATTCTGTACCATGAAACCAATACATTGAGTTTCCTGTGGAAACAAGTACAAGTTTTAGAGCAAGAATATGTGTTCCAAGTAATAACTGCCATACAGTACTGTAAGGTTTACTAGATGTCTTGTAGAATTCACATTTTAGCCAAATGAAAAAGCATTCAGTTTTTACACAAATTAAAGCCCAACTTATTTGAAAGCCACAGTGGATAGAGTATTGGACTTGGAATCAAGAAAACTTAGATTTAAAACCAACTTATTAGTTATGTGAATTTGGGTATGCCAGTCACTTTACCTGAGTCTCAGTTTCCTTATCTGCAAAGTGGGGGTGATAATTCCTTCACATGATTATTATTAAGATAAAATAAGAAAGAATATACTTAAAAGTACTACATAATAATAATTATTATATAATCAGTATTATCATCTTTTATAGATAAGTATAATGGATTTATAGATTTATAGATAAGTATAATAGTCCAGTGTGGAAGTCGTTCACTTATTTAATCAACAAACACTTATTCAGTACCTCTATATTAAGTATTAAGCTATTTCTAAATTTAAATGTTTCATTAGTAGAAGTATCATGCAATTAAAAATCTATTGCCTATTCAAATTTGTAGTTGGTGAATGTAAGCAGGTGTGACATATTACAATAAAAAATTGCACAAGTAAACATTGTAAAGGATGTCATCAAAGAGTATTAGAAAAGGAAAAGGACCAGTCGCTTGACAAGAGGAAGAGATGACCTACTGATGGATAGCCTACATGCTCCACTGGTAGTCACACAATGTCAAAAGAACTAGAGGAAGGTCCCAGAATGTTGGGTGGACTCCCCACAATTGATTTACAGGAGGATGATTTACAGGAGGACTTGGGTAAGAATGGTACAGTAGGAGAGGGCATGGATGGGTTGTAATTTGTATTCTTGGAGGAAACATCCATATTAACAAGCTCACTGATCCATTATAGTTTCAATATCCCTATCAAGACCATATATTTCAATAGATTCCATTGATATGGGTAGTACCTGCAATGATATAGATGACATCCTTCCATACTTCCACCTTCCTTTTATGAATCATACCTTTATATCATTTCATGCATGCAAGTTATCCTTGGTAATCTACTGCTACTTACTTAAACCTGCTGCTTCTCTTTCCATTGTCTTACAACTCTGATTCTTGGGTGATTTAGGTGTTTCATCATTCAGTCATATAGCATGACCAGAGCTTTCACTTTCTCCTCCACCTCTGTCCACATAGAGAATCATGTCCTTGGGGGAGAGGGGGAGGGGAAGGCATAGTGGTGCTCTGTCCAAAGGAATATACATTTTGAATGCTGAAATCTCAGCAAGATAGCTTGAAGTTTATGGGCTAGATTTCTTTCTTAAGGACTGTGTTTTAAACCCAAATTACTCTGGCTATCATTGATCAACAGTAAGTCCCAACCCAAGCTTCACTTGGTCATTGTTTAGATCAGATGGCTTAGAGTGAATATAAATGGCAGGTGTTTTTGTTTTGGCCAGAAACTTTGAAGATCTTCCCTTCCCAGAATGCTTTTTTTTTTGACTAGGTAAAAGAGGCCATTCTTTCCCTCATTTCTTTTTTTTTTATTAAAAGCTTTTTTATTTACAAAACATATGAGTGACTTTTCTACATTGACCTTTGCAAAAACTTTTTTTTCCCAAGCTTTTTCCCTCCTTCCCCCCACCCCCCCACCCCTAGATGACAGGTAATCAATACATGCTAAATATGATAAATTATATGACAAATCCAATACATGTATACATATCTATACAGTTATCTTACTGCACAAGAAATATCAGATCTAGAAAGAGAAGAAGAAAAAAAACAACCTAAGAAGGAAAACATAATGCATGGAAATATTCACAGAAAGCATTAAAAGGCTGTGTTGTGGTCCGTACTCAGTTCCCCAAGGCCTCTCTCTGGATGTATATGACTATCTTCATCGCTGAACAATGGGAACTGGTTTGAACCACCTCATTGTTGAAGAGAACCATGTCCATCAGAGTTGATCATCGTATAGTCTTCTTGCTGTGTATAATGTTCTCCTGGTTCTGCTGATTTCACTCAGCATCAGTTCATGCAAGTCTCTCCAGGCCTCTCTGAAAACCTCCTGTTGATTGTTTCTTACAGAGCAATAATATTCCATAACATTCATATACCATAATTTATTCAGCCACTCTCCAATTGATGGGCATCCTTTCAATTTCCAGTTTCTTGCCACTACAAAAAGGGCTGCCACAAACATTTTTGCACATGTGGGTCCCTTTCCCTCCTTTAAGATCTCTTTGGGATATAGGCCCAGTAGAAACACTGCTGGGTCAAAGGGTATGCACAGTTTGATGGCTTTTTGAGCATAGTTCCAAATTGCTCTCCAGAATGGTTGGATCCGTTCACAGTTCCATCAACAATGTTTCACAGTTCCACCAACAATGTTCTTTCCCTCATTTCTTACCTAGCCTTAATCACTGAACGGGTGTTGCCTCAGTCAAACTGAGACCTGGGAGAGACCTTAGCTTAACAAGGTCAAGGTCTCTCCAGTTGCTCTGATTGATATCATGCCACTGGACCCAGATGGCTCCAGAGGGGAAAGTGAGGCAGGTGACTTTGCACAGCCCTCCTTTACTTCAATCCAATTCACTTGCAAGTCATGGCATCCCTTCCCTTATGTGATGCTCCTTTTTGATAATATTGATGTTAAAAGTGTTAGTCTTGTGTCAGAGAGCAAGATGGGATCATTAAAAATGATACACAAAACCAAGACAACTATTAATATATCAAATTAAAAGAAAAACAACACTAAAAGACATCAGAATTGAGATTAAACCCATTGACCAATCTGAGGACTGATGATGAAATTTACTTCCATTCTCTAAGCAAAGAACTGGTGCACTTGGGGTGCAGAATGGTGAATAAATTGTCCAACTTAGTCACTCTTTATCAGTTTGTTTTACTTATCTGTTTTTATTTGTTATAAGAGAAAGTTCTTTGGGGGAGGTGAAAGTGGTAGGGGTATTAGGAAATGAAAATGATGTAAAAGTTACAAACATCAAAGCCTTTTTAAAAGTTGCACCATTTTCCATTTGCAATTCAGTTTATCCTCTTCCTTCTGCCCAGTTCAGGGCCCAGTCTATTCCGCCTGTCCAAGAAGTGTCCTGACAACCACACCATAATGGCCCACATTGCATAGTCTACAGTTTTTCCTTCACTTCCTTCACTTACATAGTCTTCCTTCACTTGGTTTTTCCATGTGCATATCATTTAACAATCTCTTTTGAATAGCCCTAAATTTCATTGAGGAAGCCCACTAGGATTAGGGACTAGATACAAGGATCATCCCTCAGATCTCTATCTTGGATTCTGTTCTCTTTTCACTCTGTACTCTCTCACTTAGTGACCTCATCTGTGCCTCTGGGTTCAATTATTATCTGGAGGTAGATGATTCCCAAATCTAGCTATGAACCTATTGCTAACCTCTGTTCTAAGCTCCAGTCTCATATGAAGAGCTGTGTCTTAGACATCCCGAATTGGGTATCCCACATATATCTCAAACTCCACATCTAAAACTGAACTCATTATCTTTGCCAAAAAACAAAAACAAAACAAACAAACAAAACCTGTGTCCTTTTCCTACTTTTCCTGTTACTGTCAAGGGTACCACCATCCTCTTAGTCATTGCTCAGCCTTAAAACCCTGGTATCATCCATAACACTTTTTCTCAGCCAACATACACAATCTGTTGCCAAGTCTTATTGTTTCTACCTTCACATCTCTCCTATGTACCACCTTCTTTTCGCTGACACAATGGCTACTCTGGTGCACACCCTCCTCACTTTACACGTGTACTATTGGAATAGCCTTCTTGTTTGTTTCCCAGCCTTGACTCTCTCCTCCACTCCAATCCAGTGTCAACATAGCTGCCAAAGCGATCTTGCTAAGGCACAAGTCTGACCAAATCTCCTCCCTACTCCATAGCTACTCCAGAAGTTCCTTCTTACCTCCGAGGGTAATCTGAAATGCCTCTTTATCTTCCCAATTAATAATGAAGATTAGAATGAACCAAATAGTTACATTTAATCTGAAAACTCATTGTTCTTGTTACATGAATAAAAAAAAAAAAGCACCACAACCCACAATCTACTTTAACAACAACAACAATAAAACAAAAACAAAAACATGATTTTATGACCTTATGCATTACTTTCCCTCTCCTTCATTGGACTTCCTCTGGGTATAAATCATAACTAAGAGCAGAAACATTTTCACATGGGAAGCATTTTCTGTCCCTTTCTCTGCCTCTTCCCTCTGCTGCCGAGAGGAAAGGATGAGAATACCCCCAGAGTAGTGGCCTCCAGCCAAGAGGTCACCTCCCATTCCCGGGGCTGTGGACAAGAAGGGGAGGGGCTGTGGAACCAATTGGAAGTTAGCCTGGAGCTAAGGAGAACATTAATCGGCCATTTGGATCACCTTTACAAGTCAAATGAATGCTATCACTTCTTTGGCAAGCTGTGGAAACTCAGTTTAAAAAGAAAGTTGATAAGTGGGTGTAATTGGCTGAGCGGGTGTAAAGGCAAAATAGCAGCAAGTCAAATTGCTAGAACTTAAAGTGCCTAATTATCTCAGAACACCTAAAAAGGCTTCTTTAGGTTACTGGGATTTGGCCCGTATTCTCTCTGCTCAAATGTATCACCCTTCTCAGTCTCATCTAGAAACTAGAGAGCTGGATAATTTCCATTTAGATAAACCAGTTTCTATCAATCTTAATTTGGTTGCAGCTATAAAAACGTGAAAATTCCAAATTCCAAATCCAGATTCTGAGTTCTGAGCCCCAGATTCAACATAAAATTTCTAACAATTACTCACACCAATGATTCTAGGGCTGTCAGTTGCATTACCTATACTGTCTAGTTGTTCCTATTTGTTATATTTAGAATAGAATAGAATGTTATATATAATATATATGCATACATAATATATATACACATATATGCATATATATATGAGTGGGGAGAACCTTATGATTCCTAGGATCATCTAATTTAAACCATAAATCAGGGCAGTGAAACTCTGTGCTTTCTCCATGATCACATCAACAGATTCTTCCTTTCTTTTTTTGAAAGAAACAAAGAAAGAAAGAAAGAAAGAAAGGGAAAGAAAGAAAAAAAGAAAGGAAGGAAGGAAGGAAGGAAGGAAGGAAGGAAGGAAGGAAGGAAGGAGAAAGCAATGGGATGACAATAGGATTTGCCGATGAAATGAACAGATATCAAAGAGAAGATTTCAAAAGAAATGAAAAGGTCCAGACAGTACTTTTCTCCTTCCCACCCCATTAAAAAAAATGTGCCCAAGAAGATAACAGCAACTACCAACGCATGTTACCACTTTGTCATCTTTATAAAATCTTCATGACAATGGCCTATACAGGGATCAAGGGTATCCTAAATAACAACAGGATAAGTGAATGTGAAGGTTTACACAGATTATTTTCTGTAGGAGACCAAATAGATTCTCTACACTTCTGAGCCTGACAGAGAAGACAAGTCCCTGTTTTATCTATAATTTGTTAATTTCCATAAAACACAACTTCCTGAAACCAAATTCAACACTACACATAGACACAAATACACACATATACATCATACACATATGGAAAAAGACCACATATGATAAAAGTACATATAATAATAAAAAATATATAAAATGTCCTGTTTGTTGTTTTTTTTTCAATAAAACACAATTCCCCAGAAACAAATTTAACCTCTATTTTAAAAAAAACAAACTGATCTCCCTCCCTTGTGTTAAAATCATATGAGATGCTATGTCAGATATCATTATGGAGCAAAGCTTGTTCAGTGATTTACTAAGAATCAATGATGAGCAAAGAAAGCATCAAGCAAGAAAACATAATAAGCTCATCCATGCTGTATCCCTATCAATAGCAAAATTTTACAAATTTTTTCGTAGATGACATTGTACTAACTTCATCAAGTATTGGAACATTCATTATAGGATTTCCTCACTGCATTCCAAAGAGACCAATTTAGCCATCTACACTGAAAAAAGCAGATTGCCCAGATAAAGACACGAAGCTAGATTGACAGTACATTGAATAAATCCAGCTATAGGTGCTGAAAACAGACAATGACAGGGACTAGAATAAAATAGAAAGAAGAGAATAGATCGGATAAAATTTGGAGTAATCACCTAACAATTTCATTGATTGCAAATTATACTTCCTTGTACAAAGTTCAATTTTTTTAAGCAAATATTGTAGGATTAGGAAAGATTAGGAATAGTATCACTTTATAAAAGTGTTAACAGGAGAGATCCCTAGAGTGGGACATAGCTCTGGCTCTTTCCTGAGCAACATCTAACTTGAGATGATATAGCAACTCCTGATTGATTAGTCACCAGTGATGTGTGTTGTATCAAAGATGATAGGCTTCATAGCCCAGAAGAGCTACCCATTCTGTAGGCTGCAAGAAGAAAAACAAAGGGTTTCTTTTAACCACAACCTAGTACAGTGATCTCTTCTCAGCAATACAGTGATCTAAGACAGTTCCAAAAGATTTATGATGGCAATGTTATCCATATCCAGAGAAAGAAACATGTAATCTGAAATCAGGACAAAGCATATTATTTCTACTTTTAAAAAAATTCTTTTTTGTGTTTTTCTTTTTTTCTTTTCATTTTTTCTTTCTTGTGTTCTGTTCTGATTCTTCTTTCACAAGATAACTAATGTGGAAATATGTTTAACATGATTGTACATGTATAACCTATATTAAGCTACTTGCTATCTTGGGGAGGAGGGAAGGGAGAGAGGGAGAAAAGTTTGAAACTCAAAATCTTACAGAAATGAATGTTGAAAACTATCTTTATGTGTAATTGGAGAAAATACTATTAAGTACAAAAAAGGCTGTTCTCCAACCAAATGCCTCCCATCCATATGTTAAGATCTTTCAAGACTTCTTGATAGACACAATAGAAATGACTTTGTTTGGCTATCTTTTCTTCATTGTTATCAAGCAACTCATTTATGCTTGCCAAAAATGTTTGTTATTATCATGGAAGATATTTAACATAGAATCCCCAGACCTATTACTGTTGAGGTGCTTCCAATGCTACTGATTGCAATGAGCCCCAGAATATTAGTCTCCTAAATGAGATTCATTAGTGCTTAAGAATTCAACCTAACTGTGCACATAGGAAGAAACCAAGTAGATGAAACATATCTACAATCCAGACTCTGCTATGTAGTTTGATGGAAAATTAGAGAGTTGGTTTCTCTTGGATATGTGGATGGACAGTGACCTAGGCCAAGAACTGAATAAGAGGAAGAGTGGTCTGAGTCATATCAAGAAAACTGCAACAGTGCTTTCTTTCAATGACTTTCAATTTCTCCTTGAAATAAAATTCTATCTTTTTAACATAAATATTCTTTTTGCTGATGCTAGATGCCTGTGAATAATAGAACATCAGAATCTCAGGGGACTCAAAACTGCAAGTCACCCAAAAGATGTGATGGACACAAACAAGCAGGAAATTTTGTATGCAAAATGGCATCCAGATTTGTATGACCAGAAAAGGAGGTAGACTAGTTATGTACTAAAAGTAAGGTACAAGGGATAGTCTGAGCATGGGATTAATAATTAATAATAACAATAATAACTAACATATAGTGCTTTAAGATTTGAAAAGCAGTTTACAGATATTATCTCATTTGATCCCCACAACATCCCTTTTATCATCCCCATTTTACAATGCTAAGAAAAGTTAAATGACATCAAGAGGAAGGAAGAGCGAGTTGTGCTGCCCAACTGATCGGTTCCAATTGGGTCCCCAGTGGGGCAGCACTATTCACAGAGACTGTTGTTAGATTTCCTATAGAGGAATTATGAAACAATATGGAAAGGATCAGGACAGGATAAGAAGTAGGAAAGGTGCCCACTAACAAAAATAGAGATCTGTCAGCATATTAAACTTTTAGAGATAAGATTGAGAATCCTTGACAACTTTCAGTCTTCAGTTGTTAACATTTATGAGCATCTGGCATTTCTTTTCCTTTGCTAGGGTCCTTAGAAAGCACCATTTTAAAGATACATCTTCAAAGAGCATTTGCTGACCTTTTCCCTGTGGCAGTCGCTGACCCAATACTCGTGTTTCAGTTTGTAACACTGCATTTGAAGAACTAAATAGAAAAGAAGCCAGTAATGAAGATTCCCTGGAGTAGGCAGAGATTTGTGATCAATTTATCCCTGGCTCCCAGGTAAAATGGTAGTATTATGAAAAATCATTTTGAAATGACTGAATGCTTCTTGAAAGTGTATCACAGCTCCAAGATAGCTTTTTGAAGATAGAGATTCATTTAAGAGGTACAGTACTTGATAATGAATTGGGTTCTCTAATGCCTTTTTTTTTTCAAAATACTTACTGTATGAATCAGAAAAAACTGGTCTAGATCACATCAAGCAATTCGTAGATCTTGGTTTTGAACTGTCCTGGGATCTCAGAATTCAATATTAATATCACTATCAATAACTTAGGTTACAGAGCCCTCTTAGATTAGCTCCTGATTTTGGCTACCATACTATGCAAGGTCAGGACCACCTTAATGCAAGAAAAAAAATGGCATTTTCTATTTTTTTCTATAAACACAAGCATATAATATTAGAAAATTATGTCATATATATTTTTTCTGTCATATATACATACAGGGCAGGAATGATGTGGGGGTTTTTTTTGACTATGTTATTTACACGAAAAGAAATTTTTTTTAAGAAGTGGGATGAAGGCTGATAGTGATACAAAAAAAAATAATTATAGCAACATTGATGAAGTATCTTTTTGGAAGTGGAAGTTCCCAGAGAAATGCAAGCAAACAGTAGAGCTTTGGTACTAACATGCTGAATATATTTTATATCTTAAAAAACAAGCTATTTTTAATGGAGATTCATGGTTTCAAGTATAGTTTACTTTTTTTCCGTCTTCTTTGTATATGGAATTCTTATTCAAAATAACAAAATTGATATTTTTAAATGGTACCAAATTTGTGAAAGAGAAAAGTTAATTGTTTTAAACTAAATTCATACAGTGAAATGAAGTTTCTTGTATATCAACTTCTTCTTTTGCCCACTTCCTTCCCAGATGCCCTGATTCCAAGGATTTTGAGTAAATCTGACTATTATACAACATGGAATCAAAAGTCACAAATATCATTTCATTTCATGTTAAAATTTCCTCTGCTTTGGGGATTACTTCAATATTCCTTGGGAATTTCCAAATAGCATCTGGTACTATAAGATTTCAGCCGACTGAGCCCAATTTCTAAAAGATGTATCTATAACAAATATTTTTTTCTTCTGACACTTATTTATGTGTAACCAATGATTGTGTATTACATTTTATGTTATTTTAAACAGCTGTACAATTAAATTGCCTATTATCTTGCAAATAAGTTCTACTTTTTCCTCCTAAAAATAAAAAAGAAAATTCTGTCATCAAAATTGGATATTTTAGGCAAACTAAACAGATGAAGAAGGTAGATTTTAAAAAGAAATTCCAGCTCAATATGTAGCTTTGCCAGACTGGTAGTTTTCTGTGGCCTTGTAACTTCCCTTACCGTGGTTTTATCAACATGAGTCCAGAGCAGGGGTGTGCTGGGACCAGCTCCATTTGAGTCACAAGAGTCAATTTTTAAATTTTTATTGTGAGCATTCACACCTCAGAAATCAGTAAACCCTACAAATTAGAGCTTAATTTACTGTTTTATTGACTATCTGGACTTAAGAAAATGATGGAAAGTGTCTTAATAATATAGATTAAATTCAAAGGTGTGTTGAGTGTATGTGATTTTTTTCTGAGAGTCAGTTGTTAAATATTTACCAGCACTCCACTGGTCCAGAGCCTGATCCTTCAGCTTCCAATAACTCATGTGACTCATTACTTAAAAAGAATCACTGTAAAGGTAAATTGAATTCATTTATTCAATTAATAAATTAGTAATTTAATGATCAGGATTTTCTCAGAATTCTAGAAAAATTCAATTCATTCCTCTTGTTTCTGCAAAGTAGAAAGTAAACTCCTTGAGGGCAGGAGCTGAATCATTATTTTCTTTATGTCTGGGGCACCTGGCACATAGTACTCATTTAATAAATGCTTATGGAATAGAATGAAACACTTATTAAGCTAGGCATTAAGAATACAAAGACACAAACCAAAACAGTCCTTGCCCTCCTGAAGCTTACATTCTACTGTAAAGAAATACAAAGTACATATAAAGTAATTTTTCCTGCCTGACCTTTGCCAGTTTAAGCTTCTTCTGAAATCTCATTGACTTTAGGCCCCACATCTGTTCCAATTGGGCCATTGTCCATTGCTTCTACATTTTCTGCTTCTTTATCATTACTCAATTGCTTGATAGTTTTTGACAACAAATATTAAGGATCAGAATATATAATCTCAGTTCAAGGATCTTATATATGTGGGTCAGGAAATTTGTCTTTGAAAATATAGAGAGTAGAAATTGAATTAGGAGGTACAGAAGAAGAAAAACTACTTCTCCTGAGAAATGTTCTGGGTTTCTAGGATTAATTTCGGAATCAGAATTAAGTTCATTTTATTGCAGAGAAGAGGGACTAGCCTAGAAGTAACTGCATAAGAGTCAGCTCCTATGAGGTAATCTTTTTTTTTCCCAAAAGAAGAAAAATTGTAACATTGAGAGAAACATCCACAGTGAAGTATTTTGAAAACCAAGGCAGTACATCACACTCTTATGAAGCTGGATAGCATATTTCTCTTGTGATATACCCGCCTCTTGAGAGTCATGGAGATAGCAGCTTTGACAAAAGTAACAAAACACATTAGCAGATTTCTCAGCAGAATAATATTTCTAGCCACAGGCAGAATATTCAGAAGTTATCCAATTTAGTTTGAGAGTTAAGTCCTAGAACTCCATAAGGATATAAGTGATTCAGCTCCCAAGAGTGATCTGGGCCATGCTAGACTCCAAAGGATTTATTTCTATATTCACATTGATCTATCTTTTTTATGAACAAATAGATTGGACAACTTTCCAACTAAAGAATAATCCGTGTATTAACTAGGGTTTTTGTCTTTTCAAGAGAGAAGTTGTGGGGTCCATGATGCTTTCTGTTATTGACCCAGTGACAGATTAAAAATTTTAGTGTCTTTAGTTAAGATATTTTCATGAAGAATGGCTGCATCAGTAATATGCTAGAGTACAGGCCAAGAGGAAAAAAATGAATCAATTGAATTTATGGTCATATTTAATGATTACATCAAATCAAGTATTTGGCTTTTCTCTCTCTTTTTTCTTTTTCTTTACTCTCACAAATAACTATGTTCTGTTCTCTAAGCCACGCATTGTACTGTAAGTCTATTGTCCATGCCTAGAAATTTTCTTCAATATATATGACTTCTCAGAGTAACAATATCTATATATTTACTATATTTCTTCCTCCATAAGAGAATGAGTTTTATTATCTTTCATTGGGGTATTTGAAATAATTGACCAGTTTTATAGAGATGGAAAAGAGGCAATATGTTATTATTACAGGGTCTAGGAAGAATGCAGTATCCAGAAAAAAAAATCCTTTCTCCTTTATTTCAGGTACTTTAACTTCCTGGCTAAAGTTTCATCTATTTAGTCAAAATGGAAATTCTCCATTAATGGGTTATAACATGCAAATTATTTGAGAAAATTGGAACTGGGGAAAGAAGCCAATGGTATTCTGGATGGGGTGGCCTATGGACTTCAGAATTTCCTCTGCCTTAGAATTTTTCTTGTGGCTGGTCCTGCCATTAATAACAACATTAAGAATGCCATAATTTGAGTTTTAGTTGGCCTATCAATGCTTTTAGTTGAAATAATCACAGAACCCCAGAACATTTTGTTTCTAATCTGCCCCCAACCTGTTAGACAGTCTCCTTCTTGTGTTTAGAGTTATGTGGGTTGCTTTTTCTACATTTTTTAGGCTAATTGGACACATCATGTATCTATGACTTCTGACTTACAGTATCTACCTCAGACACTGTGTATTAGATATTATTGTCCAGTAAAGTGTAATTGCCTAGAGACCAGGAATACTTTCCTTTTTGTCTGATTTATGCCTCCTGGCTAGCCAAATGAATAGGCAGTTACAGGGGACCTAATAGGTACTTGGCACTCTGTGTGTGCTGAGGGAATGGAGGAGATTAAGACAACAAGTAGTTAACTGTGGGAACTGAGTGACTCACACTGACTCCATTTTTTGTGACTCAGTTTGGGAGCTAGCTCAGTTCCCTTTCTACTCAGTTATGGGTCTAGTCAAAATTCTTTTCTGTGAGAAAAGTTCATTTATTTGTGGGAATTAGGGAAAAATATTATTGCATTGTTTGAACCTAGTCCTGAGTGCCTGGGAAACTGAACCACCTCCCCATGCTACCTAGAGATCCTTAAGTAAGGCTCAGGTTATGCAGACCAAGAAAAAGTCCAGTCAAAAGAATAGCGCATGAAGTTTTCTCACATCCGCATAACTCAAAACAATCCATATGTCTTGTGTGAAAACTGATTCCATACTCATCAAACAGTTATTGCTCATGTGTTCCCTTGCTGGTATACAAACATTTGGAGACGGGAACCTCCTTTTTGGAATTTGGGGAATTACACCTGTTCATTCTCCTCTACCCAATTTGGAAAATCCCTACCCTTTCATCTAATTAGAAATCAGTTTACCTGATGTGATATTTGTTCCTTTTAATTACTGACCTTATTTGATTATTGGTTTTTAATATATAAAAAAGCCGTCTCTCCCTGCATTCAGGTTCACCCCTAAACTGACTTTCTAGACAATTGGCATGAACTGTTTAATAAATAGCTGAGCTCAGAAAATTGAACCTTTGATTTCCTCAGTCTTTGCATCTTTTTACCGGGTACAGAGCTAAGCACTGGACCACAGAGATGCCTCCTGGATTGAACTGGGAAGCTTCATGAGAGTTACAGAGAAGATGGCATAATAATAACTCACATTTCTATAGCACTTTAATGTTTAGGACTTTATTTTCTCTCTAAATGTTGGGAGCAGGGAACTGAACCTGCCCAGTAAGGGAGTAATAGAGAGAATTCAAGTGAAGGTGCCAAAAATAGGCAGCAAAAGGGGAGAAATTGCACACAAAGTGATTGAACTAGAAAGACAGTGGGATTGGAATCTACCTCTCTGTTACAAGAAATAGGAGTTGTAGATTTCAAGGGCTGAGAATGATTCCAGGCTGGAAGGGCAGGAGTCAGCTATTCCATATTGAATCCAAGCTAGGAGAAATGATAATGGCTAACATTTATATAGTGCTTACTATGTGTTAGGCAGTCTTTAGCACTTGAATTATTTTATGTGATCCTCACAACAACTCTGGGAAGTAGGTGCTATTATTTTCCCATTTTCCAGACAAGGAAACTAAGGCAAACAAAAATTATGTGATTTAGTAGGAGTAACACAGTTAGGAAATGTCTGAGATGGAATTAGAACTCAGGTCTTCACTCTGTGAAGGTCTCTCCAGGATGTTCATTCCAGATCTGGCACTTCATCCACTGTGCCACCTAGCTGTTGCATTATATATTATTTTATTGCTTTTACTGACTCAATGACAAGAGTAAATCATTACACACAGTTAAAGATACCCTTTTGGTTCCTGTAGGGAGTTGGCACCATTATGCCAATGTTACATAACCAGGATTCAATAAAATATAGCAATTTCAAAAAGTAAGTGGAGTTTCTGGTTAGACAGGGATACAGAGCTGATTTTTTTTTTTTTGATAAATGCATCCTAACCACACCTGCTTGGCCACCTAGAGATGAAACACAGAGCAAAGAAAGTGTTAACAACAGTGGCTTATATTTTTGTCAATAATAATAGCTTATGTTTCTTTAGCACTTAAACACTTTACTTAGAAGGGCACATTGGACAAAATCAGAAGCCTGACACTGGAGTTCTGACTCTGCTGATTGCAGTTTTTGTGATTTGAGGTGAGTCATTTCCTTTCTCTGGAATTCAGTTTCCTCCTCTGGTAGATGTGTTGGGAGTGGGGTAGGAAGATTAGGACAGTGTAGGTAAGATTTAGTTCTTTTGAGCTAGCTGATTCTGCTTCAGGTGGGAGCTCTTTTAGCCAAACAGAACTAAAGTGAGCCTTTGCTTTCAGTGACAACTGAAGAAGAGCTTTATGAGAGAATCAAAGATTTCTCTCTTGCAAGCTTAGCAAGAGTATGCTGCGCGTGAACTTCAAAAATGTTGAAGGTCATAAAGGACAAAGACTAAGGCTACAACAATATATTTAAAAGATTATCAACAATGACCAGGGTTGGTTTTAAGCCAAGTAATAAAGAGTTGGTCCAATGTTAAGAAAAATATGAACATAACAGATCACAACGATGATAAGAACAACAATCATATGATTGTGTCAAGAGATGTTAAAAAACTCATCTGAAAAATGCAGTATTATTTTCTATTAAATATTAAAAACATAGGAATAAATGGATCTTTATTTGATGTTGCAAATGTTGTCTAGCTAAAACGGAAAGTAAGGTTTACATGGAATGGGTCTAACCTAGAGTCTTTTCCCATCAGATCAGAGGTAAAGCAAGGATATACAGTATTACCATCACTGTTTGATATAGTATTTGAAATGCTAGCTATAGCAATCAGTCCAGAAAAAAAATTGAGGGGATAAACAGAAACCTAAAGGAAATAAAGCTATCACTTTTTTTTCAGATGATATGATGATTTACCTATAAAACCATATAGAATCAATTAAAAATTAATTGAAACAATGTTAGCAAAATTGTAGGATATAAAGTAAATTCACACACATGATCAGTATTTGAGTATACAGTATAACAATAAAACCTAGGAGATGATAGAAATTCTAATCAAAATAAATTTTTGTTTTTCTTGTTGTTCAGTCATGTTTGTGACTGCAGTTAGATTTGGTTGTTTTTGTTTTTGGCAAAGATACTAGAGTGATTTGCCATTTCCTTCTCCAGCTCATTTTACAGCTGAGGAAGCTGAGGCAAATTAGATAAAGTGACCTGCACAGGGTCCCATAGCTAATAAGTGTCTGAGACCACATTTGGATTCAGGTCTTTCTGCCACCAAGCATGGCACTCTTATCACTGTACCACCTAGCTGCCCCTCAAAATAACCTCAGAAAGTATGACATATTTGGGAGTCTTTCTACTAAAGCACACATAGGAATTATATGAATATAAATACAAAATGCTCCTTATAGAAATAAAAGACGGAACTAAATAAGTAAAAAAATATTAATTGCTCATGTTGGGCTGAACCAATATAAGGAAAATGACAACACTACCAAAATATAAATTTAATTTCCTTTTTCAGTTCCATAATAATCACACTACCAAAGATTTATTTCATAGAGGTAAATAATAATAATGGACTCATCTGGAGGAACAAAAAGTCAAGAATCTCAAGAAATAACTAAAAAAAGGTGGAAATAAGGGAACTGGACAGTAGGTAGATTGATAGATGGTCAAAAAATATGGTCAGGTAGTTTTAAAAGGAAGAAATCCAAACTATCAACAACTATATGAAAAATTTCCCCAGATCACCAATAGTTAGACAAATGCAATTTAAAACAACGCTAGGTCATACCTCATACTCTTCAGATGGGCAAAAATGGCAACATAGAAAGTGATAATTGTTGGAAAGGATGGAAGAGGATAGGCACACTTATACACAGTTGCTGCAATTGTGAATTTATATAGCCATTCTGGAAAGCATTGTAGAATTATATCCAAAAAGCCAATAAACTGTAAGATACTTTGACCCGGCAATACTATTCCTGGGGCTATACCCAAAGAAATTAAAGAAAAGGGAAAAATACCTATATGTAAAAAATATGTATAGCAGCTATTTTTATAGTGGCAGAGAACTAGAAATTAAAGGAGTATCCACTGGCGAGATGGGGGGAGGGAGGAAGGAGCAGGGCTAGGTTGTATAGTGGATAGAGTGTCAATCCTGGAGTCAAGAAGAGTCCTCTTCCTGAGTTAAGACCTGGCCTAAACTCTTACTATTTGTGCAGCTCTACACAAGTCATTTCATCCTGTTTACCTCAATTCCTCATCTGTAAAATAAACTGGAGAAGGAAATGGCAAATCACTCCAATATCTTTTCCAAAAAACAAAAACAAAAACCCAAATGGGGTCATGAAGAAAAAGAAAGGACGGAAATGATAATAAGAACCATCAATTGGGGAATGATTGAACAAGTTATGAGATGTGAATGTAATGAAATATTACTATAGTATAAGAAATGATGAAAAGCACAGTTTCAGAGAATTCTGAGGAGAACTTTTCCAGATCTGATCCAGAATGAAATAAGCAGAGCCACAATTTCTATACATAATTTATACAATAACAACATAATTTAGAAAGACAAGTTCATAAGACTTAACTTTGATCAAGTCAATGACCCACTACAAATCCAGAGACTGATGAGGAAGTGTGCTATCTACCTCCTAAAAGTGAGGTGCTAGACTCAAGATATAGAAGGAGAAATGCATTTTTGGATAATATCAATGTGAAAATTTAACTGTGCATATTTTTAGGCGGGTTTTCTCTTTTTTTCTTATTGAGGGGGATGAGGGATGGAGAGGAAGAATAGAGGAGGTAAGGATATGGTTTCCCCTTAACAGAAGACAAGAAATCAAACAGGCAGCCAGAAGTAATCCCAAACAAACAGGATAGCTTTGAAAGTTATATGTTTAATTTATTATATACTTAAAAAGAAAAGCAGGTTGTACATAATGGAAGTTCATGGATTCATGTGCAATCTTTTCCCTGTTCTAGAGAATAAAAAGAAAGACATTTCATTCATCCTGAGGTCTCTTCCTACTCTCCAAAGGACCATCAATTTAGAACTGGAAGGACCCTTAGAGGCCATCTAATACAACCCCCTCATTTTACAGATCAGGAAACTGAGGCCTAGTGAGGGGAAGGGACTTGTCCAAGTAGTAGATGGCAAAGGAGGCCTTATGAACCTGGATCTGTTTTGACTCCAAATCCATAGCTCCTTCTACTGAATCAGCCTGCCTGCTTTTTGGGAAGGACCAGTATATGTCCAGTCCCCCAAGCCAGTCCAAGGTCTAAACAGTCGTTGAAGTTGGGGAAGGAACTTATGCCCCACTGCTTTTCTCGTACCATAATTACTCTGTTAGGAAAAAGATATTGGGAGCTGGGTAAGATGATAGAGGCTGCCTAAAAGCTTCCTTTACTTGACTCTAAGAAGTCTCTCTTTAGCCTTCCAAAATCCCATTTTTATTTGCAACATGTGAATGGTTCCAGACAAAAAACGGAAAATAAGGAAATGAGGTAAATGTGGTCAGTAACTGAGTAACTACAGCTCACTGGGCAGAAAAGGTCACAGTTTGCATCTCACTTGCAATAATAAACAAGGAAATCTGTGCTTACAGCCCAGGCAAAAGAGGTCAAGAAACTGCTGGAAAAGTTTTTAATTAATTAAGCAATGGGCTAGGACTGGGGCCACCCACAGGCAGTCTCTAGTCATTTTGAAGAAAGAATGGAGAGTGTGGAACAGTATGAAAAAAATACTAGGAAGGATTTCTCTCCCTCTTTCTCATCATCCTCCCCATGTTTATTTCTCTCAGTGTTTTCCTCTTGCAGTATCAAACTTAATCTCTAGAAGATTCTTCATTGCTAAATCATTTGAGCAATGTATTTGAAATTCAGGAACAAAGTGTATGATGCTATTTGCCAGTATAATTACTTTTTTTAATGGGCTGTACCTTCACTGATGTCATTGAGGAAAGAAGAAAATGTTTTGCATTTGTCTTGGGATGTATTTCACTTCTCAATACAAATAAAAGTCCTTTATAAGTGAAGAATAATAGAAGTAGCCAGATAGCTCTACCTAGCTAACCTGACTAAAAGTGACATGGGTAAAAATGGATGCTGACCCAAGAAATACTCTGGGGTCTGTCTCATCACAGGCTGAAGTGAGGTAATACTTTTTGCTTTTGTTTTTAATAATGGGACTGGTATCTCCAGTTTCCCCCTGTGTGCTTTGACTTAGTAGGAACTCTTGCAAATCAGCTGAATTTGACCATTTATCCTACTGCAAACTCTGTCCATCTGAATCCCCCAATATTCCTTCCTTTCCCACCTCATCCTATGAGGCAGAGAAAGGAATTGGAATAATCTTTGAGCTCTCTGATTTAATTACTCTTGCTAACGTGGTAACAAGCATAGTTATTTCTAGTTGCTGAAGGAACAAGAATGCTATCAAATGTAAATGTAACCCATTTTAAAATTGTATGATCTTTTAAAATCATTATTTAAAAAATATACCTTCTAAGATTTTGTACCCTATAGTAAAACCCCAAGTTCCAATCATCTGCATTAGAGTTCTGATTATAATTTCTTTGAAAGTAAAGATATTACAGTTTGATCATCATATTGAGAAAGATTCCATTTTCCTAGAAGCTGTTACTAAAAGAAGTACAGAAACTTTGACATCTCCAAGCTCAAATTAAAAAAAAATAACAGTAGCATTTTTTCAAATACATGCAAAGATAGTTTTCAACATTCATCTTTGCAAAACTTTGTGTTCCAAATTTTCCTCCCTCCTTCCCCCTTTCTTAGACAGCAATCCAATATAGGTTAAACATGTGTAATTCTTCTAAACATATTTCCATCTTTGTCATGCTATATAAGAAAAAGCAGATAAAAGGAGAAAAACACGAGAAAGAAAAAAAACAAGCAAACAACAACAACAACAAAAAGGTGAAAATACTATGTTGTGATCCACACTCAGTGCCCACAATCCTCTCTCTGGATGCAGATGGCTCTCTCCATCCCAAGTCTATTGGAATTGCCTTGAATCACTTCATTGTTGAAAAGAGCCAAGTCCATCACAGTTGAGCAGCACATAATCTTGTTATTGCTATGTACATTTGGTTCTGCTCACTTCACTCAGCATCAGTTCCTGTAAGTCTCTCCAGGCCTCTCTGAAATCCTCTTGCTGATCGTTTCTTACAGAACAATAACATTCCATTACATTCATATACCATAATTTATTCAGCCATTCTCCAACTGATAAGCATCTACTCAATTTCCAGTTCCTTCAAGCTCAAACTTTTTGCAAAACAGAAAAGAAGGTAGCACAATCCAGTGGAAGGAGCATAGGATTTTGGAGTTAGAGACTGGGTCCACTGCTGATAAATGTTTAACAACCTGCTTTTCGAACTTTCCTACCTGTGTGACTTTGGAGAAGTCATTTAATGTCTCGGAGGCTCAGATTTACTCATTGGTAAGATGAGGACTTTGAAATGGATGATCTTTCATCATTTCTGATTCTAAGATTTTGCTCCTGTAATCTTATACTAGCCTCCATTCATTCAAATAGCAAAAGAGTTTGGTTTTCAAGATCATCATCCAGAGACTTTAAATGATACACTTGCTAAGAAATGACCAACAGGAGGATTTCAGAGAGGATTGGAGAGACTTGAATGAACTGATGCTGAGTGAAATCAGCAGAACCAGGAGAACATTATACACAGCAACAAGACTATACGATGATCAATTTTGATGGACATGGTTCTCTTCAACAATGATGTGATTCAAACCAGTTGTGCTGCGATGAATATAGTCATATATATCCAGAGAGAGGCCTGTGGGAACTGAGAGTGAACCACAACACAGCATTTTAACGCTTTCTGTGAATATTTCCATGCATTCTGTTTTCTTTCTTAGGTTGTTTTTTTTCTTCTTCTCTTTCTAGATCTGATGTTTCTTGTGCAGTAAGATAACTGTATAGATATGTATACATGTATTGTACTTGTCATATAATTTATCCTATCTAGCATGTATTAGATTACCTGTCATCTAGGGGTGGGGGAAGGGGGGAGGGAAAGGAAAAGCTTGGGAAAAAAAAAGTTTTTTTGCAAAGGTCAATGTTGAAAAGTCACTCATATGTTTTGCAAATAAAAAGCTTTATTAAAAAAAATGATACACTTGCTTTTGAGTCTGATAAAGGGTCTACTTTCATTCAAACGTAAACATTTCTAAGAAGTATCCATCTCAAATGTCATTTTCCTTCTCCAACTCCATTCCTACTGTTCCTGGATAAGACATCTACCCCCTCTAAGTCCCATGTAACTTCTGATGAATTAGATTTCACAACAAAATAGAGCTTTAGCTTTCCCCCCTCTCCAGTCATTGACATGTCCATGAAATCCCATCACAAAATGTATTCTGTTATATAGTCTATTAAGTATTACTCAGAATTGTGAGAACTGAAGGAAATCTAAATATGTTTTGCAAGTTTTTTAATATCACTCAGCAGTAGCAATAATCAGGCATTACCTATTAGAAAATTATATTGGTAGGAAATTCATATCTTTCTGTAACTTGCCACTTAGACATAGAGACCAAGCCTGGAGAATATGATTTTAACATAATACTGTTTATGCCATCATTAACATTTCTTAGAACCTTATAAAAATAAGATAAAATCGAGGATGCATAAATAGAGTTGTACTACAGGAACCAAGGGTTTTTTGTTATTGTTGTTGTTGCTTATTAGCTTAAAAACAGATAAAGAGCAAATGACAAATGGAGGAAAAGGAGGCAAGGGAGATACCATAAGAGAACATTTAGCAGATGCTATTTTAATGTGGCTGCTATTACTCTGCATAGCTTCACACCTTTATGAGTCTGTTATAATGGTGACAGGGAGATCCAGCCCCTTGCATCTATAATAATATTATTCTGGTTCCCTTCCATTCAAAGCTCAAGAAAATGATGGCAACAAGTCTTTTCAAGCTGCAGAGAAAATGCTGTCCTTTCTTTTCATACTGAATTCTCCTTAGCTTCAGCCTAACTAAAGGGAAGAATAGTTTTCCAGCTGCAGAGAACATATTTTCTCTTCTCTTCTTCCTGGATCATCCAAGACTCATCTTGGTTGAAGCTCAATCTGAATCCAATTGAGTTGGAGAAGACACTTTGAGGGCTTCAGGCAGGTGAAAGAAAGCCTGGGAGGAAATCTTGCCAAGTTAGACCCTTGGAGTTCTTGGCTGCTGGTGTGGTGTTTCTATTCTTGAATAAGTGGGAAAGCTACTTCTGTCCCTCTGGGGAAAACTGGCTTGGTGGGAGAACAATCTATACGGAGTGACTAGGCTGCTGGGGAACAAAAATATAGGCTAGAAGGTCATTGACTAGAGTCTCTGGGGTCTGAGCAGCATTCCACAGGAACTAAAAAAAAAAAAGAAATCCTTACAAATTTCATTTGGGGAAGAATTGAGCTTAAGTGAATTTCCAGGATATTCTCAGAGCATAAGGACAGTCATCAGTGTGGGTTTGATAAATTATCACAATGAAGCCTAGAGCCTACGACAGCCGATGGGTTTTTGGTGATCTGTTTAATTCCCATCTTTCTAACCAGGTGTTCGATAGTATTTGATTTGGAAGGGACGTTGAAATTCCACACTGAATGTGATTGCAGAGAAACATTGTGAAGAATATTTTTTTCCTGAATCCCCAGTTGTATTCTTCTGGCCTTCAGGACAAGGTCTGCAGTATTACATGATGATCAATTCTGATGGACATGGCTCTCTGCAACAAAGAATTGTCTCAAACCAGTTCCAGTTGTTCACTGAAGAAAACCATATACACCCAGAGAGAGGGAAATGAAATATGGACCACAAAGTAACATTTTCATGCTCACTATTGACATTTGCTTGCATTGTGTTGCCTTTCTCTGATTCTTTTTTTTTTTTCTTGTAGATAGGATTTTTCTTGCATAACTTCTCAAGCATTTCAACATTATTAACATGTAGTGGACTTCCTGCCATCTAGGGGAGGGGAGGGGACTGGGGGTAAAATGTGTAATGGAAAGCTTTGTAAAGATCAATGCTGGGGAACTACCCATACATATGTTATACAAATAAAAAGCTTTAATAAAAAAAATAAAAATAAATAAAATATTCAGTAAAATTAAAAAAAAAAAAGGACAAGGTCTGCTTTCCTCTGTTACTGTCTTACTCAGGCACAACATGAGCACACACCGTGTTCGTGCAAATGTATCCTCCCTATTTCATTCTCCTCAGCTATTGTTTCTTCTTGGGGTACATTGCAGAATCTCAAAGTGGTTTTCTAGAACTTCAGGGCCGAGACTTTACTACGGGCCCATCTTCTTGTCTCCTGGGAAGACAGAAATAGCTTTCTACCATGTCTTCTCCTGTCCATTTTCTTCATCTCCAGGGCACTAACTAGACATTTTCCATTGGGAATAGTGGGGAGAAGAGAGGAAGTCAATATGGGGTGTGGTCTGTGAGAAGGAAGCCCACTGTGGGTCTGGCCTCTGCAGAGGGGTGGGGCGAGGTCTCTTCCAGGACATCTTGAAGTTTATAAATTGCTGAAAGGGGAAAGAAGCAAGCCTTGGGAGTGTGTCTCCCTCACCCTTTACATTTGCTGCTCTGAGGCAAAGCTCTGGCAGCTGCACCCTAATGATAGTTTTAATTGCCTTAGCAGCCATCCTTTCTATGGCAGAGTCATACAGCCAGTATCTGAGTCTGGATTTGAACTCAGGTCCTCCTGATTCCAGAGCCAGTTCTCTATCTGTGCTCATATCCTCTTTGCTGCTTCTCAAAAATCTCCATTGACTCCCCACTGCTTCATACCCTCCCCTTAAAAGCCCTCCATGTTATTCCCTTCCAACTACTTTCTGCTTAAGCTGAACTATACTGTTCTTTACCCCACTCCCTCTGAAATGTCCTGCACATTTCTTGGTTCTTTGGCCCAGGCTATTATTTCCCCTGCCTGTAATGGATACCTTCTCTCTGGTGCTTTATATTATGAATTCTTAGGCATACATTCAAACACAACTTAAATAACGCCTCCCCCATAAAGCCTTCCTTGTCTCTCCTACCCTGGCGATAACCATTCTTCTCATAGCACTGTCTTTTGTACCTCCCTAACAAACTTGCCTGTTACTGTGTCTTGTAGTCATGGAGCTACAGGGGGGAAATCCGAAGGTCAAGGGACTATGTTCCCTTGATACTTAGCTTCCTGTATATAGAAGCTGGGACCAAATGAATAAACTTTTCAAATGAACTCAGGATGATCCTAAATAAATGGCTGCCAATGTTGACTTTTCCTCTGGAACCTCAGGTCCTGAGACTGAGCTTGAGAACTAGAACAGTCTATGGGGGTTTAGCTAAGCTATGACTCAACTGGCCAAATTTGACCCATTCAAGAGGATCCAGGACTCTCACCCCAGCCTTCTTTGGGCAAACTGAGCAAAACTGAACAGTCATGCTTGGGCCCGGCATTACAGGTCATATTACTGGACCAGCTAAGTTTTGCCTCTTAAATATAGCAAATTGCTCCCCACTTTTCAAGCAGATGATTGGCATCAAAGGAGTATGTATCTATATTTTTACCATGTTTAACATATAATGGATCACTTGCCGTGTAAGGGAGGGGGTGGGGGGAAGAGGGGGAAAATTGGAACATAAGGTTTTGCAAGGGTTGATGTTGAAAAATTATCCTTGCGTATGTTTTTTTTTTTTTTTTTTGCTTTTTGCTGAGGCAATTGGGGTTAAGTGACTTGCCCAGGGTCACACAGCTAGGAAGTGTCTGAGACCAGATTTGAACTCAGGTCCTCCTGACTTCAGGGCTGGTGCTCTAACCACTGCACCACCTAGCTGCCCCCCTTGCATATGTTTTGAAAATAAAAAGCTGCAATAAAAAAAAAGGAGTATGTATCTCACAAAATCAGACTGACGCTGACTTGGAAGGGACCTCAAAGGCCATCTAGTCCAGCCTGTACAAAAGTCTTTTCTAGAATATTCTCAAGAAGTGCTCATCTAGTCCTTGGCTGAACATATCTTATGAGGGGGAGCCTAGGAAATCTCAAGGCAGCCCATTCCACTTTTGGACAGTTTTAATTGTTAGAAAGTTTTCCTTTACATCAGTTCTTTTTAACACTCATTTATCCAACACTTCTTATCTGCAAGGATTTGGATCTGTGCTGGCAATGCAAGAACAAAAGTAAAACAAATTCTTGCTTTCAAGGAACTCACACTGTATTGGAGAAAATAACATGTACACAGATAAGCAGAAACATGGGACGGAGGATATAGTTTTGCTCTGCTTCCATCACCCACCAGCGGCAGCTGAAAAGTTATCTTTTTCATGTCTCATGCTGACCCTGCCTTGAAAGTGGGTATGCCCACAAGATTTGTGATACAATAAGGGCCAAAGAGTCCCGGAGCAGAACTTATCTACAATATGGCTGGGAGGTGGGTTTGCTCAAAGAGAAGGTAAAGGAATATTGGGTGTGAGAACAGTCTTTCTCTTGCCACATCTGGGGCTGTCCCTGAATCCACTTCTGCCATTCCACAAAGAATGAAGAAGGAGAATGGTGTCATATTGCCTGGTCAATGAGTCAGTCATTCTGTTAAGTAGAGGAAGGGCAGAATCAGAAGTCTTGCCTGAACACCAAAAAAGGGTTTGGGCCCTTGGCTCTGGGATGAGTTCAGGTTCTGATTCCATGTGGTAATTGTCTTTAGTATTTTGGTTTTTCTTCCTTTGGCTTTTGTGGTAATGAGTAATGGTTGCATATGATAAGCCTGATTAAATCATGCTTATAAAATTGATTTCATTATACCATGCCCGTTGTGATTGCAATTTATTGAAAGTCCATCAAAGGGAAGAGGGTAGAGACTCCTAATGGATGAAGGTTTAAATTATAAGGATCTAATTGAAAGATCCACACACACACCACATCCCTAGACTAACCTGGGGATATTGGAGTTCAAATCTAGCCTCAGACACTTCCTAGCTATGTTACCCTGGGCAAGTCACTTGATATTTGTCTCAGTTTCCCCATGTTGATTGGAAGAGGGGTATTGTTTTGATTATTGACTGAAGAAAAGTCTGTAGCCTTTAGTTGGACGCTTAGTGAAGGAGAGCTACATCTTGCTGTTGGTGCTTATTGCCCCTGACTCCATCTACAATTTTGAGAGGGGACATCTCACAGAGGTGCTTGTTTGCTCTCTGCTGCTCTCTCTGGTTAAAAGGGAGAAAAAAAAGTGTGAGGGAGGGTAAGTTTTCCTTTCCCTATAATAGGAGGCTTGAAGCCGATTTGGCAAAGCAGAATCCTGTTGAGTGAAGAGCTAGCTAGATTTATGTACATTTGTACACGACTGGGGTCTTAAGAGCTTCACTGGCTAGTAGTAGCAGTATATCTTTCCCTTCTTTCCTCTTCTTTTACTGTCTCAATGAGGACAAGTTTAGGACCCTGAAAGAGTTTGGGTCCTTCTCTGGGAGCCCTTGCCAGTTTTAGGGCAGGTTAGAGTGAGTGAAGCAGACCAAAGAAAGGGGATTACACCACGCCACACCTGGGCCAAACTTGCTTTATTTTCCTCCCTCCTTTGACTATCAGCCAGTCATAATGTTCAAAGACCTCAAATCATAGATCCAGTAGCAAAGGTAACAGATGCTTCCTTGCTTTCTCACCAGTCACTATCTGACAGACCCTGGGAAGCAAGAAACCAACCAGTACACATCAGAGATGAGACCTTTTCCAGTCCAAAAGGGAAATCTTTGAAACCATATTTGTAACCTGGCCTTCCTGTTGTGTGCTCTTTTCCTCCCCCTACCACCAACTCATTGAGAGCAGGGAAATTTTTGTTCTCTTTTTTGTATCTCCAGTACCAGCACAGTACTTCACACACAGTTTTGCTGTTGTTCAATCATTTTTCAGTTATGTCTGACTCTTCAGGACCCTATTTTTGTTGACAAAGATACTCCAGTGGTTGGCCATTTTCTTTTCCAGCTCATTTTACAGATGAGGAACTAAGGCAGACAGGGTGAATCGACTTGCTCAGGGTCACATAGTGGGTGTCTGAGTTTGGATTTGAACTCATGATATAAGTCTTACTGACGCCAAACCCAGGGTTTTCTCCATTGTACCACCCAGCTGCCCTTTGCACACAACAGACACTTAATAAATATTTGCTAAATGGAATGAAATTCTCTTTCCTTCCTTTCTTTACACAAAAGGAAAAAAAAACAATTCTTAATAGATCTGCTATACTGACAAAAGAAAAAAGCTGTTTGAAAAGTCAAGAATTCAGCTGATTTTTTTGCTCAATCGTTTGTTCAGTGTGTTGCCAACTGGTATGACTACTTATTTGACAGAACTGACCACTTCAGTGGGTACATGAGGCAGAGGTTATCTCTATGATTTCTGTGGGGCAGTATTTCAACTCAATTTTTCTTCATATATTTCTTAACACTTTTAAATACTTTCTTCAGTGTTTTGTTCATACCAAGCACTGAGCAGACACATCCATTGAACTGTCTGTGATGAGCACTTAAGATTGCTTTCCCCAAGAGGTTTCAACTCATTCCAAACCTATCAGAGTATGCAAGCAGCTGAAATTATATATTTTTTCCAACTTGTATTGCCTTGCACATATCAACATTAAAATGTATCTGGAATTGTTCATCTGTTGCCCAATGATAACATTTGGTTAGCTCCCCAGGAGTGCTGCATAATTCTCCCTCATCTTGCTTGCCTTTAATATTCATTCCTGGTCTCGATTATTAATAAATTTATGGAACTGCAGCTCCAGTAATAATACCTGGGATGGAAGCACCTGACTATTAACCTTTTTTGCACATTTAGAATTGGCCATTTATTTTTACTTTTAACTGCCTACCTCTTCACCATTTTATAATCCACAATTTCGGTGAAACTTGTCCACTCTCTCGTTACCAAATTTAATATGGGAGTGAGCCCCAAGGGACTTGAGTAGGCTGCCTTTTCCACAGTGCCAGTTTCTTCATCCAAAGGCTGCAAATGCAGTTCATCTACTGCATATGAGACATGTGGAGGTTCTTCTCTTTTTTTCCCTAAAAAATTTCAGATATATTCCTTTTCTGCTCAAATATTCATAGTGGTCCCTTCAACTAGCTAAATGTAACAGAAAGATTTATTTTTGTAGATATTTATTCATAAGATGCTTTATAATATAAATGCTCATCTCATTTTTCTATGTATAATGGCTTAGAAACTTACACCAGAATATAATAAATATGTATGCATACATATATATGTATTTGTTAGTGGTGGCAATGGTAGTGGTGGTAGTGGTGGTGGTGGTAGTGATGATTAATCTCAGCAATTTTCTCCTCCTAATTTTTTACAGAAAGTACTACAAAATTTCTCAAAGGGAAGAAACAAATAAATATTATTCTCGAAGAGAAAAAAATGAAATTAACAACAACAACAACAATGATAAATTAATAAGACAGAACAGGTTAAATTTTGTTTTCCCTGATGTTGTAACACAAAAGAGCCAACACGGGAAATTGTAAAGTAATCATTCTCTGGTGTATAAAGAATCATAGGTACTGAATCTACTCCAGTAGATTCATCAGAGCAACAAAACTCCCTTTATTACAGTGTCTGGGAACTAATTACATAGTAGCTACTAAGGTTTTCACTTGTTCAGGTCTAGAAACAGTGACAATCATGATATATTCACCACTGCTACATCTTAGTAACCTCTGTGGTTTGAATTTCAGTTTTAAATTCAGTTCAGTTCTAAATAATTAGCTTCAGCATAATAATTGGGGAAATATGTATAGAAGAATTGCAAATGTTTAACATATATTGGATGACTTGCTACCTAGGGGAGGGGGTGGGGGAAAGGAAGGGAGAAAAAATTTTAGAACACAAGGTCTTGCAGGAGAAAATACTGAAAATTATCTATGAATGTGTTTTGAAAATAAAAAAGTTTTATAAAAAATAAATAGGTACAGTAAAATTTCAATCAATAGCTTCTAATTTTTTGAAAAAGAATCCAAGCTCCAGGATGGACAGGCACTGTTTTTTCATTTTGCCTCAATATCCCAAGTACCTGTCACAGTACTTTGACAGTAGTAGGTGTTGTAAAGGGACAGCAAGGTGATACAGTGGATAAAGGGCAGGGCCTTAAGTCAGGAAGACTTCCTGAGTTGAAATCTAGCTTCAGACACTTCCTAGCTGGGTGATCCCAGGTAAGTCACTTTACCCTGCTTGTCTCCATTTCCTCACTTGTAAAATGAGCTGGAGAAGGAAATGGCAAGCCACCAGGATTTTTGCCAACAAAAGCCCAGACGGGGTCAGGAAGAGTAAGACATGAGTGAAATGACGAAATAGGTGCTTTATTTGTTGAATTTTTGTTGAATATTTGTTGAATTGAATAGAAAAAAACACATAGGAAAAGGTCACTGTGTTCCTACTTGGAAAACCCGGGTTCTGGTCCCATTTCTGCCACGGGATGATGTTGGATAAGTTACTTCACCCCCCCCCCCAGATCTTACCTGTAAAAACAGGAAGTTGGATTAAATGATGTGCGCTTGCTCTAAGAAACTCACCTATTATTATAACACTTTATCTGTTGCAACTATACCAACTCATGTTCACACTGATAGTTAGAGCGGGTGGAAAGTCCCAGTAGTCCTTAACAATCAAAGAAATATGGAAAGTTCCATCTGTTTTTTAATTAATTTTTTTCAATGAACAAGAATCTAATTTCTTTCCTCCCTGTCTCCCCGCTATGGGGAAAAAAATTCTTGAAACAAATGTGTATAGGATACATAGATTTTCAGGCACAGCAAATATGTTGATGTGGTTTATTTGACTTATTTGTTATAAGAAGGAGCCTTTATTAGGGGATAAGTGAACCAGTAGATTATGAGAGAGAGGGTTTTTTCAAAATATACCATCCAGAAAACATTAAAATAGAAGAAAACAAAAAAGAAACTGAACAGGACACATTTAAAGTGCAATTTGGTTCAATTTACTATACACTTTTAAAACACAAAGAGTATATAGCAGAAATTCATGTTTTCATATACAGTCCTCTTTCTCCTCTTCTTTGCATATTAAAATGTTGATATTTAAGTTTATAATAAAAAGAAAAAATTTAAATAGAGGACAAAGATTCAGAAATCGATAACTCTTTTGCTCATAGAAATTGTACATCCATAGTGACCAGTTAAAATGACATGCTTTACATATTTTCCTAATAGGTTTCTTTTATTTTTTTAAAGTTTTATTGGTGCTTTTTATTTTTAAATGGTCATACCTCATATCTCTCAGATTAAACCTTCTCTTTGTAACAAAGGAAAAGAATGAAATGAAATCAATTGACAACACATATGACAGTATAAAATCTACATCTCACAATAATGATGATTATGATGATAGCTGGCACTTACAAAGTGCCTACTATGTGCCAAGTACTTGGCTAATTTCTTTACAAATATCATTTAATGGGGGCAGCTAGATGGTATAATAGAGCCAGGAAGATGAGTTCCTGAGTTAAAATCCAACCTCAGACACTAATAGCTGTGTCAACCTGGTCAAGTCATTTAACTCCAATGGCCATTTCTTTGTATTATAAACAAATATATATGTACACATACACATATATATATATATGTATATATATGTATATATATATATATATATACACACCTGTGTGTATGTATATGTACATATTCTCTCATTTGCTCCTCATACTACCCCTGAAAGGGACATGCTATTATTATTCCCATATTACAGATGAGGAAACTGAGGTTTAGAGAAGTTAAGTGATTTGCTCAGGCTCATACAACTAGCAAGCATTTGAGGCCATATTTGAACTCAGATCTCCCCCCCTTCTAGGTCCAGAGCTCTAGCCACTGCTAGACTTAATCTACATATAATCTTCCACCTCTGTACCAAGAAGAAGGTGACTCATAATTATTCTCTGGGACTGAGATTGGTCATTATAATTACTCAGAGTTTGGCGACCTTTTCAGTGTTATTTGCTTTTATGTTATGGATGCTGTGTTGATATTTTACTCTGTTCATTCTGCATCATTTTGTACAAATCTTCCTGAGCTGCTCTAATCAAATACCTGCTATATAGCAGACACTGTAGTAAATTTTGAGGATGCAAAAAAGGCATAAGATATTTCCTGCCCTCAAGGAGCTTACAATTTAATTGGGGGGTATACAAATAAATCTATACAAAGCAAGTTATATGTATAATGAATAGGATTTTTTTCCCTTGAGCAATTAGTATTTTTTCCATTACTTTCATCTACGACAATGTGTTCAGCTTTTCCCAATCATTAGGTACTCCCTTTCTTTCTTGTCACCACATAATATGCTGCCATGAATATTTTGGTAGATATGGGACCTGTCTGGCAGGTTTTTTATGTTGCTTTTGTTTTGTTTTTACCTACTTGGAGTATATCAAGTGATAGAATGTTTGCAAAACATTCTCTATACCTTAAAGCACTACATTAAAGAGTTTTTTCCTTCTATGCACAGAAATAGGATCAATAGGTCAAAGTATATGGATAGTTTAGTCATTTTTCTAACATAATTCTGAATTGTTTTCCAAAACAAATGGATCAATTTGCAGCTATAGCCTAATGCAGATACAGAAGGGAAAGGCAGACAAGATTTCTGAAAGGTTACTAAAACGCCTTAGTTCACTTGTTTATTTAAGATTTCCATCCTACCCACCTCTGGAAAAAAAAAAAAAAAAAAACTTAAGGTCACTTACAGATTAAAATGCAGACCAAAATGTCACTGATGAATAAAACAAAACTAAAACCATCTGAAAGAATCAGGAATAGATGTTTTTTACACACCTGAGTTGGGCATCTCAAAGCTATTTAGTAAGTGTTTGTTGAATTGAATTGAATTGAATTACAATACTTGGGCAATAAATAAATTCTGAATTTTCTGGCAGCTAAAGCAAAAAGAAGGTGAGTTACAGAGTTACATAGCTTTGACATTCTGACAACAGATAGTATAGGAGGTTTGATGTGCTAAAGTAATGACACTACTTTCCCAAGCCACATGCAAAAATCAATTTCATTCCCTGATGGTCACACCTTAAATAGATTCATCTGTAGAGGCAAAACTTTTCCCAGAACTGGAATTTATTGCCTTGTTTATGCCTAGTCCCAGTGCTGCTTTGTAGTCCAGCCATAAACTATGGTCACAGAGCCATGAAGCTGAGACAATGGGCCTGGCCAGAAGCTGGGGAAGATACACAGGATCACTGAGGAAGATGGGTCTGCTCAGCTCTAGCGATTCGGAAAGTCTTTGCTCACTTGAAGCAGTGTGGAAGGAGGAGAAGGAATACGACAGCATAGTCTTAATTTCCGAGGATGAACAACAACCAAAATGATTTGATTTTCCTTGGTGCCCCATATGGTATAATTATATGGTTCTCCCAGGCTTAAATACTTGATGAGTCTTACATTCTTTTTCTACATTATCTCACATAGTAGGAATAGGAAACTTCAAGTATGTGGTTGACTGTTAGAGTTTTCTCTGTCCAAAGCAGAGAAAGTAATAATCATTTCTCAACTTTTTTCAGTGAATTTCATCATTTAAAAGGTGGAGTAACCAATAGGAAGAACTTCTGTTCTCGACCCAATTTTTACCAAGTATAAGAAATTGGCTGTTGAAAAAGAAATGATGGAACTTTGGGAATAAGTGGCCATTCCATCTGAGAATTTGTAATAGAGAAGAAGGCAAGGCCTTCTGAGGGGCACCCTAGATTTCAGGACAACATTTCTTTTTACTATCAAATTTTTTTTTGATAATATGAACTTGTCAAACATCAACAAACACAAATATTTCTCTTAACCAAAAACAAGAACCTAATACTGCAAATCTTTATTATGCAAAGCTTGTATTTTTATAATTATATAATAAATTTAACATTACTTTCAAACTTTTCCTGCTTGTCTATGTTTTCCTTTGAACTTCCTTTCAAAATACTTTTATAAGACTCTTTTTTTCTCTTTATTTTCTTCCTTCCTTACTTTCTTTCATTTATCTTTCTTTCTTTCTTTCTGACATCACTATCTCTAGTATCTCTCTCCTCCCATATCTCCCCACCAAAACATACAAAACAAACCTCCCTTGTAACAAATAAACACTGTCAAGCAAAACAAATGCATATATTAGCTATGCCTCCAAATGTACCTATAGTCCATCCTTAGGAAGTGGGTAGCAGGCTTGGAATCGTAGTTTGTCAGATCCCTAAGGTTACAAAGGCATTTTCCTTTACAATGTTTTTGTCTTTATATAAATTGTTCTCTTGGTTCTACAGCAAGAGCAGATTTCGAAAGGTTCAGAGAAAACATAACTAGTATCCCGTGGTCTAAAATTTCACAGGGAAATCAGCTAAAGAGGGCCAGCAAGCTTGAAAGAATAAAATTTTGAAGACAACCAATCAACTGATAAACATTTATGAAGCACTATTTATCAGGTGCTAGCTAAGCACTAATGATACAAGAAAAGGTAAAATATAGTCCTTTTCTTCAAGAAGTTTACAATCTAATGAGGAGTTTACAATCTATTGGATACACGGTGAAGCAGTTCTGATGAGGAGGAAGAAAGGAGTTATCTAAAGAGGTAGATGCGATCAATAGTCATATGAAAAAAAATGCTCCAAATCACTATTGATTAGAGAAATGCAAATTAAAACAACTCTGAGGGACCACCTCATACTTAGATTGGCTAAGATGACAGGAAAAGATGGTGATAAATGTTGGAGGTGGTGTGGAAAAACTAAGACACTAATGCATTACTAGTAGAGTTGTGAACTGATTTAGCCATTCTGTAAGTATTAAGTGTCTGAAGCCCGATTTTAATTCAGGTTTTCTTTACTCCAGGGCCAATGCTCTATCCACTGCACCATCTAGCTGTCTCTAACGATCCAGCCATTCTGGAGAGCAATTTGGAACTATACCCAAAGGGCTTTAAAAATTGTTCATACCCTTTGATCCAGCAGCATCACTACTGGGTCTGTATCCCAAAGAGATCACAAAAGAGGAAAAAAGGCCCACGTGTAAAAAAAAAAAATGTTTGTAGCAGTTCTTTTTATAGTGGCTAGGAACTGGAAATTAAGTGGATGTCCATTAATTGGGGAATGGCTAAATAAGCTATGGCATGTGAATATAATGGAATACTATTTTTCTATAAGAAATGATGAGCAGGCTGATTTCAGAGAAGCCTGGAAAGACTTACATGAACTGATGCTGAGTAAAGTGAGCAGAATCAGGACAACATTATATATAGTAACAACAAGACTATGTGATGATCAGCTATGATAGACTTAGCTCTTCTTGGTAATACAGCAACCCAAGACAATTCCAATAGACTTGGAACGGAAAATGCTATCCACATTGGCAGGGAGAACCATGGAGACTAAATGTAGATCAAAGCATTATTTTCACCTTTTTTTCTTTATCATGGTTTTCACCTATTGTTCTGATTTTTTTCACAACATGAATAACATGGAAATATATATATATATATATTTTATTAAAGCTTTTTATTTGTATAACATATATATGGGTAGTTCCCCAACATTGATCTTTACAAAGCTTTCCATTACAAATTTTACCCCCAGTCCCCTCCCCTCCCCTAGATGGCGGGAAGTCCACTACATGTTAATAATGTTGAAATGCTTGAGAAGTTATGCAAGAAAAATCCTATCTACAAGAAAAAAAAAGAATCAGAGAAAGGGAACACAATGCAAGCAAATGTCAATAGAGATCATGAAAATGTTACGTTGTGGTCCATATTTCATTTCCCTCTCTCTGGGTGTATATGGTTTTCTTCAGTGAACAATTGGAACTAGTTTGAGACAATTCTTTGTTGCAGAGAGCCATGTCCATCAGAATTGATCATCATGTAATACTGTTGTTGCTGTGTATGATGATCTCCTGGTTCTGCTCGTTTCACTCAGCATCAGTTCATGCAAGTCCCTCCAGGCCTCTCTGAAATCGTCCTGCTGGTCATTTCTTACAGAGCAATAATATTCCATAACATTCATATACCATAATTTATTCAGCCACTCTCCAATTGATGGGCATCCCTTCAGTTTCCAGTTTCTAGCCACTACAAAAAGAAGTGGATGTGAGTCACTGATAAACTTAGGGTTTTAGAAGACAAATATGGAAAATATTTAAGTAAGATCAGATAGAAGATTATGAACACCAAAGCATGGCATTGTTTTATAAGAGTACATTGGAATGTTAAAGTTTCAGATGAGCCGAGTGTGCAAAGGAAATGTGAAGTCAACAAAGAGGTTTTTTTTTGTTTGTTTTAGTGGGACTTAGAGGTGTGTATGCTATACTGAGACACAACATGGTATGGTGGATAGTCATCTTGGTGTCCAGAAACCCTGGGTTCAAGCCCAATCTTAGACAAGTAACTTAATCTGTAGGTGCCACAGGCAACCTTCTAAGACTGTATGTTGTAAAACAGAGGCAGAATTCCATTAGTGGAAGGTATTTCCTTTCTGGTAGTTTCCTATGTCAATGACATCACAGTCCTGTCCAAAAAGTGTATATTGGGGGTGGGGGAATCAGGTTTGGAGAAGAGATAGGATAATGGGGATGATGGTATCTGACAACAGAGAAAATAGAGCTGCCCAATGCTAATTAAATTGTTTTTTTTTGCTTTTTGCTTTTGTTTTGGTCAAAGATTATGATATTTGGTCTGTAAAAGATAGAACAAAAAATGGCTAAGGAGGAATTGATACTCATGATAAGCAGGTTCATAGTTGGGAACTATCTAACTAACTTTAATGGTTTTAATTCACCAGGCTTAAATAAGCTGTGTCTTTGGGTACTCAAAGAAAACGGAAGCTGTGATTACTGAGCTACTGTCAGTAATGCTGCAAAGACTATGGAGAACAAGAGAGGTACTAAATGACTGGTGAAGGGCTATATTTCATTTTTGGTTTTTGTTCTGCTTTTGAACACAAGAGAACAAAGTATAAACTCACCAGGCCTATGAATTTAACATCTATTCCCAGCAAAATTCAAGAATATATCATTAGCAAACATTCAGAAAAGGAAGTGGTGATCACGTAGAAATGGTATGGCTTTATCAAGAAGGGGAATGCCAGACTGACCATTTCCTTTTGTGATAGGGTTCTTATATTGGTAGATTGGGGAATGCTATAGAAATTGTCTACTGATATTTCATAAAACTTTTGATTAGATCTCTCATACTATTATTGCAGAAAACATGGAAAAATAAGGGCTAGTTGAGAGTAAAATTAGGTGGATTCAAACCCCAAAGTAATTAATAAAGGTTTAATTTGAACATAAAGTGAGTTCTTGATTGGAGTGCTCCAGGGATTTGCACCCAATCATGTGCAGTTTAATATTTTCATGACTGACTTGGTTATAGGAATGGATGATATGCTTATGAAACATTCAGATACCAAGCAATATTTCCTGAAATATTGAAATGGATCCATCTCACCAATTCAGGAATTTTTGCCAATAAAGGCAATCACAGCCCCTCCATGACTGTCCATCTAGGGTGACTTGTGGCCATGCTTTCTCCTAAGTTCACCAGAAGGGTTCAAGCAATGTGCTGGAGGCCTTCCTCTCTTTCTCCTGACATTGTGAGTAGACCAGTAGAATACTCTGGTTAGCCATCTGTTAATTTTCACTCTTGTCACATGACTGCCCTTTTTTTCCTATCTTCTCTTCTTGGAAGTTTCCCGTTTGTTATATTTTGCAGCCTGCTCACAGCCACTATGGAGAGTTCCTCTCCATCATTTTCTCTATAATACTCATTTTTATTTCTTGGAAATCTGTTGTATTTTGTGTTGCATAGCCATATGGCAAAACAAACAGAAAGTTGGTCTTGTGATGGTGAAGTTACAGTAAATGATCTGGATAAAATTATTATAATTGGTACTGATGTCATTTCTTATTTCAAGTCCCTAGTTATTATTGTTGATTACTTGTTAAAAATAGTTCAGTTGTGAGTTGTTTCAGGTATACATTATGTATTTTTCTCATTGCTGTTCTTCCTTTTTTTTTTTAACTAATTCTGATCTTTGTCTTAACAAGGTGGTATACACAGATAGTTGATTCAGGGATGGATAACTCCCATGTCAATAACAAGTCTTTTCCTGTATTTTAGAATATCATATATTTCCTTTTTTGCAATGTTATTTGATACTCACCACATTCAGAAGCTACTAGTTCTTTTTTTCCCATTTTTTTTCAAAGAAACTGTTCATAATATATAGGCATGAGGCTTGTTTGTACTCTGTGGGTCATGGTCTCTCTCATTGCTTTTTTCTGAACCATGCTTTCCTGAACAATTCCTGTCATTCTCATTACTGCTCATCTTTGCAGTGATGTCACCAAGAGTCAGAGTGCATTGTGATTTAATTTGGGGGCTTTAATGGAGAATTCTGTAAAATTTCTGAACCTCTTTATCCTCAGCAACTAATGTTGATGCATAAGCTATAATTATTTTTAAAGTGGTCTTTTTTTTTTCAAATATCAAATCAGATGGCAAGTTATCCTATGAAATAATGTTTTTTGGTCCTTTGGAACCTATGTTAAAACCAGCTCTAGTGCTTTTTTTTTTTGCCTTTCCAAGGATTACCTGTGAAACATCCTCTTCTATCTAACTGGAACCTTCTGGATTTTTTTATAACAAGAATATCAAGATCGACATAATTTGACTCCCTAGTAGATTAACATATTGTTGATCACTGAGCAAAGATATCACAGTTAATCAACAAATTGAATTTTGAGGTATCTAAGAATTAACTAATTCACTGTCTCCTCTCTGCCTTCGTCTCTGCAGAAGCAAACAGTGGCCACCCAGGCATTTAGTGGGGTTTTTTGGTTGTTGTTTTGTAGGTTGCAATCTCCAGAGAATTCATCACCAAGTACCCAGTTTACTGTGGATGAGCCTCTCTTTATGTAACTGGCAAGTCCTTGGAAAGCAGACTTGGTATGTGGCTGGGGCCATAATCAAAACCATGGTAGAACCTGCCAGAGCTGGTGCTCCACCAGCTCCACCAGACTTAGGGAGTCTTGGGGCACTTCCATGTCATGATAAAGCATCAAAGAAGGAATTTCTAGACAGCAATGTAAAGGGCATGAGGACGTAGAAACACCTTAGCAATGAAGAATTGCACAGAAGCCGTAATAGTCATCAGAGAGAAGTGTAACTGGATTAATATCTCGCAAGATATAAAATAGGGAGGTAGAGATAGAGTGTCTGTCATTATTATGTAGCACATGCAGTGAAGAGTCCAAATGGGAGAATGATACCTATAGATGGTAAGATCCTTTGGATACTCCTGATTTCAGCTGGTAGCTTTGACCTCCTTCCTCAAAAGAACCCTTTACTGACATTGGAGAGGAGAAGCATACTTAGATAGTCAAAGTTCATTTGCTTTCAGTAATCTTTTGCAGGTTCTGATGATCAGTTAAATGGTATACACGCTGCCAGACAAAGGAAAAGGTCAAAAAAAAAAAGATTGGGGACAGGGGAAGGGGAAGACCCGAATAATTCAGAAATTCAACAATCAGTTTCCAAAAGGATGAGAGGTAACTGCAGTGGAGTCAGTGCTTCAACATTTGATAAGTGAATTCCTAGGTCACAGAATAAGAGTTTCCTTTCTGGAATTTTCACATGTGCATGTTTTTGGTTTTGATGAATTTTGTTCCAACCTTCTCAATATCACAGTCCTTTTGAAAGGAAACAATGCTAAGGTATTTATTGTTAGATCAGCTAACCAACTGCAGGCTCTTCTGCTACTAAATATGGTCAACTGGCTGCTTCTGAGTTATGGCTCTGGCAAGTGACCCTGCTTTTTGTCCAATGGGAATGTTATTGACTCCCTCCCATTGCCTTTGGGGCTCCACTGAATTTTTACATTATTTGCACAAAATTCATGTTTTAGTAAACAGCCTGTGAAAGTATTGTTATGGTGAGCATTTCATGGTTTATGTTAAGCATTTGGTTTTCAAGAATGGGCGAAAATAAATGTTTTTAGAGTGCAATTATTTTAGTGTATTACACAATAAACTCTAATATTTGTAACTAAAACTGTATCTATGTTTGATTAGTAATTAAGCTCTCAAATGGTTGGGAAAGTAATTTCCTTTTATAAGACAGTAGTTTAGGGCAAATTACTTGATACACGCACTGATATTTGGGGCTCAGCTATATCTACATGTGATTATTAATGATGTTCTCTATAGTGGTAGTGAAAGTGATTTCCATTTATAGCAGTAGTTTAAAACAAAGCACATTGTAAACTTACCGATATTTGTAAATAAAACTGTGTCTACACATGAATATTAATTATGCTTTCTATAACAATTGTGAGGGTCCTTTCCATTTACAGCAGTTTGGAGAAAATGAGCATTTTGATCATTTTAATGTCACTGGATAGTTCTTGATTTTTGTCCCATGACATTGCAGCCTTTTGCCCACATGATTAGCAACTAGGAAAAATGAGCTGGACTTCTTGTACAATTTTACTATTTTCACTACCATTCTAACCTTGGCTTTAAATCAAGCATAAGGAAATGACAAATAATTATCATACAAATCTATGACGTAGAGAATACAGGGATGTTGTTGATGTCTGTGCTTTTGATCCTCAAAGAGGATCAATGACATCACTGTGTGATGTCTTGACTCACAAATGAATTGGACTCAAATGGGGCAGAGTCTTGCAAAGTCATCAGTCTCACCCTATCTTCCAGAGTTATCAAAATCAAGTGGTGGGACAAAAGTTAAGATGACTGGTGATGTTCCAGGATGCAGTAGATGACCTTGTTGTCTTGGATGTATGACCAAGCTCAGGACAGTGCTCTAAACTTTTTTGATCATGTACCCCTATAAGCAAAAAAAAAAATTGAGCATTTATTTGCTCAAATATTTATCTAAAAATGAACATTTTTGTAAACACATGCATATTTACATAGTTATAAGTCATATGCCAAATCACTATGCTGATAATGTATATATTATAAAACAGATACAAAAATTTTTTTATTTTGTTTTTTAAATAATTTTCTAAAAAAATTATTTATTTAAAACAAATACAAAACAAGAAAAGACAAAATAGAAAAAGAGAGGTAGAAAAAGGGAAAAAAAATATCACATGCCCAGCATGTGACATCCCATTGGGAGGGGGGGGATTAAAAATATGTAACCATAAATTTCCATTTCAAGAAAACATAGAAAATAATAGAAGACATTATCTTCATGACAAAATAAACATTTTTAAAGGATGAGGAAAAGATGAAGTTGTAACTGATCCTAACAGTCAATAGGGAACTACAACAGGGAGCTTACTTGGCCAGACTGGAACTTTAGGAAAATCACATCATGTTTCTATAGGGGATAAATTGGAGAGGCAGGAAAACTGATCAGGAAGGATTAGGGAGATGAGATGACCATCTAAACTGGGGTGGTGGCTGTATGACTGGAGGCATGGGAGTAGATGCTACAAGTATTGTGGAGGTAAGAGATTTGGTGACAGATTGGATGTAAAGGATGGGGGAGAGTGAAGATTTCCAGGATACTGCCAAGTCTACAGACCTTTTTGCTTGGAAGGATGGTGCTATCTTCAATAGAAACAGGAAAATTTGGACGAAGGATACATATGGGAGAAAATGTAATGCAATCATAATCCATGAAGGGCTGTTCTGTCTGGATTACTCACTCTTTCCCACTGAAAATCAAAAACTGTGTGTATGGATGCTTATTCACTGGCCACTGCTTCAGCTCATAGAACCCACTCCCAAAAGGTTTCTTCTGTAGCCATCAAGTGATGGGGGGGGGGGGGGGGGGGGGGGGTGGGAATGCTGAACAGTCAGAAGGCTGTTGAGAATTTTACCTTGTGCAGCTACTGTTAGTACCTGAATGGGGGCAGATTACAAATGACCCAGAAATGAGTGTGCTCTCTACCCCATGCCAGTTTTGATGCGTATTTGCCCAGGCCAGTCTTTGTAAACTATGGCCCCCATTGTATTGGAGTACGAGTATTACATTCCAGTATAATATAAGCTCCTTAAGCATTTTCCTTCTGTGTATCCCTAGCATCTAGCTCAAAGTCTTGCACATACTAGACTCTCAGTAAATGCTTTTTGGATTAAATTGAATCACATGTGGATAAAAAGTTTATTGCAGCGAGTGAGTACTGCTGGAGTATAAAAGCTGAGAATAAATGCTTTACTTCACATTGTAGTAACAGCTTTCAGCTTAGTTTATTTTGCACACTTGCAAGTGATTTCCAAATATTTTTAGGTCCATAAACATTCTGCTTAGTACACAAAATTTCAATTAGCTCTACATATAAGCCAAAGCTACCTGGCTATAAGTCCTGATCATCCCTGTCTTTCTCCCATTCCTCATATGGATGGGCTAAGGAAATAAATGCCCTTCCTTTCCCCACTGACAGAGATTCCTATGAAACTCAAGCCAAAAGGGAAGAGTTATAATTTCTAGAGCACAATATGTCTTGAATATTATGATTTCAAGAGTAGATTTCTTTTAACAGAATGTATATTCTGTTTTAGAGTTTGAAAATTTTGGTATCCCCGTGTACCAGGGAGTTTGGGAACTGTCTGGCAATCTGAAATTTGTAGTTCAGAGGAACAAATATTCCCTCTTAACTCTGAAAGTGATTTGAATTATCACAACCTGTAAGCCAGAAGGTAGACTGGAGTTACGCCTAAAAGTTTCCCAAAAGACTGTACACAATCCAAAGAAAAAAGATTCAGATAAAGAAACTGAGACTAGATGAGCTAGGCAAAAATACCAGTGGGACTAAGGAGCTGAGAAATTGGAGAAGGGAGAGCCAAGGGAAAGGGGAACTGTGCTACAGTAGAGAAGGAGCTCAGTGTAAACCATTGGGTCCCTGCAGGCTTTTTGGAACAAAAAACTGGGCTTGGAGCTGTCAGTTGTAATCATTGCTTCTAGGACAGAAGGTGGTTCCAGAAGTTGCCTTTTCCCATCTTCCTCTCCCTGTGCCTATCTTGTATCAGGATCTATCATAGACTCACTTCATTTCTTTTATCTAAACATTTCCCATATCCTGATTTCGTGATGTAGATTAAGAAAAAAAATCAGGCTTGGTCTTAATTCCTTCCAAAAAGATTAGGCTAATTTTTCTTTAAAAGGTACTAAGATCATCATAGTCATTTGCTTGGTTCACAGGACTGAAAGATCACAATAAGCAACTTAGACAAAAGAGCATTGCTCAGTTGAATCAACTCAAGGCGCCTTCAATGCTTATCTTTATTGAATAGCTTTCTGCTACAACTAAGTAAATCTCTTTTTTTGTTGAATATTAAATGACATGAGTGTCTCTTTCTGTTCAATATTGAAGCTAACCTACCAGGGGACTGCAGCCCAGCTCAGAACAGTCATGAAGGCTTGTATTTCTTTGCCAAGAAAAGGAGGAAGCTCAGGTTAGCTAGAAATAAAAATGTAAATTAGAGCATCGAGCCAAACCTCTGAATGTTAGGAAGTTTCCCAACTAAGGTTACCATAGGAGTATTAACAACATTTTCCTAGATAGAAGTCTATAAAATAACACAGAGAGTGACTATGGGGGCCTGAGAGCCATTACTTTACCCCAAGGCTTAAAAGTAAGCTAATTATTATAACAGGGGAAGCAAACTGACATAATGGATAGAGTAATGGCCTGGAATAAAAAAAAAATTCTCTTTGTGAGTTCAAATTCACACTCGGACACGTCCGTATGATCCTGGGCAAGTCGCTTAACCCTGTTTGCCTCAGTTCCTCATCTGTAAAATGATGTGGAAAAAGAAACAGTACATCAGTCCAGTATTTTTGTCAAAAAAAGCCCCAGATGATTCGAAGAGGAGTCAGATATGACCCAAAACAAAATGACTCAACAACAATTATTATTTAACTATTAATTATCAGACTGCTCGATGTCTTGGAAAGGGGACAGGTAAGGGCGGAAGGGAGAAAAATCTGATACACAGAAAATGAATGTTGAAAACTATCTTGATGTGCATCTGGAAAACAAAATTCTACTGAAAATTTTAAACAAGAAAATTTTTTAAAAAATTCAAATTTTTAAAATGGAGTTTGCATAAGGGCAGCATGACTACCTAGAAGAAATGAAGAAAGAGAAAAAAATTAAAGTTTTGGAACAAAAAATTGGAAGAAGAAAAACAATAAAGTAGAAGAGAAAGTGTTAACCCTTATCTCATCCAGATGATGGATTTCCAGAAAACTAGAATAGACAAAATAAAGTCAACGGCTCCATGAAACATCAAGAAATATTAAAATCAAAAGATTAAAAAATAGAAGAAATCACAAAGTATCTGATACTTAAAAACAAGTAATCTGGAAATCAAGTCAAGGGGAGATACTTTAAGAATCAATGTACTGTTTCTAGTTTCTCATTATCATAAAAAGGGCTGCTATAAACACGTGAGTACATGAGTTTTTCTTTTTATTCATGATTTCATGGCAGTATAATGGCAGACTAGACAGAGAGAGACAGAGATGCTCCTGTGGATTTTATCAGGTATTGAGGGAGCTTGAGTTCTCTTTGTCATCTTGCACCTGTCTCTTCAAATACACAAGACAGATGTCACTGGAAGAGATAGGAAGAAAATTTTGAAAATAAGGACACCCTTTTTAAATATTCACTAAGTCATCAGCTCTTCCTGTTAAGCAGCTAGTGTCTTCATCATCTTAAAATGCAATGCTTTCAGCACTGAGTCACAAGTGGCCAGAATTGGGCTCCAATATGGTCACCTGGAACCAAGGACAACCCTAAGCACCTTCCATGGGATGATCCTCAACAATGCTTACTTTTAGAAGTTCCTCATATTTTCATTCTTCTGAAGGGAGGAAGTTTTTAGCTGCTATCAAAGCCGTAACATGCAATTCTGCTGCTTGGGGCAAGCAATATAAACATACCCCTAGTGAAGAAGTTAAAGAGGATGTACAGAGAGACCTTGGAATTCAAGATACAAGTGTCTGTGTCCCATGCTAGAGAGATAGAGACCTTGGGATGGAAACATTGGCCTACCTGAGAGTGGACCCTGGTAGTTTATAGCTAGGGAAGCTACCACTAATATAGATAATAAGGAAGGGCTAGGGAGTGGGGTGGAGGGATAAATAAATACATTAATTTTTATTTTTTATTCATTATTATTATTATTATTATTATTTGCTGAGGCAACTGGGGTTAAATGACTTGCCCAGGGGTCACACAGCTAGGAAGGATTAATTGTCTGAGATCATATTTGAACTAGGGTCCTCCTGACTTCAGGGATGGTGATCTATGCATTACGCCACCTAGCTGCCCATTTATGTATTTATTTTTTTTTTGCTTTTTTTGCTGAGGCAATTGGGGTTAAGTGACTTGCCCAGAGTCACACAGCTAGGGAATGTTAAGTGTCTGAGATCAGATTTGAACTCAGGTACTCCTGAGTTCAGGGATGGTGCTCTATCCACTGCGCCATCTAGCTGCCCCTCATTTATTTATTTTTAAAAATTTTGAGTTCTAAATTCTCTATCTCCTTTCCACCCCTTCCCCACTCCTTAGAAGCCAAGAAATACACAAATACACACATTACTTAGAGCTCATCACTTCTCTCTCTGGAAGTTGGATAATGTTTTTCATTTTTGGTCCTTTGGAATTGTCTTGACTCATTGTCTCATTTAGAGTAGCTAATACTCTTACAGTTAATCATCATTACAATATAACTGTTATGTGTAAAATGTTTTCCAGGTTCTGCTTACTCTACTTTGTATCGGTTCATATAAGTCTCCCCAGGTTTTTCTGAAAGCATGTTGCTTATCATTTCTTACAATGTTTCATCCACCCGTTCCATCAAAACTTAATACGGCTTGTTCAACCATTTCCCAATTGACGGGAATCCCTTTCATTTCCAATTTTTTCCCACCACAGAAAGAGCTGCTATAATTAGTTTTGTAATATAGATATTTTCTCTTTGATCTCTTTGGGAAACAAACCTAGTAGTGGTATTGCTGGGTCAAAGGGTCTGCACAATTTTATAGCCCTATGTGCATAGCTCCAAAATTGCTCTCCAGAATAGTTGGATCAGTTCACAACTCCACCAACAGTATATCGTAATTTTTTCACTTAGCATTTGCCTTTTCTGTCATCTTAGCCAATCTGTTAGAACATTTTTATGTGAAAATTGACGGCTTTGATTTCTTTTTCTGACAATTGATTGTTCTTATCCGTTCACCATTTATCAACTGAAGAAGCTTCCTATTTTAAATAATTGTTTCTAACTAGGTGCTATATTTGGGTTATTTCTACCTGATGAGAATTACACATGCTAGTAACACTCTATAAATTTAGGCACCCTGAAGCAATGACTTAATTGCCTAGCCTTAGTAACCATTCTGGAAAGCACGGAGTTAACACCATTACTGCCAATTTTTTTTTTTTAAATAAAACCATCTTTTCATTGCAAAGTGTAGCGAATCCTATCTGATGAGGGTATAGTGCTATAGAAATAATTTGTAATTATATTTCTTTTATGCTGAAATGAAAGGTCATTTCTGCAAGTCTTTGCTCACTCCGAACTACTAAATGGGCCCTCTAATAAGCTGTATTTAACTTTTTAATACCTCATCTTTATTGGTTTTCTCTCTGTCCTCCCTTTCATTTTACTGTTCTGCATTTCTGTTTATGCCAGCATCCTCTCATAATGCTCTGACATGCTCAGCAAAATCCTACCACTTCTGGCCACTGACCAAGCCTTATACAATGTGCCTTCACATAAAAGCTTCCGTATGGCAGTCTGTTATGGGAAGTATTTTGGTGGGGATTTTTAAATGCAGCTTTGTAATTAAATGAATGAAAGTTAAGGATCCAGTTTCAAATTAGCTTGTACAAAGTCATTATCTACCATTCTGATCAAAAAAGCAGGAACCATTTTTCATTTGAATAAACTGCTAAGGGGAAAGGACAGAGAAGCTTTTATAACTCTAAAATCACACATTCATCTTTGAAGATAATGGAATTATATTTAGTAAAATGTAGGGATACAAGAAACTACCTGCGAAATATCGAGTGGATAACTTCCCTTCCTTTCCCTTCCCTGGACATCAGTTTCCTCAGCTGTAAAATAGGAGGGTTGGACTAGACTAACTCGAATATCCCTTCTGACTCTGAAATTATGATCTACAAGATCATTTCCTGAGAAAGCACAGTACAACAGAGAAACGAGTTTAGCAGCAGGGGGTTCGGCCACCTGTTTGATCTTGTATGACCCAGTTCATATCTCTGGGACTCAGTTTCTCCATTTGTAAAAGGAAAGGGTTGGATTAAGTTCCGTTCCTGCTTGAAATTCTATGATTCCTTGCATCCATAAAACAAAAATGTTATTTAACCTAAAAATATCTTGGGCAAGCTTAATAATATGCATTTTGAGAGTTGGCAAAATATTTCTGAATTCTTAGAAATGTTAAGCCATGGATTTTGGTCTATGAAAAATAACTGACAAGTCATGATCACATTTTAATTAAAGAAATTTTTTTACAAAAAAATCTGAAAAAGCAATTTAGTACTCCTCTGATGGATATCAGTATGAAACGAGAACAATTTGTCCTATAATATATGTCCATTTTATAGTGGATGGAGACCACTAACTCTTTTTCCTTGCAAGCATCAGTTAATAATTCCTTTCATATGTTGATTATGTAACGTGGATTAAAAACATCGAGTTCTATGCTTATCGAACGCCTGAACCACTTAGGTGACATTTTCGACCCCATCCTATATGGGGGCCTCATGGCTTAGTAGTTAAAGCGCCTGCCTAGTAGGCAGGATATCCTGGGTTCGAATCCCAGTAGGGCCTACCTGTTTTCTTCAACCGGTCCTTGACACACACTTATTCTTCTACCAAATTTGAATTGGATAAACCTGTATTCATAATAACAATAATAATTTCTGATTATCATGTTTTATTCTCCCTAATTGGGGTTTGAAAACCAACTTGGAAAATGAGTAACGACTAGGCTAGTTCTGTCCATTACATCAGAATGGAAGGCTGAGGGAAGGCTGAGGTGCAGTGGAAGGCTTAGGGGCGTTTGGGCGAAACCATCTAGAAAATAGGGGATCTACTTCTCAGAGGGGGGGAAAAGAGGAAGAAAAAAAGGAAAAATCAAAGGAAAAGACAAAAGGAAATCCCACCTAAAACCAACACAGACCAGCAGCTTAAAGGACACCCAAATTGAGCCTTGCTACCAAGCCTCAGCTTTTGGGTCACCTGACCCTGCACACTTCTCTGCATTTAATCATCACTTGCAGTCAGGTGCAACTCTATTTCGGAAGCTTGGCCAAAGAATGACTCCAAGCCAAATATTAAGTCCCATCTGGATATGTTCCTGCATCCCAACGTGGTGGAAGGCCAGTTACCAACGCATCCAGCAGGCACGCTGAGGAGCCTCTCATCATCAGGCTCAGACCTCAGGAGAGGCTGAGACTATTTTAAAAAAACAAAAACACATTATCTTTTTATTAGTGTAATTTAGAAAAACAGCAGTGAAAGTATCCATCAAACCTAACAGGCCTGCATCATAAAATCAGGATGGTTTTTATATATGGGCCCACCTGTCACATAAGGTAATTGTATTTTTTTTCCTGATCTTCCTTCAGGCTCCCTTCCCAGAACACAAAATGTGATTATCCTTGTTCCCTGAAATTTCCTCTTTGCCACTTTGCTCTATTCTCTCAGCACAGCTGGGAAGGCCTGGCAGACACCACCGAGTTCCAAACTGCTTGTAGCTTCAGGTCATTTTATGGAACTTAAGAACACTAACGGTGGACCATACTAACTGGTACACTTAAAAAAATGATGGCTCACTCATATCAGCAACTAGTTAAGAACAGGGGCAAAAAGAATTTGAATAAAACATAGTTTCACTTAATGCAGCATTGTTGTTTAGTCAGTTCAGACTCTGTGATCCCTTTTGGGATTTTGGTTTGTTTGTGTTTTGGTTCAGCCTACCATACACCATTTTGTCTCTCTCTCTCTCTCTCTCTCTCTCTCTCTCTCTGTATGTGTGTGTGTGTATATATATATATATATATGCATGCACACACACACACATACACACACACACATATATATATATATAAAATACAAAATCACTAAGGAAAGGGAAAGGCACTAGCAGGTAAGGAATCAGGAAAGGCCTTATGGAGGACATAGCACTTAAAATACTACTTGATGGAAACTAGGGATTCTAAAAAGCAGAAATGAGAAGTGAATGCATTCTGTGCATGGGGAGGGTGTGGGAGTGGAGGGCACAGCCTATACAATTGGCTGGAAGTGCGATTTATAATATATATGAAGAATAGCATGGGGGCTTGATGCTCACAGCATACAAGCCAAGACCTCCATCTATTGTCTGTTGCAGGTACAATGCATTCAAATATATTACCCTTCTTCCTGTACTTCCACCTGCTGTGTTCTGTGGATACTTCCTTATTATTTGTTCCACCCTGCTGGTGTGTTTGTTCTTCCAGTGGTCTGACCATATCCAATAGGGCCTCTCCCACTATCAACCAAGTCCTGATTATGACTGCTTTGACAGAGGTTACAGCAAACATATAGCAGTTACTTTGCCATAGATTCCCAATTGATCTCAACAATCTGGTTCTCAGGATATTCACCTCTGTCCAATTTTCTCAGTACTAAAATTATATAGTCCTTCCAACTCGATTCTCACATAAAAAGAACAAACAGAATATACACTGGCAACTTGAAATCCATTGTGCAAAGAACAGTGGTTTTATCTAAGGTATAATCCCTGATGACGCATACTTCCTTAATGTTTTATTAGGTTTTTTCGCTTTATGCCATTTGATATTTTTTGTTTTTAAAACTAAATTGTCTTTTTTCAATGAAAATCCAGTCTCTCACTCCCACCTTCCCTTCTGCCGCTCAATGAGAAAAGTAAGAACAACAAAACTTGTTACAAATATTTACAAACAAAACAAATTCTCTCATTATATATGCCTCGTCACTACCAAATCTGTACCAATCACTCCAAATCCATCAACTCTCTCTCAGGAGGTGGGTAGCATGTTTCATCATGAGTCTTCTGGAACTGTGGTTGACCATTATATTGATTAGACTTCCTAAGTCTCATAAAATAATTCATTTTTACAATGTTCTTTTTCTGGTATTAGTTGTTCTACTCACTTCAGTCTGTATCAGTTCATACAAGTGTTTTGAGGTGTCTCTGAAACCTTCTCCATCATTTCGCACAGCACAAAAGTGTTCCATAAATATTCACATAGCATAATTTGTTCTGCCGTTCCTTAATTAATGAGTGTCTCTCCAGTTTCCAGCTCTTGGCCACCCCAAAAATAACTTCTATCAATATTTTGGTATACATGAATTCTTTTCTTCTTTCTTTGACCTCTTTGGGATATAGATCTAGTTATGGTATAGTTGGGTCAGATGATATACAATTTAATAACTCATTAGACCTAGTTATAATTTGTTGTCCATCATGGCTGGACCAATTCACAGCTCCACCAAAAATGCATTAGTGTTTTCTGACACTCCCAACATTTTCTTTTTTTTAAATCAATTTTATCAATCTGATTGGTATGAGTTGAAATCTCAGAGCTGTTTTACTTTGCATTTCTCTAATTATTAGTGATTTAGAACATTTTTTTCATAGCTTTTTTCATAGCTATTCATAGCTTGAATTTCTTCCTCTGAAAACTGCCTGTTTACATCTTTTGACCTTATCAATTGATGAATTACTCTTTCATTCTATTCCCTTTATGGCTTATATATGAATCCCATACCAGAGAAACTTACTCCAAAGATTTTTCTCATTTGCCTACTTTTCTTCTAATTATAACTGCACCAATTTTGTTTGTGTCAAATAATTTTTAATTTCACATAATCAAATTATCCATTTTACCTTCTCTGATCCTCTCTCTTTTATTTGGTCATTAACTCTTCTCTAATCCATAGATCTGACAGATAAGTTATTCCTTGCACCTATAGTTTATTTATGACATCACTCTTTATGTTTGCCATGCTTCTATTTGGAATTTGGTATATGGTATGGCATATTGGTTACCTACTAGTTCCTTCAAGACTGCTAATTACTTTGATGATAAAATCCGTTGTTGATACTTAAACCAAGGAGAGTCAAAAGAGAGAAAGAAACTTATCATCCAGTAACACTAATGACTATAAATGCAAAATCTTTCATTAAAATATCAGCAAACACATAGCAATATATCATAAAGATTATACACTATTATGAGATTGACAAAAAGCAGTGGGAATATAAAATCCAAAGAGTGAGTTCTTACCACAATAGGTAGGATCTTATATTTATCACACACTAAGATACTGTGCTTGTTTGCTTCTGTATATTGGGTATCTAATTTTGTGCATTGATTGATGCACTTTATTTCTTAACCAAAACCAAATTGTTTTGATGATTACTATTTTGTAATATAGTCTGAGATCTGATACTGCTAAGTTCCTTTTATTCCCACATTCCTCCCCCCCCCCCATTGTTTTCCTTACAATTCTTGATCTTCTGTTACTTCAGATGGACTTTGTTATTATTTTTTTCTTAAAGTAATCCTTCTGTAGTTTTATTGGTGTGGCACTGAATAAGTAAATTAATTTAGGTAATATTGTAATTTTGATTAGATTGGTTTAGCCTATCCATGAGCAGTGAATGTTACTCCTTTGTTTTGATGTCCTTATTTGTGCAGAAAGTGTTTTGTAGTTTGGTGTTCATATAGTTATCATGGGTGTATTTTGGCAAGTAGACACCAAAGTATCTTGTACTTTTTATAGTCATTTTAAATTGAGTTTCTCTTTCTAGCTCTTCTTGCTGGATTTTTTTTTTTTGCTAATTTACAGAAACTCAAAATTTGTGTAGTTTTGTTTTATATCTTATAACTTTGCTGAAGTTGTTAATTGCTTTGATTAGTTTTTTAGTTGATTCTATAGGGTTCTCTAAGTAAACTATCATATCATTTACAAAAGTGATGATTTTGTTACCACTTTGATGTAGAGGCAAAGAAGAATAAACATATTATTTCCTCTATTTCTCTTCCTCTTCCTTATCATAATAACCAACATTTCTAGCATAATAGTGATGGTAATAATGATGATAATGATAAGATAAAATATAAAATGTTCAAATTAACAGAATAATAAATAGAAGACTTAACTAAGATCTTAGAAAAAGAACTTGAACAAGTCATAAATGAACTCCCAGTGGGGGGTTGGAGGAAGGAGACAGTACCAGATGGATTTACAATAGAAGTTCATCAAATATTTAAAGAACAATTAAGTTGAAAGTTATATAACCTAAAAAAAAATAGGAAGAGAAGGGGCTCTACTAAATTACTTTGATGATAAAATTTGTTGTTGATACTTAAACCAAGGAGAGTCAAAAGAGAGAAACTTATCATCCAATAACACTAATGACTATAAATGCAAAATTGTTCATTAAAATATCAGCAAACACACTATAGCAATATATCCTGAAGATTATACACTATTATGAGACTGGATTTTATAAATACTCGTCCATTTCATTTAGATTTTCAGTTTTAGTGACCTAATAATGGGAGGAAATAGTTTCTAATAATTTCCTTTATTTCTTCTTCCTTGATTGTGGATTTACCTTTTCCAATTTTGATATTGATAAATTGGTTTTCTTTCTTTTTCAAAAAGTCAAATTAGCTAATGATTTATTGTACTGATTTCCCCCCAAAGTCTTTTAAAAATTGTTTTTAATTATTTATTAAATTTATTTTTATTTTCAAGTTTTCTTTTTCCCTTCACTTCCTACTCCATCCATTGAGAAGGTAAGCATTATGATAGCCACCATACCTGTGAAATCATGGGAAACTTACTTCCATATTATCTGTGTTGCAAAAAAAGCAAGAAAAATTAAGCAAGTAAAAGAAAACAGACTTCAATCTGCACTCAGAGTTCATCACTTCTCTCATTGTAGGTGGATAGCATTTTTCACTATGAGTCCTTTGAAATTGTTGTGGCTCATTATATTGATCAGAGTAGCTAAGTCTTTCACAGTTGATCATTGTTACAATAGAGTGTTACTGCATACAACATTCTCCTCGTTCTGCTCACTTCATATTGCATGAATTCATGTAAACCTTCCTAAGTTTTTCTGAAGCCATCCCCCCTTGTCATTTTTTATAGTACACTTGTGTTCTATCACTGATCATATAACACAAATTTCCCCATTCCCCAATTGATGGATATCTCTTCAATTTCCAATTCTTTGCCACTACAAAAAAGAGTTTCTATAGATAGTTTTATAAATATGGATCTTTTCAATTTTTCTTTAAAAACCTGAGATAAAGACCTAATAACTGTATTGCTGGGTCAAATGGTGTGCATAATTTTATGATATTTTGACCATCATTCCAGATTGTTCTCCAAAATGGTTGGGCCTGTTTTACTTTTCTTTGAAAAAAAAAAGACATAGCTCCTACTTTTTTTTTTAAATTTAAATTGTTTTGCTTTTAATTTTGTTCATTTCTTCTTTGATTTTCAGGATTTCTATTTTGGTGTTTTGTTGGGGATCTTGCCTTTTTTTTAGCTAGTTACATTCCCAATTCATTGATCTGCTCTTTTTCTTTCTTATTAATAATGCAAGTATTTAAAGATATCAGTTTTCTCCTAAGAATTGTTTTGGCTGTATCACCAAAATATTGGCATCTCATTTTGTCACCTTTAGTGAAGTTGCTGTTTGTTCCTGTGATATGCTCTTTGATTTGTTCTTTCTTTAGAATTAACTTATTTGGCTAATTTTTTTCATTATATTTTAATCATTTCTTTAGTGGCCCTTTATTGGATATGATTTTTATTGCATTGTAGTTCACAAAAGATATGTCTAGTATTTCTGCTTTTTTGCATTTGTTTGTGAGATTTTTATGCTCTAAAACATGGTTAATTTTGTGGAAGATGAAGTTTGAGAAGCCAAGGCTTTTAAGAGGTAAAAGTAAAGAGAGAAGAGTATTCAGGTATGGGGGACAGCTGGTGCAAAGATATGAGCAGTGAGTAGAGCTGGACTCAGTATAGAAGACTTGAATTCAAACCCAACCCTAGATACTTACTGTGTGACTTTGGACAAGACACTTGACTTCTATTTCTTCAACTATAAAATAGAAATGATAATAATAATGATATTTTTGTGAAGATCAAATGAGATTATATTTTTAAAGCACCTGACAAATGGTAGACACCATTTTGATGCTAGCTGTTGTTGTTAAGACAGGAGATAGTACATTGAGGGAGAAGAAAGGAAAGTAGACCAGTATAGCTTGGGAAGGTAGGAAGTGGGCAGCATGTAAAGAGCTTCAAGTGCCAAAGAGAACAGTTTTGATTTGATCCTAAAAGTAGTAAATAGCAGGGTAATACCTAGACTTTGGGAGGATCATTTTTTCAGTTAATGGAGGATGGGATGAGGTAGAGGGAAAACTGGTGCTGGAAGACCAAATAAATAAGAGGCTACTGCAATTGTCTAGACTATAAGTGATGAGGGAGGTCTAAATATGGTGGCTGTGTAATGAAAGAAGGAGGGACCAAGTGTGAGAGATGTTGGGGAGAAAGCAATGATAAGATCTGACAATCAATCAGATGTGAGGTGAGCGACAGTAAAGAATTCAGGATGACATGGACATCACGAGCTTGAGTGACTGTAATGCCCTGGATGATAATAAGATGGCTGAGAAGAGGGAAGGATTCAGAAGAAAAGATAAAATGTCTATTTGTGACATATTGAGTTTTAAATGTCTACAGGACATATAATCTGGATTATCTACTAAATAATGAAAAGGCAAAAGTGGACAACAACACATTAAAATTGAAGAAGTCTAACATAGGACTGAGGTAAAGGATGTCATCATATAGCTGGAAGAAGAGATAGATTTTCCTCCTCATTGATCTGGACTTCATACAGTCTAGAAACTCATTATTCTGCAAGATGATATCAACTATGAAACCCAGATCTCCCTGGCCCTTAAATCCCTCCTCCCTCTGAGTGGAGATGATGGAAGGTGGACATCAGAAAGCTCCTCCCAGATCTTCTACCATTTAAGGTGGACATACAGGGAATTCTTCTAATCATTGCCCACTGAGCTGCCTTCCTGGAATTCATTATGTTCAGAAACTCATCATCCTATATGATGAAACCAACTCTGTAACTCAGATCTCCTGGAATCATTTCCCGCCCTGACTGCAGGGCTTCATCATGCCCCTGATCTGGTTGTCGTCACACATTAGATCGTGAGCTCCTTGAAAACAGGGGTAGTTTTACACCTTTCTTTGTATCCCCAGCACTTACCAGGGTACCTGGCATATAGTAGACACACAGTAATAAATGCTTATTGACGGACAGTGGGGGAGTCACATGGTACAGGGGAGGAATATAGATAACTAATAGCCCTCACTGAAGCTCTGTTAGTACCATATTTATGTGATATCAAGAGAACTAGAAAGTCTCTAATATGTGGGATGGATTCCCTATGGAGAATTTCTGCGTGGACATGGATGGCAATAGCACCGGATGAGGATGTGCTGTGATTAGTATCAGTGAAAGGAGTGCTTACATCATTGAGGTAGGATCCACTGATCCACTGAGGGAAAATGCTATTTAAAAAACAAAACTTCTGATCAAGAAAACCCAACTCAATTCATAATGCAATCATGGGCCTTCCAGGAACACTTAGTTCTACAGTGTTTGGGGATGTTTGCTGCCATGGCAATGCATCCTTTTTACACTTCTGTTTCTTAGGTGTTTTAATTACCTGCTGTAAATTTTCAATCAGGTAAGGGGATGGGAGGGATTATGGTAACTGTGGTAAAGGTGTGAAGGAAAATGACTAAGGTGCATTTCTGGTCTGGGGTGAAACACCCAGGCTTCTGGAAATGAAGAAACCAAATAGAAGTTAAGTTTGCCCCAAGTATGGGCTGGCAGAGTATCCAGAAGTTGAAAACAAAGAGAATCAAGGGTCCAGATTTATCTTGGAGCAGCACATGAATCACAAAGAGCTCTGAGTAGATTAAGAATCATAAGTGGATACACTTAGGCTGGGGCTTCCCTGTTAGCTTAAGGTATCATGGAAGCTTGATAAGAAGCCATTTGTATTTCGCTGTAGTTCCTTTCAGACCTAAAAGACCAGTTCTATTTCTTCTAGGACTAAAATTTAGTAGATTCCTGCTGGAGTAGAATTGCAGGCTTTTGAAAGTCAAGTGTTCCTTTCCTGGGTCAGTATGGTTCTAGGGTCCCCCAAGTAGGGTCCATGGCAGATGGGCAAGTGACTCTACACACATGCAATCCTGGAAGCCTGTTGAATTACACAATATATGTGTAGATCAGGAGAGAGAGAGAGAGGAAGCAGCCTTTCTAACTTGTATCCTGACAAAGTCACAAATAATTTCAAAGAGTAAAAAAAGGGTGGCAAATAGTGCTCTAGCAGCAATGCTAATGAGAAACAAAAGAACTCAATGGTAAGCAGAAGGAAGGAGGAAAAAGAGAGGGTCTGGATTTCCCACAAATCGATAGGAGAGCTCTTGAGGAAGTAGAGCTAACGGTATAAACAAGGTATTTCATCTATAATGGCAAGCCAAGGGGCTGTGTTGAGTTATACAGTGAAAAAAAAGAGGAAAATTAACCTACTTTGGGAGAAAATGTAGCATCCAGGGCTAGTTAATATTATATACCCTCTCTTCATATGCTAGGGCCTTGCTGTGACAAGTGAGAAATTGGGTATATGGTTGTCTACCTTGAAGGGTAAGTATTACTATAAAGACCAGAAGGGCCTCTTTATAACACTGTTTCACCTCTAATAGGAGCCTTGAGGATAGCATTAGAGTGAAAGACCAGTCTTAGGATTTTTACTGAAGCGTGCCCAAGCCCATTTGAACAAATTAAGAAATCTGTCTTGGGCATCCATGATAATGGTCTAGATATCTTCCATAAAAATCTAATAGTTATGGGAAAAGCCCCAAATCTTATCTGTGGGAATTGTCAGCTGCTGATGTTCTTTTAACTTGAAGAGTTTTAAAATCCAATCTAACAGAGGGCAATGTGGTGACTATTAAATAAAGAAGAAAGTCAGAGGAGACCAAGACCAGAAAGAGAAAACTATAAACCTTTTCATTCCTCCTTTCAATTTAACTCAGACTCCAAGAGTCTAATAACCAACCTGGTATGCTACAAAGGGAGTTCAGAATGTATTTTAGATATTTTAATTCAAAATCTTAGAGACTGTGTAATTTACTATACTTCATTCATTCAGTACCACAAGGATATGTGATTTCATTGCAGTGTGTATTCCTGACACTGATGCAAATCATGGCCCTGTATAGCTCAGGAGAAGGTCTTCAAGATTTGTCGTGACCCCAGATTCCATCATCTTATGGCCAAAGTGTTGAAGAGCCTTTCTGAACATATGTAATTAGGCCCGTCCTCCAATAAGAGGCATCCAGTCTATCCCTGGGCCTGTACTTGAAGCCTTTCCAGAACTTGTACTCTGGATGTCCTTGTGATAGCTTAGCCTTCAAGAAGTCAGGGCTACTAGAAGAAGAAGAAATTTATAGGCTTCCAGAAGTATAACAATTGGGGTGACATCAGTGGTCATTTATTACAAGCCCAGACAAAAGGAACCCCCACTGTGATCTAAACGACAGGTGGTCTTCCATCCTCTGCTTGGAGACTTTCAGAGAGGGAAAGTCTACCACTTCCTGAGGCAGCCCATCTCACTTGTGGACAGCTCTCTTTTTTTTTTTTTTTGGCAACACCCATCTATTACTCCTGGTTTTGCCATCTGGGGCCCAACAAGATGAGAACCATTCCTTCTCCAGGTGACAAACCTTCAAGAAAGCTATCAAGAAAGAAAGCCATCAAACTTCTTTTCTCCACAGTAAACATGTCCAGTGCTTTTGTCAAGTTCACGTATGCCTTGAACCCAAGGCAATTCACCGCCCTGGATTCCTTCCTCTGGACAATCTCCATCTGATCAATGTCCCTTTTAAACTGAGATACCAGGACAAAACACATATTGGAGGAGGATAATGTATTATGAAAGATTTTTCAAATCCCAACAAGGGATATGAATACTACACATGTCTTACCAATATACCCCTTCAGGCAATGTGGTATGGCGAATCTTCGAGCTGACCTTCATGCCAGGAAAACCATGGTATCTGACACATTAAGACTATGTGACCTTGGGCAAATCACTTAACCTCTCAGAGGTCAAGGCCAAAGCTTTTTCAATTGTGGTTCATGACATATTGGGTTATGTGACTGAATGTAAGAGTCATGAAATCGTGATTTATTATCAGTGAATGTTTAATTTGTATACCTTTTTTATAGCTATATACACAGGGTTGTGTAAAAATTTCTTGAGTGAAAAGGGGTCACAAGTGGAAAAAGTTTTAGAAGCTCTGCTCTAGGCAACTCTCTAAAGCTGTAAGTTACAGAACATAGGCAGGCCTACAATGGTAGAAGTTTGGTAGAAGTTCCTCACAGAGATCCAATGACACCACAAGCTTATACCTTATCTCTATATCCATAGAAAAAGAAAAAAAAAACATTGTCATGTGAACAGCAGAACATAAGGGAAGATGTGAGGATGTTTTTTTTTAAAGGATGAGGAGACATGGGCATATTTGTAGGCATCAGAGAAGAGAGCAGTATATAGGAAGAGCAGGAAGATTAGTGATGAGGGAGGATGATTTGGGGGACCATCTGTCAAAAGAGACAGGAGGGAATGGGAGAAAAAAGCCTATCTCTTCATCAGAGACTGAAGTAAAGGAAGAAAGAATAGGAAGCCATATCAAGGAGTTTTGAGAGGTAGAGAAGGGGCCAAGCAGGAGCTCACAGTAAATGGCCCCTACTTTCTCAATAAAGTATGAAATGAACTATTCTGTGGAGGGAATAAAGGAGGGGAGAGATGTGGGAGGCTTGAGGAAAGAAGAGAATTGGAATGGTAGCTGGGGGCAGTAGGAGAGAGCATCAATTAGGGAGGAGGAAAAGAGGAGGATGCCTTTCTGTGAAGAGGGCCCACTTGAGGTTTTATAATATAATGTGAAATATGATGTCACTTAATCTCTCTGAATCTTGGTTTCTTCATTTGTAAAATGAAGGGGTTGGACTCAATGACCTCGAAGCCCCCCCCCCCAGCCTTGTTCTCACCCTCGTTAGAATGTAATAAGCTTCTCCGAACAGAGACCATTTAATTCTTTCTTTGTATCCTCAGCACGTAGCACAATTCCTGGCTCATAGTAGGCACTTAATCAAGGTTTGTTACTTGCCTTATTTCTATAATTTCAAAAGGCATAAATATAAAGAGACCTTTATGGTTTCTTTTAGAAGTGGCATATTCAAAACTGGAAAACATAATGGTTTTGATAGACAAGACGGCTTTGGAGGAAATCACTTTTAAAGGTCACCTCCTAAATCCAAAAATTATTATTCTGCCCAAATTTGAGCAGTCTTCGATTGTCTGTGTTCCCAAATAAATGATCGTTTATTCTTGCCATGATTGTAACCTTTTTGATACCCAGTATAGTTGGACAGAACATCATCTTCCATTGAGTGAAGGCTGATTTTCTAGATAGAATTTGATTTCTACATGTGGAGCTGCAAATTCCAGAAATCAAGTAAAAAGGAAAGCTCACTTTGTGACTGGCTATTTTACAATTGTGAAGCGATACTCCGCATAATGATACTTCCTTATTTCCCAGTTAACTGTCTGCCATAATGACACTGTGTTTGTGAAAGCTGTAGGGTTATTTTTATAGCACATTATTTTCAAAACACTCTTTAATGCCATGTTTCATCACGTTTTTCCAATAAGCAGTTCTGTACATGTGAGAATAAGGCAGAGCCAAGCCAAATAAGTCATAGAAACCGGAACCCCGAGACAACACAGGCAAGGTCATGAAACTTCTGCCTCTGACGAGCACAAATGACCTTGGGAGTGGGACACAAGTGCCCCAGATAGTTACCGCGCATACAGTGATCTCCCCTGCATTCTTAATTCAAATTACCTGCCTTGTAGTAGGGATATACTGGAGCCAGATTGAACCAACTCTACCCATAGTTAAATTTTCAAAGTGAGCATTTACAGCTGGGAAATGGACAAATGCAACAAGTCATCGCTTGAATTATTGTTCTGCAGATTATCTAGACTACCAAAAAAGACAGAGTAAATGCATAATGCAAATGAGACTCAAAATGTGTCTTGCCCAATTTTTTTTAGCGAGCTGGTTGTTAAATGTTTACTAGAACATGTTTACCAACATAGGCAAAATATTCCTTTTTTATGTCAGTTGAGCACAAAACAAATACGGTCCTATTTGTTCAACACAGTTGTGGGGGGAGGGGGAGAGGAATAGCTACATGGGACAGTAGATAGAGCACCAAGGTTGCAGTTAAGAAAACCTGAGTTCAAATCCAGTCTCAGATTCTCCCTAGCTGTGTAACCCTGGGTAATTCACTTAACAGGAAAGAAACATACATGGAGAATAAGCCATATCCTCATAGGAATGTGACAAAGGACGTTGAAAAATATTTTAAAAATTATATTGGGGCTTTGCAACAAATATTTAATCAAACTTCCCTATGATATACGATTCTTGTATATATGATATACATATAATGATATACAATACAATTTTTGGCTTTTAACAGAAAGAAGGGTTCTGGTCGTTAGCTTTGATAGCATGGCGCTAGCATTGATCAAATGTTTCTGGCCTCCCAAAATTGACTCGATGTTGCAGTCATTTTGCATAGGAGGTAGTGTTGCCTGTGGATAGAGAGCTGCCACCCATGCCATGCCTATGGCTCTAAGTTGGAAGAAAGATGTTGATTTATATCGGCTGGGGGAACTGCTTAAGGATGGGAAGTACCCTATGCCAGTAAAATTAGAAGTCTAATCTAAAAAAAAATAATGATACCTGACTCACAGGATTTTTGTGAGGATTAAAGGAGATGATTATAAACATTAATGTGCCCTTCACATTTCAGTTATTTTTATTTTTCTTATTATTCTCTTAGGGAGGCAGCTTGCTTATATGAATTTTTAGATTTTATTGGTGCCAACAAATATAGGCAGCTAGATGGTATGTTGGTTAGCTCCCTGGATTGATAGGAGTGCTAGCAGGGTGACTCTGGGCAAGTCATTTAACCTTTCTAAACCTCAGTTTCCTAATCTGTAAAATACGAATAATAGCACCAGCCTTCCCAGATGCTTGTGAGGATCCAGTTGGATAACATCTGGAAAGTGCTTTGCTAACCTTATAGCCTGAAGGCTAATAATTAGTAAGCCTTTTGTCACAGTCTGAAAAGGTAGACTGGGGTCAGATTGTCCTACAACAATGCTAGCTTTTACATGGTTTTTATAAATCCCATAAGCCACTTACAAAAATAAGTTTTATTGTTGCCTTTTGCTTTTATATCACAGTTATTTCCCTTCAAACTTCTCTCTTATAGCAAAGAAAACCACACCCGCATCTGACAGCATATACTTAATTCCACCGGCATGAGCCTCCAGCTTCTCTCCTGAGAGGATGGGTGCATTTCATCAGCAGGTCTCATAGACCATAATGACCAAAGTCTGATTACTTTCCTAAAATTCTCATATATGTTGGCGGGACACATCTATGCTAAATCTAAGTAAGAAAATATTTGATGGGGCTTCTCGAGTCTAAAACTTTTCTCTTCAGTTCATGGTTGTATTTTTTTCTGCCAGAAGTGTTTTTTCGGCAATCATATTACTCTAAGCTTATTGTTGTTCCAAAGAGCTTACACAGCGCTTTGGCAGTGGCAACTATGCTTCCACTCCAGGGAAATGTGATAATTGAATGTACAAATAAAGTTACTTGGGCTATTTCTCCACCATCTACCTCTGGTGGCCATTTGGTAGCCGTGGTGTGGTCGATTTGATCATAATAACATATTTCTCAAGAATTTTCTTTCTCTGCAAAGAGTAGTGGATTTCAAGTCAGAGGACTTTGATTTGAATTCTTTTCTGCCCATTACTTATTTTAGCTTGGGCAAGTTATATTCCTTTTCTGGGTTTCAGTTCCTTCACATCCCTGAAAGAATTTGATTAGATGATCTCTGAAATCCCTTTCATCTCTAACTCCCATAAAACCCCCCAAAACTTTGAATCCTGGGAGATCTCTAAATTCTTTCTGATTATATATGCCTTCACCTTGAAGTTGTACCCGAATCCCACCTTTGTACGGCTCCTCTTCCCACATGGTGCATTGCACAGAAAGATCTTAACACTGAATCAAATCTGTTTTGCATGACAATTGGGCAACATTCATAAACTATTTGGCTTCTTCTAACTCTTTAATTATTAACATCCAAATAGAAATCTGGATGACTTAAGGCTAAAGTCATCAAATTCTGATTAAATCTCAATGATCATTATACCAAATAATTTCCTTTAAACTATATGTAGATAATGGATTTCTATTGAGCACGTTAAAAGAGGTTGTCAGAAGTACCATATACAGTCACACTATTAAAAATGTCATTGTAATTCATTTTGGGAACTCTGTGAGTTCTAAAATTAAAAAAAAAACAAAACAACAACAACTCAGGCCATATATTGAAGTAATAGAATCATCAAAATGATGTTATTTAAGTTCCCAAGTTTACACTATATTTTATTTGAAATGTTTCATTCCAAGGCGACAAGAATTTCTTGAACATTTATGTATGAGATGACCTTTGAGGATCTTTCCAACTTCCAGTTAGAGCTTTAAGCAACCCCGTGACCTCATCTAATGGTACAAAGGCAAGAAGGCAGTAGAGAAGCACTCAGCCAAGCTCTCCTAACATTTCCACTCCAAACAACTTTTTAAAAATGCCTCAAATTAAATTCTGGAGCTACAGAGACAACAAAAGGTCACGGTCAAATAATTTTCCAGTCCAAGACAACTTAGGGGTTCAGCAGGGAAGGTCAGTCTCACAGGGCAGTGATGTAGCTGGCAGCACAATGTAGGCCCTGCCCTAGAAGCCAGAAACATGCCTTTGAAATAGTTGCAACAGCAGCCATAGCAGCTACCAGGGCTCTCTGGCCCGCCACAGATGGTAAGGAGGTCAGACAACTGCTCAGTTTCCTGGTGCTGAGCTTGGCACCCTGTGGTGTTGCCACAGTTCCTGGTTGCAGCCCCAGGGAGAAGATGAGTGGCAACAGAGGAGCAGGGGCCCTGGTCATCATTTCAGCATGGAAACAAGTGCTTGTGGTTGCTCACAAGGGAATAGGACTTTACTCCAAGTTCCAAGACAGAAAAGAACATTAGTCATTGAAGCTGCAGGAGTTAAGAGCGTAGCTAGTTACAATTCCAGGGCCAAGAAAAGCATGCTAGCCGCTTCAGGGGAACAAGGCCTTTTCCTGAGTAAACATCAGCGCATAAGGCAATCATACCTTTCCTTGGATCATACTACCTTGGAAGCATTGGAAAAATCACGGACCCCCTGTTCTGAAAACAACAACAAGAAAAACCTGAAGCTTAGCATAGTGCTCCTTCTCCCCTGGAAGCAGATCTCAACTTTGATATAAAGTTCACATGCAAGAAAGAAGCTAGAAAAATGAACAAACAAGAACAAGAACCTGATCATTAAAAGTTAGCTATGGTGACAAGAAGATCAAGACACAATTTCAAAAGAAGACAGTGATTTCAAAACAGTTACAAGCAAAGCCTCAAAGAAAAATATGAAGGCCCCAAGGCCATCAAGAATTTCTGGAAGAGCTCAAAAAGCATTTTCAAAATCAAAAAGAGAGGCAGAGGAAAAACTGGAAAAAGAAATGAGAGTGATGCAAGAAAATTATGGAAAGAGTCAATAGCTTGGTACAAGAAACACACACACACAAATACTAAAGAAACCAACATCTTAAAAAAACAGAATCAGTCAAATAGTTAACAAAAAAAGGGCACAAAAATCCACTGAAGAGAAGAACTCCTTACAAAAAGCAGAACTGGCCAAAAGGGAAACAATTTTTACAGCAAATGTCTCTGATAAAGGCTTCATTTCTCCAATGTATAGAGAGCTAAGTCAAATGTGTAAGAACACAAGTCATTCCCCAATTGCTAGATGGTCAGCAGACATGAACAGGCAGTTTTCAGATGAAGAAACCAAAGCGGTCTATTATCATTTGAAATATGTTCTAAATCACTACTGATTAAAGAAATGCAAATTAAAACTCTGAGGTGTCCCCTTATACACATCAGATAGGCCAAGATGACAGCAAAGGAAAATGCTAAACGCTGAAATGGATGTGGAAAAATTAGGACACTAATAAGTCATTGTTGGTGAAGTTGCGAAATGGTCCAACCATTCTGGAGAGAAATTTGGGACTATGCCCAAAGGGCTAGAAAAGTGTGCCCTTTGACCCAGCAAAACCACCATGAAGTCCTGTGTAGGAAAGGTCTGACCAGGACCCAGTGCAGTAGATGTATCAACTACCCAGTCTTCCACCAAGCCCATGTGTATCCCACCTGGTCGCAATGCCAGGTTTTTAAGTTCAGGACTCTCCTCACCTCTCCCCTGCTCTAATGCAACAGCCTCTGAATTGTTCTCCCTGCAACTAGGGTCCTCCCCCTTCGATCTACTTATCCTCTTCAACACTGCCAGATTAGTATTCCCAAAGTACAAATGTACCATTTTGCCTGCTCATGAAACTTTAGTGAATGTAAATTGCCCTCAGGCACTGTTTGGCATTTAGCTCCCATCTACCTTTGCAAGCTGGTTACGTGTTATTCTCCATTATGTCCTCTATATTCTAGTCAAACTGGCTTGTTTGCTATTCTTCATATAAAACATTTCATCTCCTGCCTCAGTGTTCCCAATGCCTGAACTGCTTTCCCTTCTCCCTTCCAGCTCTTGTAACCCTTGTTGTTTTTGTTCCTTTTCTGACTGATCATAGATTGTCTCTTTTAATAACTGTGCCCTTATGCAACCTCCTCTGCCTTTATTGTTGAGTCATATCTGAGTCCTCGTGACCCCATTTGGGGTTTCCATGGCAGAGCTACAGGAGGGGTTTGCCATCTCCTTCTCTAGCTCATGTTACAGACGAGGAAACTGAGGTAAACAGTGAAGTGACTTGCCCACACAACTAATAAATGTCTGAGCTGGATTTGAGCTTAGGAAGATGAATCTTCCTGACTTTAGGCCCAGTGCTCTCTCTAGCTGCCCCTTGTAACCTCTAACTCCCTTCAAAGCTCAGCTCCATTGCTTTTCCCTGATGCCTACATTTTAGGGCCCCTATCACTGTGAATTTATTTCATATATGTGTAAGTATGTATTGCTATTTCATATTTAATGATCTGTACATGGAGCATCCTCTAAGTAGAGTATGCGCTCTTTGAATGGAAGGACAATTTCACTTTCACACTGTTTTAATTTTTTTCTTTCTATTTTTTATAGCGGGGCTCTGCTGCTCATGCCCACATCACCTAAGATAGAGGCATTCGTGTGGGAAACGGCAAAAAAAAATCTGCTTCTAGGAGACAACATCCTGCACTCCCCTACCACATGGGAAGAGAAGCCTCTCTCCATTGGCTGTGGAGCTGGAACTGGCTGTGTCTTTCCAACTAGCAGACTAGGATATGTTCTCTCTCTCTCTCCCCGGCAGTATCCAGGAAGACCAAGATCCTGGTCACCCACAGCATGAGTGGCCTGAACTCAGGGCCCTGTGGCCCCGAGAATCAGGCTTGGGGTTTTGGTCTGTTTCTTTTGTGCTTTTCAGTTTGAGGTGCAGGCAGTGGAGCCCAGAGGCGGGTAAATTAAGAGTCCTGGGCCTGGAGCTCGGAAAACTCGAGTTCAAATCCAGCCAAAGAAAATTAATAACCTGGGCAAGTCACTTCACCTGTAAAATGGGGCTAATAATTGCACCAACCTCCCAGGATTGTTGTGAGGACCAAATGATGGAAGATTTGTGAAGTGCTTCATGCGTAGTAGACGCTTAACAAATTATTTCCTTCCTATGTGGGCCCAGGAGTTTTAGCCATGATATCCTGCAGTCAGTAAAAATTCAGGTACTCAAATGTATATTAAAAGCATTTACTCTAAAATAAGACATATTAAACAGCAGGATAAAAAAGAAAAAAAAAGCTTAAATCAGCAAAGGAATAAGTCCAATTTCATGCTGAAGAAGCCCAAATACCACTAATTAAAAACAAAATGTGCATTTCTTATAATTGTTCATCCTGCTGTTTAAACATTTTTAAACATAAATTATGACAGGCAAATATTGTCACACATGCTGTTCTAGGAATGGTTTTTGACACTTCTCTTTGCTCCTTTTGTGGACCAATGATGATCTCTCAGTTCTGTGATTACCCTTCTAACTCTGATCTGCTCTTTCCATGCCTTGTGACAAGATCCAGTGAGAGAAAGCAGACAAGTACAATGTAAGGTCATGTCACTCCCATAAAAGCAACTCAAAAGGATTGTCTTACTGCCATCACTGCCAATAGGTTTATTATGATAGTTTTCACTAAATTATCTGCATAAGAACAAAGAAATCTTTTTCTCTGGAAACAATATCTTACAAATTAAAAAGAATTCAACCCAACACATTTCTTTTGCCAAGCCGAAGTTGGTGTGTATATATTTTTGTATACTGGAATTGCCTTGGTGAGACTCCTTGAGAAAAACACCGGTTAAATAATGGAAACCCATGGATCCTGGGGATAATGTGGTATCCAAGGACTCCTCAGGGAGCTAACTGTTGGTTTTACTTCTTTCAAAGCTTTAAATGAAATCACTGTCATTGCATGAGGGCAATGAGTTAATTATCCCCTCATATCACAGAGAACAAACCACACAAATGTAGCTCTTCTTTTGCCGCTTTCCCTGGGTACAGAGGGAAAAGGCTATCACTATTATGCCTTTTTAGCTAGCTAAACTTTAAGCAGAGAGAGAATCAGATACAGGAAAAAAATTTTTCTGAATATTTTCAGAGGGAAAACTGGCTGGTGGCAATTCGCTCATAAAATTGACATATGTGCCTTTAATGGTTCTTTTTCCCTTATTTTTTCTCTGTTTTTTTTTTCTCCTTAACATTTCATAAATGTCATAATACACATTAAGCACGATGATGCTTCCCTTGTATTTCTGGAATCATTATCCTGTATATTACAGTGTACTTCCAAACAGTTGAAATACTGACATTGATTGAGAAAGTTATTCATAATAGATGTCTATTGTGGATTTAATTACCTTGAGGTTAAATGGAAAAGCACCATAAACCATGTGTTCCACTGTGGTTAAATTATTGAAAAACAAACCAAATAATAAATAAGATCTTAAAAGTGATTTGAAAGGAACATGATTTCCATGGGAAACCATTCATTTTAAAATATGATATTGTGTATATACCCATTCCATATAAATATATGGCACAAAGAAGAGATGAATTCCTTGTCCTTTCTATTTAAATGTCATCATTATCATTATCAAATATTCAATACCTGAAAATATCTACTTTAATTAATCTCATTCTAGCTATTCCATGACCTTGGCACATATCTGGATGTCTTGCTCAAGAGTAGGTGTATAGTTATTTTGTTTTGCTGTCAAACTGGCCCCTTCAGGTTGTTAAATCAATTTTTCCAAAGCTCTTTTTGTCTTCTATAACACTCCATTATGATAATTAGCTCATTTTAAGCCTAGGGGAAATATGGATTCCGCCCACCCACCCAAAGTCCCGGTAATATGGAGCCTTCTGGAGTTCATGGGAAAAAGAAAGGTAGAAGTACAATCCCAATTGTTCCAAACCCCCAGTCAGGAAAAATCCTACCATTTAGGAAGAGGTTTGGCTGACTGACTTAATTTACATTTATATGAATCTGTAGCTACCTCCTTGCCTCTTTGTGGTAGAGGCAAAACTCAGGCTACTAGAAACATTTCAGTAAAAAACAGCAGGGTATATTACAATGTCTGGAGGCAAAGAGATTGAAGAGGCCTCCCATTCCCATGGGACTCTAAGCTTCATCTGCTTACATTTTATGGGTGAGCTCATCTCATTCACATTCACGATTACTGTGTATTTCCCTCTATCCCATTTTCTCCGTCTCTTCTCTTTCTCTTTTTATTCTGTCCCTCTTCAGAAGTCTATTTTGTATCTAACTACTCCCTCTCTTAATCTGCCGTCCCTTTTATCATTCCCTCCTTTATCTCCTTCCCTTTCCGTTTCCCTATTGGGTAAGTTAGAGTTTTATGTCCACCTGAATGTGGAACATTCCCTCTTTGAACAAATTCTGATGAATGAGGTTTAAATATTGACTACCACCCTCCCATTTCCCCCTCCACTATAAAAGTTCTTCCTTGTGCAACTCTTTTATGTGAGCAAAATTTCTCCACTGTACCTCTCTTCTCTCTCTTCTCCCAGTGTATCTCTCTTTCTCATCCCTTCATCTTAAAAACAAAAAAACAAACAAAAAAACCTCATTCCAATACAATCAACTCACTCCTCTGCCTTCTGTTTGTGTAAACTCTTTTTAGCAGCCCTAATGATGCTAAAATTCTAGAGTTATGAGTATCATCTTCCCCAAAAGGAATGTCAATCATTTCACTTTATTTCTTGTTTTCATTCTTTTGACTTTGTTTTATTGTTTTTTGATTCCTCATAGTCATCAGTTTCTATTTGCCCAATTCTAATTTTTAAAGAATTGTTTTATGTCAGTAGATTTTGTACCTCTTTTTTCCCTGTTTGACCAATTCTGTTTTTTAAGGAGTTCTTTTCATCAGTGAAATTTCGTATCTCTTTTACCATTTGGCCAATTCTGTTTTTAAAGTATTATGTTCTTCAATATTTTTGTGCCTCTTTTATCAGTCTGTTAATTCTCTTTTCATAATTTTCTTGCATCAGTCTCATTTCCTGCCCAATTTTCCTCTACCACTCATCTCTGTCTTTATCTCTTCCAGGAATCTGATTGGACTTAGGGACAATGAACATTTTTCTTTGAGTTTTGATTTTAGCTATTTTCACATCACTGTCTTCTTCTGAGTTTTTGGTTTGGTCTTCCCTGCCAGCATAATAGCACTTTATGCTCAAGTCCTTTTCTTGTTGTTTTCTCATTCTTGCAGCCTATTTCTTGACTTTAAACTTTATATTAAAGTTGGGATCTGTTTACCTGGAGGTGAGGAGGCACTCAAGCTTCAGACTTTTTAATACTACCATTTTCAGGGATAGTTCTGAGGGTCTGCAAATTTTTGGTGCTTCCCAGGTGGGGTGATCCTGGGAGAGATATGGCCACTGCTCTCCTGATCTATCCCCTGCCCACGAAGGACCCCTGCAGCTGCAAGCACTAGCACTTTCTTTACCTTAGAACAGTGTCTTTAGCCTCTATTCCCTTGTGACTGATCCTCATTGTTCCTTTCTGCCTTGGAACTGCAACCCAAAACAGTGTGTAGGCAATAAAGTACCCAACAGTGCTTTCTGCACCCAGAGTCCGCCAAGAGTCTCCTGTAATCTCTTTTGGACAAGTTGTCTCTGGGCTGAGAACTTTCAAAACTACTGTTGCTGCTGTTACATGAGCTCTGCAGAGGGGCCTCCACCCCAGTGTCAGAGACTTGTCCTGCAGACATCTTAAGGTTTCTTAGGTTGGGAAAATGACTCATTCTGACATTTTGTTGACTGTGCTACTTCAAATTTGGATTTGAGATATTATTTTAAAGTTGTTTAGAGGGAAATGTTGAGAGAGTTCTGCTGAGTGACTGTCCCTAATCCATCATTTTGGCTCTGCCCCCAGCTCAGTTCTTAATATCTCCATTCTTTCCTTACTATTGCCAGACTCTGGAAATCTCTCCCGCTGCGGTGAACTAGTTTCTGTTTATATGCAAACTCCCCAGGGCAGGGCCAGGTCCCTCATTCATTCAGAACATACTTCTTGTTGTACACAATTGAAATGTTTTTAATTCAAAGTGTCCTGAAACTTATTCACACATACTTGTGATTCAGTAAAGAGGTATTTTTCTCTAATAAAGGCCATAAGAGGGGAAAATTTTAGGTTAAAAAGCAACAGAGACAAATACTGCCTACCTTGCCATTTAGCCCTAGTCTCCAGCTTTATAAAGACAAATAACACAGACGGCAAAGAAATACTTTGGGCCAAATGTTTGAAAACATGTCCCTGCTGTAGACCTAGTAGAAGGAAAAGTGCTAATATAGTGCCATTTTGAAGCAAAAGTTTTAAATACTCTTGTTCAGAGCAAAGAGTTCCTATCAGGGTAGTTAAAAGAGTTCACATGGGCAGCTAGGTGGTCCCACAGTGGAAAGAGTTCCCAGAATGGTGTTAGAAAGACCTGAGTTCAAATCCAGACTCAGATATTTACTAGCTGTGTGATATACACTGTATGATTCAGTTTTATCCTCTCTAAAACGGGAATAAAAGTGATGAGGGAGAGAGATGGTGCGTGAAAGAGGGGAGATGGTGTGGGACCCCCCCTTTGGCCAGTCGTGGGCTTCGTGAAGAATCTACGAACCCCTACTGAATGAGGCAAGCCATCTATATGGTAAAAGAGGAAAGACATTTAATTCACTGAAAAGAACAAACTCTTCCAGTGGCCAGTGGCCAGAGGCCTGTTGGGGCTTTCACCTAGGTGGGTTTACGCAGAGGAGCTCAGCCGGCCTTTCCCCTTGTGGGGAACCAAGCAAAGAGGGGTTTAGAAATCCTTGGTTTTATGGGATTCTTCTAGCCCCAGGCAAATGGGGCAGTTTGAATATCTATCTGATTGAATTGAAATCGAAGTTGACAATGAATAGAGGGTGGGGCCCCTCCCATCTTGACCCGAGGGTTTTTTGAGATTTGCCAGCCCTCCCCTCAAGGTCTGGGGACACACAAACAAGGACACAGTTTACATCATTAGTAGCACCTACTTCTCAGGGTTTTTGTGAGGATCAAATGATATAACATTTGTAAAGCCCTTAGCAAAGTGCCTGGTACATGGTAGGAACTTAATAAATGTTTGTTTCCTTTCCCCTTCATTACCGAATGCTAGTTTTGTCTGGCTCCCAGCTGGATCCTTGAAGAAGATGTGCACTTGGTTTTGACCTTGACATCTCCCATGAGGCTGCATTGAAAAGCAAAGTGTCTAGGAACAGTGAGAGAATAGTCTGTCCCTGTGAGATTATTCTTGGAGTATTATGTTTAATTCTGGCTCCCATATTCTAGGAAGGACATTGGTAAGCTAGAGAGCATCCAAAAAGAGAAAGCAGGATGGTGAAGGGCCTTGTGTTCATGTCAAACAAGGATTGGTAAAAGAAACGAGATGCATAGCCTGCAAATATCTGAAGGCCTGTCAGGTGGAAAAGCAACGAGACTTATTATGTTTGGCCCCAGAGGGCAGAACTAGAAGTAGGAAAAGGAAATCACAAAGAAGCAAATTTATTCTTGATTTTGGGAAAAATTTCCTACTAGTCATCTTCCACTGGTCTCCTCCCTATTCACAGAGCATATGTTGATTCATTTGTCCATAACTTTGGGTCAAAGTAATTGGCACTGAACTCTCCTGCATGCATGACAGCATGATCAGAGGAAATTCAGACTTCTGGGTGATGCTGTCATAAAGAAAAACCATCCCAATCAATTCACTCCAAGTTATAGTGAGAACAGGTTTTGGAACTGTTCAGCTGCTGTCTATCTATTTTTTAAAATTTCTTTTTTTCTTTTTTATTTTTTTAGCTTTTTAGCTATCTAACAACAGACTGTAACATTTTGAGTATTTGGGGGGAAAGCAAAGCTTTTTGCAAATGTAATAAAATCACATATCTGTTTATTGGAAAAAAAGGTTTTGTTTTTCCCATCTCACTTCTAAAATAGTTCACGCTTTGCTCTATCTTCATTAGCTGAATTGGTGCAGCTTCTGATAATAATTTATTAAGGCGAGTCACTCTTACTTTCCTTGTGGATAAAAATGCAGAGAAGTAGATTGAAAGACAGCACGGTTCAGTGGATTAAGAACTAGGTGAATCTTGAGACCCAAAGAATAGTGAGAGAAGTCTTCCCCTGTAACTGGCAACCACAGGTAAGCAAAACGGATCAACTCCTTGGCCATGTTTGTAAATGTATGTTTCTTTGTGCAGCTCCAGTCTACCAGTTTTCTCCCAAGAGATGGGAAACATGGTTCATCATTAGTCTTTGGGCATCACAATCGGACAGTGTATTGATCAGAGCTCTGAAGTGTTTCACAGTTATTTTCCTTTACAATGTCGTAGTCATTGTATAAATCGTTCTCCTTATTCTGCTCACTGCTATTGATAGCTTGGATTTCTTCCTTGGAAAACTGCCTGTTCATATCTTTTGGCCTTTTATCTACGGAGAATGGCTCTTATTCATCTGAATCATCTGAATGAGCTTCTTACATAGCTTGAATATGAGACTTTTATCAGAGAAATTTCTGCCAAGACCACTTCCCTAGTTATATCTTTCCCTCCTAATTTTAACTACATTGGATTGGTTTGCGAAGGTCTGTTAAAATAACAGTATTCCCCCTTGATACCTTGTGAATGGGGAATTACAAAGGAGAACGGGGTGTCACCCCCAAATTCTAAGAGCCAAAAAGAAGATGGACTGGTTGTGTGTGAAGAGCAAGGATCAATTAATGGATACCCCTCGCAATCCATTGGTGTTTAGGTAATGTCAAGAAAGGATCAGGAAGGCTTCCAGCATGCTGGATGGATCCTCCCTGGTGAGTGACTTGGAAGGCATCAATAAGAGTCCTACAGGAGGGGCGGGCATGGATACCTTGCGGTCTGCATTATCGGAAGGAACATCCACATTCATGAGGTTCCAGAGCCACTGAATATTTGAGCCTAACTGGTTTCCACATAAATAACTCCTAAGCATCATGAATCTAGGAGCACAGATTCAGAGCTGTCAAGTCTAACCTCCTCATTTAACAGATAAGGAAAGTCAGACTGAGAGAAGCCAAGAGAATTTTCGAGAGCCCTGCAGCAAATGAGCTTCTGAGGCAGAAATCAAAGTCAATTCTGCTGGCCAAGTCCTTTGCTCTATTTCCTGAGCCACCTAGCTGTTTCCTTACACTATGCCTGCTCCCGGTGGGTTTTTTAACCCAGAGGACTTTTTCCAGGCACAATGAAAGAGCGTGCCGAATCAGAAATCAATGCTATTGGCATTAAACTTCATTTGTATTGATTTTTATCAAGCAAGCACAGAAATTCCAATAAAAGGGGAGTATGAAAAACCATCCTTATGGACTGTGCTAGAATAATTTTTGCTATTTGGGTCTCCCTGCTGAAGTGAGTCAAGAAAGGCACGTCCCTGGAGGGGAGGGACAAGATTATTTCCCAAGCTTTGTTCAGACACATTAGAAAGAAGAAAACAGGGCAGAAAGGAAGAGTTCAATTATCAGTTTTAATTTTGGGATAGTGTTCTTTTTTATGAAATATTGCTGTCTACATTTTTTCATATAATGACTTGAATCGATACTTGGAGCAATAATAACAGCAAGGAAATGAGGGAAAGGTAGTCATAAACAATCAGCTGTTCTCTCGAAAACTCAGATGCTAAAATCCATCCAGCACTTGGAGCTGTAGTCCAGCACACATCAATGTAGAGGCTGTGATTTTGTATGCAGAAGGCCCAAGCAAGATAGCAAAGCTCCACAGCTTACTACCAACATTGCTAAATAGCCTTCAAACAAGATTCCATGTTGACATATTTCCAATACATCATTTTTTTTCTGGGTTGTCAGAAGTACCATAAAAGACATGACTGGAAATATGTATGACCAGGAAAGGGGGGAAGCGAATTTTGTGGCAAGAGATGACATGTGGTCAGCCTGGACCATACAGAAGTACCTTGGAGATTCTCAAAGAACAATATGGCAGCCCAACTAGCACTTTTAGGATATCCTCTAGGGAGGCTGAGTGACAAATCATTACAGCGAGGAAGACAAGGAAAAAGCTACTGTAGTCTAGCAGGCCGTGTCAACCGAAGCATATATTCCTTTAAAAACAACAATAACGAGGCTGCTAGATAGAGTTTGTCTATATGACAGTACTTGTAACCATTGCTATTTACTGAGTTAAAAATTATAGTAGGCCTTGGGATCACAAAGACCCATCTTGGATACGTATTAGCTTTGTGACTCTGGGCAAGTCACTTAAGCTCTCGATGTCCTAGACATGTCTCAAGTCAGCGCTGTCCAGATTTGGAGCTGGGGCTCCCTGGGAGACCATTGCCTCATCTCAAGGACTGTTTGATCGACCAATGAGAAGGGAGGAAGATGAGTCACATCCCACCCTTCCCATCAGTGCAAATGGGTGTGTGTGTGTGTGTGAACCTGTCTCCAAAATGACCACACTCATCTATATATCCCCAAATGTTTCCACTCTGACCCTTCCCACCCAATGGCAAACACCCAACCTCCTCTCCTCCTTTCTTTGCTGGGTATCAGCCCCTCAGGGAAACTATAACCTAATCCAGATGCAGGTACAACAGAAGCAGCTGGACAAGTGCCATTGGGAAAATTCCTGCTTTTATCTGCAGATTCCCTCTTGCTTGAAGCAGTTGTCATCCTAATTCAGGCCTTCCCCCCCCCTGAACCTTTGCAATAGCCTCCTGATTGGTTTTCCTAATTCATCTCTCCCTTTTCCAGTCCATCCTCCCATGAGCTGTCAAAGTGATTTTTACTGAAGCACAGATCTGACTCTGACTCAACAAACTCCAGTGAGCCTCTATTGATTTTAGGCCCAAATAAGATTTCATCTTCATCTCATCCTTTTCAAATGGCTAGTTCTGAATTTTATAATAATAGATAATTATTAGTATACTGTGATGTGAATGTAATTTACAAATAAGTAAAGATGCGTATGGGATTTCACACTCAAACATTTTCCTTTGATAGGGTTGCATAATCCCCCAAATATGGATACCTTGGCTCTAGGTTATAGTTGAGTTGCAAATTTGCAACAATGGAGAAGATTTCCATCCTGAGAGCTCCCTACATTGATTAAATCACAGTCCTGGACTGGCACCGTTGGCAGGTCCCCAGAGTTTTAGAGCCCATAGTTTGGGATCCCCTGCCTGACATGATTATGCCATATATCCTGTCTTCCTAAACATAAACACTTGATGGGTTGAAATAAACCTAAAGGTGGGTTCTAGTCCTATTCTCTGAGACCAACATTTTCATTTCTGTTCCTTTAGTATTTATTTCTGAATAGCAGTCAAAAGAATAGCCAACATTTACATAGTACTTACGATTTACAAAGTGTTTTTATAAATGTTATCTTATCTCATCCTCACAACAATCCTAGGAGGTGATTTCTATTGTTGCGCCCATTTTATAGTTGAGGAAACTGAGGCACAGAGAGGTTAAGTGACTTGCTCAGGGTCACATAGCTAGTCAGAATCAGAGGCCACATTTGAACTGAAGTTTTCCTTTCTCAAGGCCCAGCATTCTGCTTGTTGTGCCACATAACTGTCTGTAAATAAAAAGTAGCATTTATTAATTTATTTATGAAGGAAAGGGTGCAGGGGAGGGAAAGGAGAGAAAGGATTAATGGTAGTAGTAGCACTAGTAGTAGTAGCAGCAGCAGCAGCAGCAGCATTAGTGGTAGTAGTAGTAGTAGTAATAACAGTAGTGGTAGCAGCAGCAGTATTAGTAGTAGTAATTGTAGTAGTAGTAGTAGTAGTAGTAGTAGTAGTGGTAGTAATAAATAGCAGCAGCAGCATTAGTTATAATAGTAGTGGTAGCAGTAGTAGTAATAGCAGCAGCAGCAGCAGCAGCAGCTAACATTTGTATAGCACTTACTATGTGCCAGACACCATGCTTAGCTAATAGTAGTAATAATCTTATTTTACCAATAAGTAAAGTCAAGAAGACCCAGCTGCCCATGGCCACAATCTAGGAAGTGTTAGAATTCTCACAACACAAAGCCTAGTGCTATCAGCTATGCATACTGAAAGAACCCAGGTCTTAAAGGGAGCAACCTGGACTTGAGTCACTACTCCTGACACCCTCATTTTAAAAGGCTTCTCTCTCTCTCTCTCTCTCTTTTTGATTGGTTAATATTTTATTTTTTATAATAGCTTTTTATTTTTCCCAAATACATACAAAGATAGTTTTCAACATTCACCCTTGCAAAACTTTGTGCTCCAAATTTCCCCCCTCTTCCCTTCTTCCCCCTCCCCTAGACAGTAAGCAATCCAATATAGGTTAAACACGTGCAGTTCTTCTAAACATATTTCCATATTCATCAGGCTGCGCTAGAAAAATCAGATCAAAAGGGGGAAAAAACCGAGAAAGAAGAAAAAAAAACACAAGAAAACAAACAACAACGAAAAAAGGTGAAAATACTAAGCTTTGATCCACATTCAGTTTCCATACTTTTATATCTGGATGCGGATGGCTCATTCCATCACAAGTCTATTGGCATTAAAGTTTCGATTTTTTTTTAAAGTAAAATAAAGAGGAAATGTTTTCTTACCTTTTAAACTCTTTGAGTCTCTACACTGTGTTTGAACTCAAGTTTCTGTGTTGGCCAATTAATATGGCCAAATAATAATAATGCTGCCCATTTAATAAAGGCCACTGTACCTAATGGATTGGTTAGCATCCAAGTAATCAAAATATGCTTTCCCACATTTAAATCACATAGACACACAGACACACACATACACACACACACACAAACAAACATACAAAAAATCTTCCTTAAACACTTAAAAAACAATTGTTGGCAGATGTCAACTTTATTTATTTGTATTTTCTAAATTCACTGGTGCTAAAAACTTGACAGTAAATCCAGGGAACATTTCCTTGGTTCTGGGAAAGAGAATTCTACATTCCTGCTTCACATTTCACATGCAAGTGTTGCTGGGATGTTGCATTTTGAAATCCTCTGGAGGCTTTTGCCCTTTTCATCAGCCACTTCATCCTGCTCTCAAATATTTGGTGTCAAACCAAGAATTTCTGCACAGGGCAGAGAAAAAACCTCTTCTTTGAATGGATTGCTTCCAACATTTTCTCCACACATCTCTCTGGGAGAATTAAGCCATAACAAAAAATTGAGTCACCCTGGTTTTGGTAGGCTACCTTTGTCTGGAACTCATGGCATTTCCATGTTTTGATGGGGGTGACTACCTTAAGGGTCTGGTTCTCAGCTTTGCAACTTCCTCCTTTTCCTTTTACCAGACCACTTGGTGGTAAGGATGGTTATGGAGTCAGCTTTCATGCTAGTTACATTCACAAGAGTCTGATTAACAAGAAGCTCTGCACCTCAAGAATCTCCACATTGGATGGGACCTCCGAGGGTTTCTGGTCTAACCTGTAACCCCAAGGAGTGAATCTTCTCTACAATATTCCCTATTAGAGGCTATCCAAGCTGTACTTCCAACCCAATCCTCATTTATTAAGCTCCTAAATTGTGCCAGACTCTATACTAAATCCAGGGGATATAATTAAGAAAAAGAAAGCCAGCCCCTGCCCTCAAAGAGCTTACAATCTAATGGGGGAAGGGGATTCACAAAAGGAGGTGGGGAAAGGTTGGGGGTGAGGAGATTGGGACACCCAAAGATATTTTGTTCCTTGGAGTTGAAACCAGGAAGAGCGGCAGATAGAAAGGAAGGCCACTCTATTGCAAGGAAGGCTACCCACTGATTGCTCTCATCTTAAAGGAAGATTTCTGTAAATGTATGGCTCTACAGTTTCCCCTCACTGCTCCAAGCTCTGCCTTCTGTGGCCAAGCAAAACAAGTCTTATCCTTTACTCAAAAGGCAACCTTTCAAATACTTGGAGGCAGCTATCTTACTTTCCTAAATTTCTTCTCCAAGTCAAACATTCTCAATTTCTTTAACCCATCTTTCTATGTCATGAACTCGTCAACCAGGCTGCTCTCCTCCAGACAGGTTCCAGTTTATCGATACTTCAATCCTTCGCCGGATTTTCCTCCAAGGATGCAGATGTGACTTTATCTATGGCAGCCTATTCTGTGTCATCTTTGTCCATATCCTCCTGTAAATCTGTCACTAAGCCCCCCTCCCCCCCCCAAATACTAGGGACCTCCTTCAAGTTTGTTTTGTGGATCGGAAGGTAAGCTCCTTGAGCCCAGCGGCTGTCTCACTTTCCTCTTGTATCCCCAGCTCTTAGTATGGTGCTTTGTGCATGGGTGCTTACTTAATGCTTTTTCTTCCATTCATTCGTTGATTCTTTGCCCTCCCCACGTGACTGGCTCACCATTTGCCCCCTCATTTCTCCGATGAAATCTTGCATGCCATTGTTCCAAAAACGTGGCGTGGAGAACGGAAGCCAGTATCCCAGACGTGGTTTGGCCAGAAGACCAATGTACTAATTGGATATACATTTCCCATGCTGGTTTATTTAAGGCCAGCACTCCTCAACAGTGAGGTTCATGGAAAGGAAAATGACATCAGCGAGTTGGTGAGCACGCGGAGTAAAGGAGATTGGGTTGTGGTAGAATCTTTCATGTGGGCAACAGTTGGGCATAATGAACGTATTCCATGTCTCCTCAAGAGGGCAACTTTCTGGTAATCAGGCTAAACATCCCTTTTCTTTTTCACCCTTTATTAACTTTGTCAGTGTATCCCGTTTTCTCCTCTCCTGAATTCTAAGCACTGCTATCATCTGTCCCTAAATAACTGTATTCTTCTCATGTATACTCTGGACTTTTCTGTGCACAAGTTCTTTTTCTTGGAAAAGAGAAACTGCTTATATTCTTCTGGGATTGGGGTGGGGGGTGGAGAAAGAGAGGGGAGGAACAAATGATCTCCTAACGTCTAGCCAGCTGTAAAATGCTATGCTTCTTTGCCATTTGGGCCTGGCTGGTAACATCTGGGGAGTGGCCACTGGCGGAGTACCTTAGTGCTTAGACAGGGAATCATAACAACTGCAAAAGTTGAAATCGATTTGAAATGTCTATAATATCCCTAGAAACTTTTGATCCTTTGAAAAGAATTAATCACAAGCATCCGCTGCATACATGGGGGATATTTTTTCAGGGAGCTCTTTATGTAAAACCTGCCCAGGTTTTCTTGAAACAGAATTTTCATCAATAGGCAGAGCTTTTAGTGTTCCCAACCTTATCACTACCAGCTGTAAATTTCCTTGGAAATGCCAAATGCGGGTCACCAGGCTAATGGATTTATTCACCATGATATTCTAGGAAATGATACCATCCAGCTTGCCAGAAGTGACTTCAAGGTCAATGACAGAGAGATCTAAGGAGGTTACAAGGGGATTGAGAAGATTCTTTTTCCTGGGTCCAGTTTCTACAACAGTGTATTTCTCTCTTAGCTTCCCTTCATCTCAGGTCCACTTGTGAAGCTGCTTTCTCAATATTTTTTTTCCCTTCCATTTCCATGCTTATTTGTCCCCTGATAGCAGTGGCTTTTTATTAGGCTGATTCTCCCTTGAGTGGATATTTCCCAAAGTTTGACCCTTTAGGCAATGCTGCTCTAATTCTAAGAAGGGATTAATTAATTGTTTCCAGAGAAGAAATGAGACTAGTTGCATTACAAATGCAGCTTTTGGTATTACCTAAGTCCCCCTTACTTAATCAGGGATTAAAATATAAAGGAGCCAAAAGACTGAACCAATAACTATAGAAGTGACATAATTAGGAAGGCTAATGTGACCACCTTTCATTTTAAAAAAAATTATTGATACCTTTGGTTCTTATTTTATCATCCTTTATGAATACTTCCTACTGCCCCTTTCTCTGCCACTAGGCTCTGGGCTGCCCATGTTCTGAGACTGGTTCCTGCCACAGCAGTTCCTGGTCAGGCCAGCACTCTGCCTTAGAAGTGAGATGCCCCTAACTGACGGCACTTGCAGGGGTCTGCTCGCCTTGCCCTTCCTTTGTAGGCGCCGAAGCTCGTGCTCCATGGATTGTTGATTGCTTCTGAAGAGAGAAGAGAGCGCTTTGGCCCACCACCTGGATTTGCCCTTCAGTAGCTAGCTTCTGACCGCCTGCCCGGACTGTGATCATCTTCCTGCCAATATGTGGGCATAATGGGCTCCCTCTTGTCTCTTTACCTGATTTCAGGCCTACTGCCTCCATTGACCCACTAGGTTCACCATATGCTTTGGCCTGCCTGGTTTCCATTGCTACTTTGCCCAGGCCTTTGATTTGTGGGTACACCTGGATGTCGGATGCCCTGCTTGGTGGTGGTGGGCCCACTGCCTAGATTGAGCTCTCGCCTTCTCCACCAGGTCTTGGCGCTCTCAGGCTCAACTCCTCACCCTCTATCTGTAGCTCTTGGCATCCCCCAGACATAGGACTGACAGCTACCATCTGCAAACCTTGGGTTAACTCTGGGCACCATTTGTGACCAGCTCTGGTCCACCTGCTGTTCCATCTCCAGCTTCTCTGCCTTTGTATAGACTGGTACCCAAGCCTAGAATCCATTCCCTCTTCAGGTCTGCCTCTTAGAATCCCTTGTTCCCGTCAAAGCCCTGCTTGGAAGCCCTTAGAAAAAGGCTTTCTTTGTAAGCTCTGCGTGTCTTTCGTCTAAATATTCACCTGGACAGAGAACCCAAGTTCAAATTCTGACCGTGCCATTGAACAGGTTACTACATGCTTCTGGGACTCACTTCCCCCTCTGTATAATGAAAGGATGATAGAAGATCTCCTTTTGCTGTCAGTCTCGAATTCTGTGATCATCTATGGGTGGTCGTTTGTTTGTAGCCACCAGGATTTAAGGAGATGGTCCTATTAAAACAGGAAGGAGTGTGTTTCGTTTTAACGAAAGGGCTTCTCTCCCCAATGAGGTTTTACACAAAGAGGTTTAAATGCTAAAGCAGGTGCAAGGCATGGTGTATATGTTGAGGGAGGTATGATGATAAATAGCAGACTCGCTTACCCCTCAGGGTGCTTACATTCTCCTGAGGGAAAGAAACACAGAAACAAATCAATTAGGCTACATGGGACATTTTGGTAAGAGAAAGAGGCGGGATGGGAATGGGGAAAAACTGGAGCCTTTAAGAAATACAGTGGTCTCCCTGATTTCTCAAGAAAAAAAGCACAGAGGAAGATCTAAGTTCCCTGATAGGACAAGTGAGTCATCATGTCAGGGGAGTAAAAACCCAAGTTCCTTTTCAAGATGGTGTATAGTTTGACTATCAATTAGCCATGGATTACCTGAGGGTCCTTCTTCCCCATCCCTAGCTGAATTCACTAGTCTCCAGGTCCAGGATGTTGGTACTCTTCTCCCAAGGCCTTATTCTGCCGGGCGCAAATAAGAACATTATAAAACCTACCAGATTTTATTGGCTGTACAGAGGGTTCCCTATTCCCTCTAGGGCCCTCTGTTTGTTTAATTTGGATAATTCTAAGAAACAGGGATGCAGAAGCTTCTTGCAAGAGAAGGCATTTGAAGGTCTTGAAGATGGGTAGGATTTCAACACAGGAAGGGTGAGAGGAAGACCTTTTGTGGGGAAGGAACATTGAGTCACGGGGTGAGGAAATGTGGGATACGTTCACAGCATACCCAATAGTCCTATTTATCGAATGATCTTAAAATAAATGCTTATTGGTATCTTTTGCTTTTATATTATCTACATTTCCTAACATCTCCCTTTCTTCGCCCTCTTCCCAAAAGCCATCACAAAAACTAAGAAAGAAGGGGAAAAACAGCTTAGCAAACCCTTCCCTGCACCCTAGAGTATCTGAAGGGGAATGATGTAAAAATATAATTCTGTAAAGCTAGATTAGCACTATGGTAGAAGGCCCTGCATGCCAAATTAAGGAGCGGGCATTCAGGAGAGAAACTAAAGAATGAATGCTTTAATATAATTTTGGAAGCCTAACTTTTCTTCTTCTAAAAACCAAAGGATCACCTCAAATCAGATAGAAATTATTTTCTCTTTTTTCATAAGAATCAGTTATGTGAGTCAATTTATTAAAACAAACTGTAAATGACCTTTGGGGGTGGCCATTAGCTTTTTTAGGCTGAATCCTTTTTTCAAGTTCTTAAAATTCAGCAGTAGGCTCTTTTTCATCAGGAGGATTTTGTGATTTTGCATTGATCAAGAGACTGTTACTTATTTTCCAAGCTAGTGTATGCAAATTGTGATTAAATTCCTGGGTATTTAATCTCTTGAATATCATTTTAAAAATAGGAATGATGGTACATTGAGATGATAATTAACTCATTATGAATAATTTATTTTATAGCTTGAAACTCTGGAAAAGCAAATTTGATGGTGACGAAATTTCCAACTAGGTCCTAGCTGAAATACCAGGAGGTACAAGTCCTATGCAGAATATCTGATATCATTGAAAAAGCTCATTAGGAAATCTTCAAATTTAAGGTCTTAGCATATAATATTCATGCTAAGGAGTCCCAGCTTGGGACTCCAAAAGAATTATCATGCCCAAATAACATTTCCTCAATTAAAATATTTTCTTTTTCTCTAGATTTCCTGAAGAAAGAAAAAAAAGAATTTTAAATTAGCTGTATGTTGAATTTATGCTTCTAAAATGAGCAATGATATTGATTAGCTAGAAGCAGTCTGGTATGGTGACTGGAGGGCTGCATTTGAAATTGAGAAGACTCGGTGTCAAATCCTGCCTAGGACAGGCTAACTGTTTACTCAGGCAAATCAATTAATCTCAGTGAATCTCAAGCCACTCCTTAAGGTATTTTTTTTAAAAATAATTTTTATTAATTTTTTTTCCATCATTTATTGCTTCTTGGAGGAGAAGAGGTCCCCTACTTGTAGGAAGATTTCAGAGCTGGAGGATGAAATTTACATCATGGTATTGTGGGCTCTTCAGATGATAAAGGTCTGAGGGGAGTAAAAGTATTTACTTAGTGTAAAGTGACTTTACCTTCTGGGGGCATCTAATGAAAAGAATTGAACTATCAGAGGCAGCGTGGTATGGTAGACAGAAAACTTTCCTTGGAGCCGGGAAGACGAGGGTGCAAATTCCGTGGCACATGACGTCCGTGGGACTCTGGGAAAGCCGTTTAAGACTATATGTCGCAGAAGACATGGTAATGTACATTGATAGTCAGGTTCCTCCCCCACAAGTTCCTTATCTCAATGAAACCAAAGGTCCGGGCCCTATCCCTTTATTTCCTGTATTTGTTCATTCAGTTGTGAGTCTTTTGTGCTTTTGCATTAAAAAAAATAAACTGCCATATAGTTGACATCCTCATTGTATGTTCAAGAATGGATATCCTGTCCCTCACACATGGGGGGCTTTGACATAAATCAGACTTCAATGTTGTTTTATGCATTTCCTGGAGTTTTTTTTTTTCCCCAGAGAAAAGGCAGAACCAAAGGGAGATATGAAATCTCTTGGGGGGGGGAGGAACGGGGAGTCGGGTCCCCAATATCAAACCCAGATTTGTATGAGCCCAGAATCCCTTGAGGATCTCTGCACCAAAAGCGATGATGATATATATACCAGTGATAGACAGTTGCAATAGTCATATGTCTGTAGCGCCTAGTATGAAGTCATTTACTCAGTAACTGCTTAATGTACATTCTCTAGTAATACTTTTTTGTGAATTTCTTAAATTATGGGTTTATTGAAGGCCTGCCTTGTGCCTAGCACTGTGCTAGACCCCACTGTGGAGAGAAAAGAAGCATAAGACGTGAACCAAGGCTTTCTGGCGCTGACAATCTTGTTAGAGATCCAAGATGGGAAATAATGAAAGAATAATACAAGTATGAACATGTATATGTCATACATAGTCATACAACATATAGAAATTCAGACAAGGGAGGGCTTAACATAGTCTGCAGTATTAGGGAATTTCCTCCATCAAGGAGGAAGCACATGGGCTAAGCCTTGAATGAAAGAAGCTATTTGGATGGATGCCAAGGAAGGCTAGAATGGGACTGGAATAGGAAAAGGTGGCTGTTGGATGAGTCTGCTCTTTGGAATTCCAGCTCTCCTACTCACCTTCTGTGTGACCATGGGAAGGTCACTCAATCTGGGTTTCAAGTTCTTCTTCTGTAAAATCAAGGATTTGTATCTGATGGACTCTAAAAGTCCCTTCTAAATTTATTACCCATGATCCTAAGATAATGGGCTGGTGGAAGAGACCAGTCAGGCAATTCATTTTCAAACCCCATGTATATAAGGCAATAGTATAAAATGACCCCCAAATACCAGAAACCTCCCTTCTAAGAATAAGATCAATGGCTAGGATTTATAACACTTGAAGTTTTTACCAAGTACTTTATATACATTAACTCATTTGATGCTCACAACAACCCTATGAGATAAGTGCTATAATTATCTGCGTTATGAAGATGAAGAAACTGAGCTTAACTGCTTTGCCCAGGGTCACACAGCTAATGTCTGAGGCCAGTTTTGAACCCACAAAGATAAATCCTTCTGATTGGGTCCAGTGCTCCATCCACTCAGTGCCAACCTAGCTGCTCTTACTTTCTCTTACATAAGAAAAATTATCCATAGACTGTGAATGAATGAAAAGAAAAGGGCTAAAGGGACTGGCCTCTGAAACAGAGGGTAGCCAGAGTAAGGAACACAGCTTGTCTATTAAGAGAGATAATTGTTGAGATCACTAGAATTGGATATATTTTTAAAATATCGGTTGCAATTGCAGAGATTTATGTCTTGCCTTGTATAGAATATGAAAATGTGCTTAAGATTTGTACACTGTGCAGACAACAGAGAATGTTGTTTCGTTAAACTCTTAGAATACGCAGACCCTGTGTGTTTATATTTTCTTTTAAGGGCTCCTTCATTCATGTATTTTTTCATCCAACAAACACTTTCAAAACATCTACTTTTTGCTCAGTTTTCAGGACAAGCCATTCATTGCCTGAGCTGAAGTCTGATAGCATAGTGTACTGTGCTGAAAGCTGAGAAGGGCTGATTTCCTGCTGCCATCTTGGTAACTCCAATTTTTGATCTTTTCCTATTTCTACTATAAAGATATCAAGAATCACAAAGTGGAAATATTGCAAAAATTCTCATTAGCAACATGAGAAACTTTTTTTCCTGACTCAAGGTGAGAAATTCATATATATATTTGCTGAGGTAATTGGGGTTAAGTGACTTGCCCAGGGTCACACAGCTAGGAAGCGTTAAGTGTCTGAGGCCAGATTTGAATTGAGGTCCTCCTCACTTCATGCTCTAACCACTGCACCATCTAGCTGCCCCAGAAATTCATATTTCTACATTTATATGAGAAAGAGAAGAAAAAAGTCCCAACTCTCCCATCTCAGAAAGCAGAATATTATTATTTGAAATTTTTATCAATGCTTTTTTGTATTTATATAATAATCATTTTTGCATCTCAGTTTTGAATTTTTGCATATTTTGTGGGCCATTTACAAAGTATGCAACATTACACACCCATAGTCCTCCACATCCTCAGGGCAAGAAAGGAAGTTAATTTCCTCCATCTATTCCTTGGGACCAAGATTCTTCATTACAATCGCATATGTCTGGGTTCTACAAGGCCAACTCTTTAAGTTACCCTGATCTTTTCCCTTCTCTAGAAGATCCTCAGGTTTAATTGTTTGCTTTTGCGGTTCCAATCTCTTCAGTGACTCACTCTGTGGTTGAAAATTAAACCAGTGGGCTCTGACCTTGGCATGGGCCCGCCTTCTGAGGCTATATCCAGCCGTTCCTTCCAGCTTTCCTTCTCTCTGGCATTTTGTCATGGCAGACAAGTAAATGATCCAATCTTGAGAAAAGCTTTCAGAATGTCCCAGAGGGCCACCTTCGAAAAAGCCAAATCTCCATTGAATTCAAGAAAGAAAGTCATTTCTGTCAGGCCTGAGTATTTGTTGACCACCTTAGGGATTTAAGGGTATCTGGGGAAAATCGGTTTCTATGGGGTATAATCTCTATTTTGTTTGACACCCAATCTCTGTTAATGCAGCTGTGTCTTTGATAAGGAAGTTAACTAGCATCAGTGGCTTGTAAGGGTGAATTTTTAAAAAAAAGGGCAGAGGAAAAAAAAAAGCAGCAATATGCTTTTTACTTGTCAAGTCTACCTGAAGTTGGTGTCAAAATGAAGTGAACATTTGTCTTGGGAATCCTTCTGAATAATTTAGAAATGAGATTAAATGATTAAACACCATGTGGCCTGTCACTCCTGTGCCTACCTGCTCTTATATGATATAATATTATTAAGCCTTGGGTTGTATCCTGCAGGATCCCAAAGCACTTTAAAAGCAATGTTACATCCTTTTAAACCAGGCCAAGTCTCCTGCTTGAAAAAAATAAGTCGGAAACAATAAAATTGGAACTTATTTGGCTGTGCAGAAATCCTAAATGAAGTAATTGGTTACAAAAATCCTTTGGCAGCCATTTTCCTTTCTGAGAAAAGAAAAAAGAAGGGCAGAGAAGCCAGAGTAAGGAAGTACATTAGACTTATAGAGTCCACTATCAGAGTCAGGCCAGCCCAGGTCACTGGACTGTCCAAGAACATTATCAGTCCAGTCAGTCTACAGAAACTTCCGGGTCTTGGGTACTTGGTTGACAGCCCACTATAGCAAGGGTTTGAGTACATACCAAAAGAATATCAGATGCTAAGAATCATCCAGTGAGTTGTGTCTATTCAGTTCAATTCAAACCACAGTTTATATGTGCAACCCCCCCCTCCCCCCAACAAAAATAAACTCAAAACAAAAGCAAATCCAGCCCCTGCCCTCAAGAAACTTATATTTTTCTTTTGTTTCTGATCCTTGAATACTTGATTGCATTTTAATCTCAAGCCTAAGTGGCTAGACTGCCCTAGTTTAGGACTGGCCCACAGTGTACTGTCATAGTATCACAAAATTAAGAGTGTAAGTAGCATATATATTACATAATCCAACCCATTTATTTTTCCGATAAGAAAGCTGTTTCCCAGAAAATGAATGCCTTGCCTACCATTATATAGATTTTGAGGTAAAATCTGCCCCGGTCTTATGATCCCAAATCCACGTTATTTCATAAAATCACACAGAATTTGAGAGCTGGGTAGGGCCCTAGGGCTATCCCAAATCATATCTGCAAAACTCTAAATAAATAAAATCCCTTCTATAAGATAAATAATAAATGGACCGCCAGCTCTTACTTGAAGAGCTCCATTGAGGGGAACTCACCACTTCTTAAGGTAAAAGGAGCTTATATTCTAATAAGGGAGATAGGGCATGTACACAGATAAATAGATGCAGGATAATTTGAAGAGACAAAGATGGAGAGAGAGGCAAAGTAAGAGAGTGTGCAAAGAACTAGTTCACTTGCAAATCAAGACACCACCCTCATGATATCAAGTTGGGTCCTCTGAGAACAAAGGAGTTCATGAAAGGCTTTCCATAGAAAGTGGTTCCTGAGTTGAGTCTTGAAGGAAAGGAAAGCATCTTCAGTTGAGGGGGAATACTTCAAGGAACAGAAGACAGTCTTGGCAAAAGAAGGACTTGGGAAATGGCAGGTAAGCTAGTTTAAACTCTTCCTGCTATGCTGTTCTCAGAGGCCAAATCTGGGACACAATACCATAATTAGATCCGGCTCCTGTTCTTGATCAACTTTGGGATGTCCTTTCAAGCAGTGAGCTGGATTCAATGATCTGGTCCAAGGCAGGTCATCACCTTACCAACTGTTAGGGTTTTCCAACAGAGTAGAAAGCTTAGTTAGTTAGGTATCTATATTTCCACTTCATTAAAAAGATTTCAGCATCCCTAAATGTCTGTCGATCACACTCCATGCACTTTTCTCTTGAACCTTATCCATGAGCTCTCTCTTCTCTTTCTCCAAAGGGGATTTTGCTTTATAATTTACCAATTCACAGTGATCTCCCACTTCACTCCTTATCTCAAAACTTCTCTTCATCAACCTCTGCTTCCCCCCCCCCTTTGTTTTAGGCTGTGATGAAGATGCATTTGTCTCCTCGTCAAGGCAGTCCCAGTCGTCTCCTTCAGGAGCTTGCCCCTTTTGTCATTTCCCATCTCTTTCTCATTTTCACTGGCTGCTTCCATGACACCTATAAACATGCTTACATCTCTCCTATCCTTTAAAAAATGAAACTCAAACATACTCCCACCAGGCCCTGCCATTCCTTTAAATGATCAGCCTTGTACCTCTCCTCCCTTCTCCAATCAAACTCTTAAGAAATGCTTTCTACACTTGTTGCCTCTGCTTTTTCACCTCAAACCCCTTTCATCTTGTCCAATTTGGCTTCTAGCCCTAACACTCCAGTGAAACTGCTCCCTCTCCTAGGCTGTTGTCATCATGTCTGAACCTGCACTTGAGTTGGGTCTGGGCGAAGCGGAGCTGCACAAAGTCATCAGTCTTGTTCTCTTCTCCGGAGCCATTGGAGTCCAATGGCAAGACAAAAGTGGAGACGAATGGCGACGGTCCAGGTCTAGGTTGACAGCAAGCTCTTAATAGATCCAATAGCCTTTTCTCAATCCTCATTCTCCTTGACCTGTCTGCAGCTGTTGACTCACACTGTTCGCCACTCCCTCTTTCTGCACACTTCTTCCACTTACTTCTTCTCCCCCTACGGGGGAGTTGAGTTTTGACTCGGCTTTCTCTCTCTCTTTTTCTCTTTTTCATTCTCTCATTCTCTCTTTCTCTCTGTCTTTCCCTGTTTTTCTCTCTCTCTGTCTCTGTCTGTCACTTTCTATCTTTCTTTCAAGAATGGGGAGAATCAAGTACAACAGAAATTTGCAAACATCTCAGGAGTAGCTTTCTCCACTAAAAGAAGCTTTTGTTTGCTATCATAGGAGAACATTTTAGTCAATTCCTTTATAATAACTTAAAAAGTTTTCCTACTGAGCACTGAACATTTTTCCAATGACCTCTATACTGCTATAATGAAGGGGTCCTTTTTCCCAGCCTGGGCTTCTTCTCCTTCTTCTCCAAACACAGAGACTCTTAGAGCTCTGCCAACCTTGGAGCCCATGTTAAAGAAACAGAAGGAACCCAGTTTGGGGATCACAGAGAACACCTACAAGAGAAATGGTACCAGGTGCTTTTCTCTGTGCCCTTTGCCATGATTCCTTTTCCCCTTGTGAACAAAGGGGATTTTTTTCTCCTGCCAGGATTTTCTTCCTGTCAAGCACGATGGCAGGAACACCAGATATTATCTCATCTGTAGACAGGCAGCAGTGTGTATACACAAATTGAGACATCCTTGCTTGCTACTAACTGGAAGAAGATCTGGAAGCAGCTTGATTTGGCCTTCGGCCCCCCAAGGTGACAGAATGCATTGTGCAGAGATGACTTTAAAGACAGAAGGATGTCATTTGTCCTTCAAATTGTGAGAGAATAGCTGTCATATCAGCAGGTGGTAGGCCGGGTCAAGATTAAGATGGCAGCTATCCACCTCCTTTCATATCACTGGTCACCACTTTGCGATACAATTGCCCTAAGTCTCTTCTCTCCTATGTAGGTTAGGTCCTCAGGAGGCAGCCCGAGGTCTTTCCTGAAAAGGATTATTTTTTGACTACCCCTTATTTTAGGAGGGGGCGAGATGTGAGGGGCAAGTTCTGGATCTGGAATTTTCCTGGTGTAGGGAATTCTTAGTGAGAAAACTCCCAAGGCAGATCACTAACTATTCTATACTTTCTAGTGGTAGATAAGTGAGTGGTCACTAAGGTTAGATAACTCTCCCAGGATTACACAAAGTTTATGTCTGAGGCGGGACTTGAATTCAGCTTTTTCTAATTCCAAGATCATCTCTGCCCTCTGTTCCTAGAGATTTGGACATCCTGAGTCATAGCATCAAATGATCATAGTTTGAGAGCTGGATGACAATTTATAGACCATCTAGCTCAATCCTCTCATTTTATGGAGGAGGAAATTGAGGCTCAGTATCTTCACAAAAGTCAAAGAGGAAATAAGTTGCAGAATGGGGATTTGAATTCAACTTCCCTTACTCCAAATCCAGCATATATTCTACTGCTGACGACTGCCTTGGCATGCAGCCACCTTCTGGGATTTTCCCATTTCCCCTTTCCACCCTTTCCCCTTAATCCCAAAGAAGAGTGGGTCTTCTGGGTGCCTGTGAGCTGTTTCCACTTCATCAGTCCAGCCCATCAGGGCCCACCATAGCCCTGAGGGCAGGAAGCAGAGACATGAGTACCTATGCTAACAGCTCTGTTTACATGGTGTCACAACAAGATTTCAGTTACCAGAGAACCATTGATTTCTACCTGAACTACTCTGTGTATGTATTTTTGAAATAAATCTGTGCTACTGCTAACCATGTATGGACTGGATAGTTTCCTTTTTGAAAATCACCAAATTCACTAATGTACCTGTAACTGATCTAAAGGCAAAGACTTGGATTCAATTTCAAAATGATAGTGTCCCTTATTGCACCCACAGCCATGACAGCGAGGGAGCAGCATGTATGCACTATAGAGATATGTCAGGTTGGGGCAGCCACAAAACTCCCAACTGCTAACTGAACCAGATTCAAACATAACTGGGAAATTTTATTTTATTTTATTTTATTTTTTATTTTTTGCTTTTTGCTGAGGCAATTGAGGTTAAGTGACTTGCCCAGGGTCACACAGCTAGGAAGTGTCAGAGATCACATTTGAACTCAGGTCCTCCTGACTTCAGGGCTGGTGCTCTAACCACTGCGCCACCTAGCTGCCCCAACTGGGAAATTTTAACAGAATTAATAAAAACCCACTTCCACATAGATAATGCTCATTTCTTGTTTTCTAAATCAACATGTGGCCAGCAGGGTTCCATTTCTACTTGACTGTGATACCACTGATGTAGTAGACAGAAATACTGTCCTAGTCTGTGAGTCCTGGGTTCAGATCCTGCCCCTGACACATACTAGGTCATCCTCCACACTCAGCTGTCAAGTGATCTTCCCTAAAATGAAGGTGTGTTCATGCCATCCTCCTCCCCACAATCAGTAAGATGCAGTGACTTCCTCCTATCCCCTCCTTATAAATTTCCCTGACTTTAAAGCCCCCTTAGTAATCTGATCTCATTTTCTTATATCTTATTTGGCTGCCATGTACTTTGAGGTCCAGTGACCTTACTGTTTCCTGCACATTTCTTTCCGTCCTGTGACTATATATATAGTTTTTCACTGGTTGTCCCTCACTCCTGGAGCTCTCCCCCCCTTCCCCCATCATCTCTGCCTCCTGGCTTCCTTCTCACACTTGACAAAATCCCTACCTTCTGCAGAAATCTTTTTCTAGTCATCCTTAACCTTGCTGCCTGCCTTCCCTCTGAGATGAATTCCAGTGTATCCTGTTTACATCTTGTTCTTGGAGTTTTGTGTCTCCCACCAGAATGAGAGCCCCTGGAGGAAAGGGACTGTTTTGTTTTGTTTGGGAATGAGGATTTCTTTTTCCTTTCTTTGTATCCCCATTGCTTAGCATAGGGCCTGACTCATAGCATGTACTTAATAAGTGCTTGTTGATTAAATAGTTTCTGGGTGATCTTGGTAGCTCTCTAAGATCAGAAATCCCAAAAGAATGACTAATTTGTACTTACGGAAGGAGATTTTAGACCAGGAGGTCCCAACACAAATGGAATCACAGATATAGACTAATACCTCTCCCTCCGATTGACTGACTGACTGACAGAAAGCTAAGTTGATCTTGTGGTAGAGAATCCACCAGCGGAAAGTCCCGGCTTCCAGCAGTGGCCATACACCATCAAGAGAATCAGAGGAAGGTCCCTAGCACTTTGGCTGGGCACGGATGGATCTGGTCTGCATTCGGGCAGTTCCTACTCCGACGAGGTCACAATCCGAATGGGGGAATGAAGACTTTTTCAGAATACAGAAAGAGTTGAGGGATCTGGGAAGTAGCGATTTGAAAAAGATGTCTTTTGATGTTGCTCAACTATTAAAAAGCTTTAATTCCCATTCCGACTGGCCATTACAGCTGTACCTGACCAGAATTCATGCCTTTCCTACCATTGGTGTCACAAATAATGTCTTTCCATCCTTCTTTTAGTCCACCCGAAGGAGACTCAGAAATGTTGAGATTTAACAAGGACATTTCTTTTTCAAATTCAATTCATCGCTTGGAACACAGAATAAAATGTTTCTTGGTGTGAAACACTTTGGTGATTCTGGCCAGGGCCCAGGGATGCAGCTGCCCTCTGGGCAGAGAAAGGAGGGGAGCAGAGATGGGCTAATCCCAGGTGGGAGTCCCATCAACTGAAACCCCAGCCCAGCCTTCTCCCCAGCTCTGGGGCCTGTGTGTGTGCGTGTGTGTGCGTGCGTGTGTGTGTGTGTAGCTTTAGGCCCTTGAACGTCTCATTAGCCACAACAAATTTCATATTCTGGGCATGCAATATTAATATTCTTTTTCCTCCTAGAAATAGAAGAAATACTTACAGCAATATCGTGAGTTTCCAAAATGTCATTAGGATAGGAATTATGCATGCATGATTTAGATGTTTGTTCCTTATTTCACTGCTTCTCATTTTAATCTTTACCATTAACATGCACACTTATTCATGTAAATCTTGGAATTACCACAGAAAGCATGGACAGACAAAGGTAGAAAATTCGTGGCACCAAAGGCATTTTACTTATGTTTCATGAAGCATTCAGGAGCTGTTTGTTTGCCTTTTCAGCCTCAGAATAATAGAACTTCCTGAGATAAAGAGAATTTTACACATCATCTAGTCACCCATTCTTCCTCCAGATGAAACTGAAGGTGACATAGGTTTGGGCAAACCCTTCAAAGAACATAGCGCTCCACTTAAGGCCTTCTAAAATATCTTCAGAATTGATGGCTCATCTCTCCAGTTAGGAGGGCAGCCCCATATGGATATCTGTATACGTTCTTCATTCACACAAAATTTCAGATACTATTCTCATGATCATTAAGGGAAAAAGTAGGGAAACGGTAAGGAGCATCTCACTGTATTTGCTTCCTGACAAGATCATTGCCATTTCTTTTCAATCAGGTGGTAGGATTGCAGCATGGCATAGTTGGTACGGGTGGAAGGCTACAGGACGATACCGATGTCCTCCCGTGATATCTGTCGGATTTTGTTGATGTTGTCAGTGCAATAACAACAGAGGTCTACCAGGTTTCTTAACTAACTTTGGTTGTTTGGAGATGTTTGTGATACTCTTGCCCGGACTACTTTAAGAGCCTCCAATTCAATTCCCCTGCTTCTAGGTTCTCTCCTCTTCCATCCATCTTCCATCTACCTGCCCAGTATAATTTTCTAGAGTTTCAGGTCTGACCATGTTACTCCCCTCCTCAAAACCCCTCAGTTGTTCCTTACTGTCTTCAGGATAAAATATAGACTCCTTCTGCCTAGACTTTAAGGCTCTCCACAATCTTGCTCCAACCCATTTTCCTGACTTCATATTATTCCTCTTGGTGCACTTTACATCCTGACTAAAAAATTGCTGTCTGTATTTAAAACTCCATTTCCCATCTCCATTTATTTGCCCAAGCTGTTCCTGATGCCTCTAAATCATTTCCTGCTAACTGAGAAGTCTCAGAATCTTTCTTTCTTCCTCATCTTCCCCTAGGAAGCCTTCTTTGATCTGCATAGCTAGTGCCCTCAATCCCCACACATCACTTTGATTTTATTTAGCCGCATATATGGTATATCCTCTCAGGAGAATAGAAGATCTTTGAGGGCAGAGACCGTTTCTGTTTTGATCTGTGTATACCCAGTGTCACACAAAAGGTCTTATATATTGCAGACTCTTAATAAATGTGAATGAAATGTAAATTAATAAATGTGAATGAAATTTGAAAAGCGATATGAACATCTTGCATAGGAATCTAGAACCTTCTACTTTTCAAAGCACTTTCGCATACATTGTCTTCTTAGGTTGCATTTGAATCGGCCAAAACAATTTTCAGTCAGAATATACTTTGGGGTCTGAAAAAATATTTCTACTCCAACAGGCGGGGAAAGTCTTCAGTTTTTTATATAGGAACCCAAGAGCTAATAATATATACTAAAGGATGGACTTTGAAGGATAGCTAGTTGGCATGGTACATATAGCGGTGGGCCTGGAATCAGGAAGATTCATCATGTTGACTCCAAATCCTGCCGCAGGCACTTCCTAGCTGTGTGATCCTGGACGAGTCACTTAATTCCTTTGCCTCACTTTCCTCAAATGTTACATGATCTGGAGAAAGAAATGGCAAACCATTCTAGTATCTTTGCCAAGAAAACTCCAAAATGGGGTCATGAAGAGTAGGATTTGACTGAAAATGATTGAACAAAGAAAAATAAACATTGAAAGTGTACATGAAAGGGTAGCTAGGTGGCGCAGTGGATAGAGCACCAGCCCTGAAATCAGGAGGACCTGAGTTCAAATCTGATCTCAGACACTTAACATTCCCTAGATGTGTGACCCTGGGCAGGTCACTTAACCCCAATTGCCTCAGCAAAAAGCAATACAAAAAAAAAAAAGAAAGAAAAAAAAAGTGTACATGAAACCAAATCCTCTAAAAGATCTTAACAAAGCTGGAAAGGGTCCTCTAGCTTAGCTACAGGAGAGTTCAGAGCAGCCTCTCAAACAGGAGGGATAGTGTGACCAATGTTCCACCACTACCGAATGGCTGAGCCACAACCCAAGTTCTCGTGACCTCTGCTTCAGAGCCCTTTTTTTTCCCACGAGAAGAGAACCACAGAATGTGGGATTGGGAAGCGACTCTAGAGAGCAACAAATCTAATCCCTTCATTTTACAATTAAGGAGACTGAGTCCAAAGAAAGGCTAAAGCAGAGCTGGCAGAATCAAGTCTTTAGACTCCAAGTCCGGGTCTTTTTCCAGCACCACCACAGTGTCATGTACATCATGAATTATTTTTGTAGAGGATTAGGAAGTTATCTAAACCACAAGCCAAAAGTACACTAGGGTTGTATAACAATTCAAACTGGGGAAAACCTCCCATAGAGCCAGAGATATTAATTGGAAATTTGTAAAATGGTAAACCAACACTGTGTTCTGATATACCATCAACAAATGGGCTGATAACAGAGAAGGAAGAAAACGGATGAAGGAAGCTAATGTGTCCTTTGACAGAAGATTCTTTGAATTAGGGCAGTTTGGAAGCAGAATGGGCTGATGGGAAGGTAGGAGGGATCCCCCTTACTGAAGGTCTTCAGGAAGAGGCTGGAAGACGACTTGTCATGTATGCTGCTGAGAAGATCCTTGTTTGGTTCTCTGGTGGACTAGGTGACTGCCAAGTCTAAGAGGAGGCTCAGAGGCCTGAGTGGTATGGTCAAATGAAAACAAAGTGAATAAAGGCATCTGAGATGACCAGGCCTAACTCAGGAATAACTCCCTCTTTTGGATTCATTGTAAACTGGCTATTATTGTTCATTTGACAATTACTCGTGTCCTGTTTTATGATGTTTCCTGTGTTGTTGTGTCTCAACCTCAACAAGCATTTATTAAGCACCCATTCTGTACAGAACACCGTCCTGAGTGTATGGGAAACAAACTCATTGACTAAAGGATGGTCTCTCCCCTTATGGAGCTGCCAGACAAGTAGTGCCTCCTGGAAAGTCATTTTGAGGATGAAGAAGGCTTATGAGAATCCGGCAAGTTTATAAGAAACTGGAAGGTCTACGTTAATTCCTAGTCATTGTCCTCGAGGTCGATCAAGGAGGGGGCTCCAGTCAGGGGCAATCTTGCTGGAAAAGTCTATTTAAACTAAATCTTTGGGAATTGGATAATCTTTCCTGAATCTCTGATCCAATTCCCTTTGGACTTCCAGATGTACCTTCGTGGGAGGTTCAGTTCCTTGTCCCTGGAATATATCTGGGTGATGCAGAAAAGTCCAATACTCAGCATAATAAACACGGGGGCATTTATTTCAGTGTTCGCTCAGACCTAGGGCACATCTACCGGGGTGAGAGGCAAGCCTTTGGCCAGAAGACAGCCCATTTCGATGTCTGGTGGTCCAGAGAGTTTCCATCCACTTGCTAATTGCAATTCACTATCAGTATTGTGTTTGGAGCTGCTTGCTTATGGCAGGCAAGCAGCAGTGAATGAAAACATTGACTTCTCTTAAGTAACAATGGAGAACGGGTGCAGCGAGGGAAGGCTTGGTGACATCTGAATGGGGCCATCACGGGTTAATTTAGAGAAAATGACACGTGAAAAGAAAAGAAATCAGTATGGGTACCCGGCTTTCCCATTTGTTTTTTGGCAACTCGATTTAAATCTCCTTGAGGGTCAGGATAGCAACTCGTGCTTCTTTGTAAAACTCACAGTGCCTATCTATGCTAGTGCTTTGCACATAGTGGGTGTTGATGGATTGATTTTAAAACTCTGAATTTCGGGGATCAAACTCTTTCTTATATATCCTAGTATGAGGCTAATTAATCTTAGAAGAATTTATTAAATTGTAACCTGGCCCTAATCCATTAATGCATATTCCCCACCAATACTTAGTAATTATTTTTTTCACAAAAGCAGAAGGCAATTTTTAGCAGACTTAAGATCTTTATGGAGTATTTCAATAAATGATAAATTCATGAACATTTCTTATCTCCTAGAACAGTTGTATATCTTCAAAACTGATCATCATGAGCATTCTCTGAATTTTCCCCAAGAATTAATCCTGAATAATTAATGAATAGAAAAGAGTTAGACAAGAACTGTAGCATGCTAATCATTTGTTTCAATGTCAATTAGAAAGAAACAGTTTCTTTTCCTGCTTTCTTCAAATATAGATTGTCTAGCTAATTTTGAATCAACAAATACAAAATTGTGCTAATTGCAGAAGGTACTACTGAGATATGGGTCAGCGTTGTGGGTAAAAGTCATGTTGTGCAGAAGAACAGATAGAAATGATGTTCATTAGGCAGAAATAGTAACAACATTGGCACAAGCCTTATAAATATTGTCTTCTTTGTAGCTCCTTGTTGATACTGGTAAATCTCGCCTTAATGGCATAATGTCTTACATTATAATGATTTTGGAATCTTCTCAGCAACGTGTATGTTTAAAAATAACAATGTGAGATGGTAGGAATATCGAATGCTAATAGAAATGGAAAAGACAGACTATATTCTTTCATACTTTGCCGGACTCTCCATCCAATACGTGGAGTCCTTGATGAGTCCCCTTTTGAACCTTTGACACAACTGTGTATCTTTGGGGATTTCTTGGAGCCTCTCTGGAGTTTTCCCATTGGAAAGGCGACAGTGAAGAGGGAAGTAAAACAGAACAGGAATTCTTTAAAGCTTTTTGATAAGCTGCATACATTTTTCTAAGTCAAGTGGCTTGTGGGAGGCACGATGAGGAAAACAGATTTATTATTTACTTTGGATTTTTGAGGGCTTTGACTTTTATTTGCCAACAAAAAAATACCCAAGCTCCACAACCCCTCTGTTTCTGTGTGAGAAGTTGAAATGAAACAGTTGACATTAGTGACTCAAAATGACTCCAAAGCTGCTTATTTGACTTGGGATGATGGTTCTGATCACAGCAAGAACCAGCTGGAAGGGTACATTCCAGAAAGACTGACTCACCAAAAGTCATCTTCGTGACTTGGAATTATGAAGCTTGATCCTACTGCTAACAAGGAAGAACTGTGATGATTAACAATCTTTAATAAGACTGGAAAATTGAGTTCACTGATTTTCTTTGTCCTGTGTCAATCTGACCACAGTTGAATAGACATCACCCTTTGTACTTCAACCCACCTACTTCTAAAAATATTAAAACAATACTTACCTCCTTTCAATAGTAGCGAAGGACTTCATTATTTTCAAAAGAACTTCTTGTATCTTAGTTGAAATGTGCCATTTTTGTGTCAATAGCACTCATGTAGCAATAATGAGTTTCCATTTCCAGTATTGCTGTTACGTCAGTACATTAAAGTCAGAGGAACATGACCTTGTAATTTTCCCATTTCTCATAAAGTAAAACTTTTTTAATTAAACGAAAATCCTTTTCTCTTGGAGCAGCTGCTCTCAGGAGCAGCAACAGTGGGGGAGTGCTTTCATTTCCCTTCAGTAAAACCCCCTATTCTACATAGCATGGGGAGCAGCCCTATAGAAAATGACTCTGTTCAGCTGTCTTCAGAGGGACTCGGGGTCCTGAGAGACCAACGCAAGCTGTATTTGAGACTCTAGGCCCCTGTGGCTACTGACGCCGATGAGAGACACATTTTAACTTAGATGCTGGGGAACGTGGAAAATGGAGTCACTCTGATTCAAGCTGGTTCTGTCTGGGAATTGTGAGAGCCGGGGCATTCCTGACTTTGGGGAACGTTCGTGAAGCCAGGAGATCAGTGGACTTACGGAAACTTTCTGAGCAGTTTCCTTGTTTGTACGGCATTAAGGATCGACACAGGGAGATGGTCCTCTACAGGACTGAACCACATGCTAGAGGCCACATGGGGCTTCTATGCTAGGGCCACATGCTAGAGAATTGTTGATGCAGTGATGCTAGAATGATGGGAATGGGCCGTGAGAGAGATTTCTAGCCCTCCTATTATTTGGAGCTGTGGAGATTGACCAAGAGAAATGAGCTACACTCAGGCCGAGGACGTATAGGAAGAACACCAACAAAGAGTGACCAAAGGACCATTAGAAGTATTTGGAAAACACATTGAGAGGTAACACCTGCTGGGAGTTACTCCACCTGGGCAGGGATTATGACTGAGACCCTACAGGCTTCTGGGGAGCTCTGCACATAGACAGGGGTCCATCATTTTTGTGAGCTCCATTGTCAACCGTGTGTTTTCTTTGATCTGTAAATAAGCCTGTTTGTTCTTGGAACCTTGTGAATTTTGTGCTTTCAGGGGGAGTTGGTGACAACACGGGGGAAGTTTCTAGATTGTCTGAAGGAGGAAAAAGATCTAGAGAAGCAAGAACTCCCTCAAAGTTTACCCAGGTCCTTTCAAGTTATATGAAAGCCTCTGACACAAGGTTGACACACATCCCCTATTTCCAACCGTTTTGGTTAGTTTTGAACATAATTAAGCATCGGATGTGGGTTTGCATGCTCTAGGTAAACCTATGGTTTTGAATCATTTGGAAAATTCTCAGAGAGTATTTGAAGGAGTATATTGGGTCCTCAGTGGCTTGCTGTAGGTAAACAATTTTTCTTTGTAGGTAATAAAGATGAAAGGGTGAGACACTCTTTCTTTTGAAGAGCTACTTTAAAGTGGTTTTATCATAAGGGATTTTTCTCCACAATCATTTCTTAAGGAGGGCTACAGAATGCCACCTATTTTGTTACTGACAGTTGTGGAGTTAGAAAACAGATGAACATCAAAGAATGAATGATCCTCTTACCAAAACATTAATTATATCCTAATATTCCTTTAGTGGTCCACCAGTTTTATCTCATTTTCTTTTTTTGTGGCCCCCTTCTTTATAACAAACATGTGCTCAGATTGCAATTAAAACCACCTAATCTTTATGTAGAGACAAAGCTCATTATAAAAGTACATAAAGCCCACAGACAGGTAAGATAGCAGGAAACTCCTGAGGAGAAATGATGTTACTTCACCATGCAGGAGTGAGAGGGAAAGGGCAAGAAGCAGAGAGGGGAATCAATTCACCAGATTCCAATGACAGTTATGGAAACCTCAAAGTTCTGCTTTTAGGCAAAAAAGAGACAGTTTATTAGGTTCAGTGAACCAGACAAGGTTCCAAAAGTCCATGATTATGTTCAATTTGAAATAGTTATTCTATTTATTTGTAATTGGCCAGTCGGTGTATGTCCACACCCCTAGACCCTTCTCCTCTCCCCGGAAACAAAAGTTTGTGGGCTTCCTCATCCCATCGTCCGTCCCATGATCTTCCAGTCCCTCCTTCCAGCTGGGAAAAACTACACTTTCCCTCTACCACTTTGCTGACAAAGGGCTACATAGAGTTGTCAATGACATGACAGTGGTTAAAATGCAATGATTAAACCTATTCAAACTTCTGTTTCAATACATACTGTGAAGTCAGGAAGATATTTCTCTGAATGATAAGGGCCTGAAAAACAGATGAATGGAACAGATAAAAGAGCCTTGGTTTTAGAGTCACTGGAACTGGTTTTAGGGTCAGTGGAACTGCATTAAACTCTTGAGTAATACCTCTACTATTATATGTATATGTGTATGTGTGTGTGTGTGTATCTCTATATGTATCTCTCTCTCTCTCTCCATAAATTTTTTGCCTTGTGACCTTGTGCAAGTAATTTTTTATTTCAATTTCCTTATATGTAAAATGAAGGGGGTGAATTAGATGACTTTTCAGATCTTTTCCATCTTTTAGACCATGACCTTGTGTATTCTTTGGTCCAGAAGGCTAATTTGTTATTAGCCTTCCTTCACTTTGCTATATGGAAAACAGGTCTATTTTAATGTAGCAAATAACAGTGTGGAGATTAATGGATTCCTAATCTCTTTCAATAATGACACAGACACATTCTGAATCATCCTAGTAGATCATCTGATTAAGAGAAGATAACAAGGAGGGTTTAAAGTGCATTTGGATGAACAGACAGTTTTTCTTTGGCAACAAGGGCCATTTCTCTGCTTTTTTTCTATCTCTTAATGTAACCAGAACAGCAAACAAAGCCTAACAATTAAAATCAGAGCGCGGAGGTTTCACTTCACTCAAAACCAATGTGGTTACTATAGCAACTTAAAATTGTAGCATTACCTACAATAAAAATGGAGTGAAATGATCATTTAAAATGTAACATTAATCTTAGTGAGCCAGGAAAAAAAAGGCAGGGGCTTGCTTAATACTCGGTCTTGGTTTGCATGAGGTTGGCTTGCAACTGGGGGTTCCTTTTGTCTCTTCCCTTTTCTAGGTATAGTGGGGTTCCCCCTAGCTCAGCTGATATGATTTCAGAAAGCGAGGGGCAGATAGCAGAGCCAATGAGCTGCTAGGTTATTAATATACGGAAGTGTTTACATCTTCTTGTTCCTTTGCATGGGGTGAAGTTCTCAGATCAAATCTGCTAAAATTTGAGGACAGCTAGCTGTTGGCTGGCTGATGGCCCAGGCACAGTCCTGGGAGCCCTTTAGAAAGTGAGTCACTCTCTCTCTCTCTCTCTCTCTCTCTCTCTCTCTCTCTCTCTCTTTCTTTCTCTCTCTCTCTCGTCAATGGAAATGGATATCCCTGAGGAATATGTCAAGTCTGGAAGTCAAGAAGAAGGACCAGGTATGGCCAAAGAATCCAGCTCTTTCCCTCCCGGAGGAAGCAAGGGATTTTTCTTTTGTTACTCCCCATCCCTATTACATCCGCTTTAATGTCCTATGTCAGAACTACTTGCCCAGTGGAAGCTACTGTGCCCAGCAGAGAGGGAAGGCCAGAGGAGTGACAGCAGAGATCCTACCATTCAAAGACTTTCCCAGTTTAATTCTAACCTACCTTTCTATTTTTATCATATAATCATTCCTTTTCACATTCTATATATTCTAGTAAAACTAAATGACTCTTTGTCCTTAATTGTTATCGAGTCTTCTTGCCTCCCCGTACTTTCTTTGTGCCGTCTGCCATGCTTGGAACAGATTCATTCCTATCCTATCCTTCAATATGTAGCATAGATGGTCCCCCCTCCACAAAGCCTTCCTGCATTCCCTTAGCTAAAAGCTAAAAAGAACCTTAGAGGTCATCTGTTTCATTCCCTCCCCTAATTTTATAAATCAGGAAAGTAAATCCTAAGGAGGTCCATTGACTTAGAGTCGTTTCTACTGTTAAATTATAAGTCACTTGAGAGCAAGAACTCATTTCATCTTTGGGTACTTAGCATAATGTGGTACCTAACAGGCATTTAATAAATATTTGTTGAATTGAAATGAATTTAAATCCATGAATGATCCAAAGATCTCGCTTCAGCTATTAATTGTGAACTTGCGCTCTACCAAGCCTTTTAGCAGTATGGATAACAAATAGCATCAAGCAATTAATCAATAAACATTTATTGTTCTTGGATGTCCATATTTCTTGTTTTTGCTCTGAGCATTTTATTTTAATATGTATGGTGATTGGTAAATGTTTATCTTGGATATTTCAATACGAAATTATATTTTTGATTAAAAAGGAACAATTTGTGGAGCCATTCTCTTTGACTCATTAAACTGTGTCAATGGAGAATCCGTTTGATTGTGTTATAACACCATAACCTAGGCCCTACTCAGGCCTTGCACCATTAATTCATGCTGGTATACCTTAACCCTTCAATTAGTTCTGTAAACTCCTTCAATTAGGGTAGAGGCTTTACCTTGTACTTTGAATCCCTCATAGTGCTTTGCACATAGTAGGTGCTCAATAAATACTTGTTGAATAAATATACACTTTGTGTCACCAGTTTGTCTTCAAAATAATCAAAAGTTTCATGGCAATGTAGACATTGTACAGTTTTAGCGCTTCAAATGATTGTATTTGTTGTATTGTTATGACAGTAGCAAGGGAGAGCCTGGGCAATAATAGCCTTGCATGGACATCAGAATATTTTAAAATTAACACCAAGAAGGAAAGGTTAGTGACAAAATTTTATAGGCTCCTTTGGCACAAATAATTCTTTGGTATTTAATTTTGATAACAATGTGGTTTTTACGATCTCACAATGGAGAGACTAAATATAAGGAAGATGTCTTTATATTTAAGTCTTTGTAGAATTTTTTTGCATCTGTTACCAAGGTTTCCATTTATAGGCCTTGAAATACTGCTAGATTTAAACTCCAATTGAAAAGAAAAGACACTTTACATCTTAATTTTTTAAATGGTTTATTTCATAACTAGTTATTTTAGGCTTTTTGACCGCTGTTATCAAATAAATTGCATTTAATGGAGAATTTTGTATTGACTCTAAATTATTTTCACGGAATTACAGATTTATAGATTTGGGGAGCTGGAAGGGACCTCATTGGCCATTTAGTCCAACCTATTTACTGAAAAAAGAATGCCCACTATGCCAAGTGGTTGCCCGGCTACTCTGCCTGAAAAGTTCTCCAAGGCACAACTCAGAAGGGCCTGTTTAAGATCTCTGGGATCAGAAAGCAAGCTGATCAGAAAAATCAGAGGTCTGAGTGGCAGTGAAATATTCCCATTTTTGAGTTAAAGGACATACTATCTTCAGTCAGGGAAACCGGCATTTTTTGGTCTTTTCCAGTTTTCCATTGACCACTAATTTACCTTGTCTCCAGGGGGTCAGCTCTAACTATAGTTCATTCAAAGGAATATTAGAAAGGGAGATGCAACTCAGTTTCCTTCTTACCTTTCTTACCTTCAATACTCTAAGCAAGTCTCTACCATGGTTAACAAAAAGGTTAATTCCACTAATGATTTTCCTTCCATCCCAAATAATAATGGGGCTAAGACCCCATACACTATATGAACAAGCTCCCTCCACCAGGGATGCTGTGTTGATGTTCCTTTATAAAATACATGCTACCTTAGACAATCATTGATTAAGAGAGTCGGCTGCTTTTTGGGATCAAGATGGAAAACTCTCCCAATTTGAAAAGTGTACTTCATCACTTTAACAGATCCTTCATCTTATTCTTTTGTCAGTGCTAATAGTGACCCATCCAAGCCTTCTCATTCCATCGATTTTCCTGTACATCTTCCAAAGAAGATTTAGCCAACCCCTGGCCGTCTGATTCTGATTTAAAAAAAAATAATTTTCAGCTTTTTTTTTCAATTAACAAGTTTTTTTTTCTTGCTCTCACCTCTGATCCTTCAATTAAAAAAAAAGAAAAAAGAAAAGCATTATTTATTCACTACTTAGTAAGCACCAGTGTAACTTCCATCTGTCATCCTCCATTTCTGGTCACACTTGCACTTGCCTAGGTATACAGTGTCAAAGATCAAAAAAAGCACTGGATTTGGTGTCAGAGTAACTGAGTTCAAATGTTAGCAGACTGGCAAATCATCTTGCCTCTCTAGGCTGCATTTCCCCCATCTGTAAAACGAGGGGGATAGATACAGTGAGCTCTGAATTCCTTTCCAGCTCTGTAACTCCCATCTTAGAACATAATATCTGCTATAATGTAATGTTTCCATTTGGATATTGCAAAATTTCATTTGCATGTGATGGGGAAATGAGCCTTTCCTGATGGCAAGAACACTGGAAAAGCCCACTGTGCTTTGCCCTTTCCCCTTTTCTGTGTTTCTAGTGGCTTCTTTAGAAGGCTTCCTGGGACCATTTGCATGGCCCAATGCTAATTACTGGACTGGGCTGGGGTATGATGGGAGCTGAAGAGACAACCCCAGAAAGCCTTAGAGTAGGAGGTGCTGACAGTGTGGGATGGACACTGCCTGCACCTTAAGGCAGAAAAGATATAAGAGGAATTCAGTCCTAACTTAGCTCGTAGTAAGAGTCAGGGAACTTCTGGTGGTTCCAGCCTGCTTCATTTAGTGGGCGTCTTGGGCACGGAGTGGGACAGTTAGGATAAGACCAGGCAGGGAGCAAACATGGGGTCTCACATCCGTGAATAGAACCCTAGTCACTGGGGATTGGGGTCACAGGGTGGGGGAAACACCTTCAGAGAGTCAGGCTAAAAGCAGAGTGATGTCAAAAACAAGCTGGAAGAGGCAGATGCTGCCTGACCTTTCGCTCTGTCTACAATCAGAATCTGTGTTGAAGATGGGAGGAAGATCCCAGAGGCCACTTCCTGCTGGGGAGAGACCTGTGAGTTCTGTAGTATAGAAGGGAAGGCAGCACATGCCAGTAGGTTGGAAAAGCACAGCATGCTTTGACCGAGGTTTATGCACAGAACATACACTGATAGGCCCAATCTATGAAGGATGCTGGGATGGGTAGGAAGTCAGAGCTTAAACTTCTACACCGTTCCAGTTTTTACAAGTGTTAAGTAGAGCCAGTCATAGACAAGACTTCAAATACATTCACAAATTCACTGGGCTGGCTTGCAACTGAAAGAAGCCTTTCTCAACCCAAAGAATCCGTGGACAGATTTCAGGGGCGTGAACTTGGATGGGAAAAACACATTTATAATTTCACTCATTTCTAAATGAATTTTAGCATTTCCTTCCATTATGAATTTTAAAAAGCAAATGGTTCTGAGACAGGGTCTGTCCATGGGCTTCACCAGATTGTTAAAGGGATCCACGATGCAAGAAAGGGGAATTGAAGGGATTAATCATTTATTCATTGGGCAAACATTCAGTAAGCAGGCTGTATTGGTCCTGGAAAGTATACTTTCTTCCTTTGGTTTACATGACACTGTTCTCTTTGGCTCTTCTAGCTACCTGATCAGCTTTTTGCTGGTTTATCATCCAACTTCTGCTTCCTGAATATGGGTATACTTCAAGAATCCATTGTGAGATCTCTTCCTTTCCTTTTCTACCCTCTCACCCTTATTATTCTTGAAGCTTGCCTAGTATAATAGTATAATGTGGTCCTGGATGTGGAGTTACAGGACATGAACTTCAATCCTGCCCTACATTAACTACCTTCGTAACCTTGGTCAGTCACTTAATCTCTCTGAACCTCAGTTTCCCCATTTATAAAATGAGAAGGGGGAGGAGACCCTAGATGGTCCCTAAAGTCCCTGAAAGCTCTAAATCTATGATCCTATTGTTTCTAAGTATCCCACAGAGAAAATTCTGAGTACCCAGTTGAAATATGCTCCTATTTCTCCTGATTCACAGGGCCTGAAGGTGGGCCAAGTACACACTTTGCTCCCTACTGATACTTCTAGATCATCCACTGAAGCAGCAAGGCATTCTGAGGGCGAGACAGAAAGTGGAATGTGTCAGCTAGGCCAAACCGTTACTACCACTTTATCCATCACTCTTACATCTCAGGGGAGAAAGCCCAGGACTTTGAGCCCCAGAGCTCTGAAAATAGCAGTGCCCTCCCAGAACACCAGTCCTGCTCCCAGCCCAGCTTCCAAAGCCATCACAGAAGGTGGCAACTTTTGTGGAGAAGGGGCCTGCCATCCTCAATATCACCACCTTTCATCAAAAGGTAGTTGAAGCAGAATCCCGCTTCTGACTTGATCGCCGTAGCCATCATAGAAAAGAACCCCTGTGGAGAAGCAGCCTTTCAACTGCCTCTGCACTTGCTGCATCTGCTACCCCCTCAGCAGCCTCTGCTATAGAAGACCCAGAAAAGAAAGTTCTTGCCCCTAAAATCCTTGGCACCATCAACTTAATGTCTTACTCCCCTCCCTGTAGTCCAAGATCCAGTAACGCTTGCATCTTCGTTGTTGTTCCTTGAATACAGACGCTACGATTTTCTATCCCATGCATTTTCACTGGCTGTCTTCCATGTCTGGAACTCCCTACCTCCTCATCTAGGCCTCCTGGCTTCCTTTAAGTCTCAGCTAAAGTGCACCTTCTGTAAAAAGCTTCTCCCAGTCCTCCTTAATCTTAGTGACCTCCCTCTGAGATTACTTCAAACTAGCCTCTCTATATCTAGATTGTACATTGTTGTTTACATGCGACCTTGATCATTAGATTGAAATCCTTAAGAAATAGGAGCGATCAAGTTTTTCTTGTCTTTATTTGTATTCCAAGAACTTAACATAGTACCTGGCATGTACATAGTAGGCGCTTAATAAATGCTTGTTGACTGACTGACGTATCACTTCAGTCATATGGATTGATTCTTTGGTTGATTGCTTGTTTCAGAGTCCTATACATACAGAGACAAGTTTAACTGCGTTGGCGTTTTCACAAATGAAAAGGTTGTTTACTCCTTTTAACCTGATACGAAAATATCTACCACCACCATGACTCTGAGTACAGGCTTCCTTTAGCAGCTTCTTCTAAAGTTCTGAAGAACTAGTGATAAAGATGACCAGCTTCTCCCATGATCTCATATGCTTAGCAAATACATATTTAATAGTAGTTAGTAGAATTCAAGTTTTTTTTTTTTAAAGAATGTTTAATGTAGTGGATCCTGCCATCTAGGGGAGGGGTGGGGAGTGGGGGGGGGAATTTGTAACAGAAAGCTTTGTAAGGGTTAATGTTGAAGAATTACCCATACATATGTTTGGCAAATAAAAAGTTTTAATTAAAAAAAAAAGAATGTTTAAGATTGAGGAACAGCTAAATGAATTGTGTTACATGAGTGTGATGTAATATTATTATGCTGTAAAAATGGTGAACATAAAGAGAAACATGGGAAGAGTCATATGAACTGATGCAAAGTGAAGTAAGCCAACCCAGGAAAACAATATGTACAAAACAACTCAAAATGACTATTGTAAAATTATAAAGAATAAAATTGGTGATACATAAGGAATTGATTCTAATTTATAAGATTAAGAGCCATTTCCCAATAGAAAAATGGTCAAAGAACATAACTAGGGAATTTTCCAAGGAAGAAATCTAAGCTATCAATAGTCATAAAAATGATCTGTTACTAATAATTAGAGAAATGCACATTAAATCGGTTTCAAGCTACCTCACACCATCAGACTGGCAAAGATGAAAAAAAGGGAAAATGACAAATGTTGAAGAGTCTGTAAAAAAACAAACAAGCATACTTGCATATTGTTGGTATGAATGGGCCCAGTCATTCTAGAAAACAATTTGGAACTCTGCCAGAAAATTGCCAAACTACGCGTACCCTTTGACCCAGACACTAGACCTATACATCAAAGAAATCAAAGGAGGAAGAAAAAATATACATGTATAAAATATATCTATCTGCTTTTTCATAGTAGTCAAAAATTGGAAACTAAGGGAATGACTACCTATTGGGGAATGGCTGAACTAGCTGCACTATATGCATCTGATGGAACATTATTCTATCTTAAAAAATTACGTAATGGACAATTTCAGAAGAAACTCAGAAAAAAAGACCTTCGTGAACTGATTCAGGGTAAGGTAAGCAGAACGGGAATAATTTATACAATGATAACAACATTTCAGAGAAGCACCACTTTGAAAGACCTTCGAACTCTGATCAGCATGCTGATAAACCATGAACCCAAATGAATGGAAAGGAAATATGCACACACTTCCTGCAGAAGAGATGCTGAACTTAAAATGTAGAAAGAAACCTACATTTTTGGACATGGCTAATGGGCGTTTGTTTTCCTGCACTATATAGATTTGTATTGAGGGATTTATATATTTTTAAAAATTTACTGGAGGAGCAGTAGGCAAAAACACATTAATTTTAAAATGACGGGGGGAAAAAACGAACATTCGGCATAAAGCAATGTGAGAAGATACTTCTCCCTCCTCCTGTGCAAAAGTTGGAGGTCAATAGGTGTAGGCCATTGCATGTAATAATAACTTTTCTTGATGTATTGATTGGTCATGCTTTTTTCCTCTTCTTCTATTAAAAACAATTCTGTTATGAGGGATGGTGCTCTGAGGAGCATAGAGGGAAAGGGATGTGGGAGGACATCTAGACAATGTGAAAACTAAATATATTGATAAACTCTATTTGTAAAAAGAGAAAAGTAGTAAGACTGTGCATCCTTTTCCTGACTCTCTTTCATACCAAGTCAGATCTCCAAAAAATAGCTGGCTACATCTCCCCTTCAGGTTTCTAGAAGTACTTCATGGTGATTCCTCTTCTAATGTCATAAGCTTGAGTCCCCATTCTGGTATGTTCTCCTCAAATTCAATCACCGGTTACAATTAGCATCTCCCAGAATATCACTGGCAGATTCAGTGAATAGTACCGCAATAGCAACTTGATCAATTAATAAAAAAATAAAAAAAAATTTTTATAAAGAAATATTTATTAAGAAGATACAGTAAGAACTGAAGTACAAACATCTGCTCCACTCACAAGTAGAAACACTCTTCTCCTGACCACCTTGGTCCCCAGAGAGAGTTAGCTTGAACTTGGTATAAAGCATTTGACTCACCAAGGTCACTTCTGAAAGTGACATCACTGAATAACAAAGTGGACTTGAACCTGGTGTCTCAGCTGCTTAGCTCCAAGTCACTGATGGCCTAGAGCTTTAGGTGGGCCCCAAGGGTGGAATGAAAAACGTTTTTCCACTAAGAATTCTTGATGCAAGCTATTATTTCCCTCTGAAATTGCCTTCCATCTATTCAGTATTTAAATTGGATGTGTTGATTTATATGTATTGTTTCCCTCCATTTGAAAGTAAGCTTCTCCAGAGCAAGGACTCTTTTTGTCTTTTTTTTTTTGTATTAAAAGTTAACACACATTCATTCAGTACCTACTGGGTGCCAGGCTAGATGCTAGGATACAAAGAAAAATAAAAGTCAGTCCCTGTTCTCCAGGAACCCATAGTAAGGGCTTGACAATTCATTATTGATGACATAAAGCAGATAAAATAAAGCACTGGTTTAATGGTCTGTTGTACTATTCCTTTTAACAGCCCACGTTGCAATTTTGTCCTTTACAAATGTTATAAAATGATTTACTGTAATAATATAAAGAAAGTGATACCCAGTAATAAGTACGCTGAAGTGTGTGTGTGTGTGTGTGTGTGTGTGTAAACATTATTGATTAGGATAATGCTGCTTGAGGAAGTGTAGTTCAGTGGAAAGAATGCTGGATTTAGTAAGAGGACCTGGAGTCATCCTAAAACTGCCACTGACTACTTGTGGCATCTAGGTGGCAGTTCCGAGTTAGAAGATCTGAGTTCAAATATGGCATCAGTTACAGGCTGTGAGACCTGAGAGGGCAAGTCACTTAACTTCTGTCTGCCTCAGTTCCCTCAAGTAGAAAATGGAAATAATAATAGCACCTACCTCCCAGGGCTGTTGTGAAGACCAAATGAAATAATATTTGTAAAGTGCCTGACACATAGTAGGTACTTAATAAATGCTCCTTCCTTCCTTTCTTCTTGTGTGACCTTAGGCAATTCACAAGGCCTCAGTTTCTGCATCTGTCAAATGAGTTCCCTTCCAATTTTAAGTCTTTGATTGTAGAGATACTTATTAAAATATATCTAATTCATCGTATTTCTCATTCTATATTTATATGTAGTAGTTTTTAGTTCTTTTATATTTGCTAAGTGTTGTCCCAGGTGCTACAATTTTCATACAAATCTGTCTGCCATATGGATATGTAAATTGCACAAGAGGGTAATCCCCAAGCCCAGTACAGCCAATTAAATCTAAGTAGTCATAATTAAGTCCTCTCAAATCCCTCCCTCTGAAAACAATTTTGTTTTCTAAGTTGAGTTAAATTCCTAATTACAGGATTCTCTTTCAGGGAGAATGGAAGTATCTCTACTGCTTTTTAAAATTTATATTAACTTACAAGTTATACAAGGTCCAAACTAATCTTTGCATTCAAGGCTCCTTGAATTTTCAGATTTCTTCAAGATAAATGGTAGGGTCAACCCTCCATCCAGAACCCTCAGGTTCCCCAGAGATGATAATTCCTGATATTCCTATAGTAAAATGTAACATTGGTTTAAAAGTCCATTGTATCTGCTTTAGGTCATCAATAATTAATTGTTAAGCCCTTATTACGGGTTCCTAGAGAACAGGGTTAGGGTTAGCCTAGCATCCAGCACTGTTAACAAAGTACTTCCTAGATATTTTGTTTGATCTTCACAACAACCCTCTGAGGAAGGTAGTAGGGACAGTTAGGGGGTGCAGTGGATAGAAAGCTGGACCTGGAATCAGGAAAATCAGCCTGAGACACTTTCTTAGCTGTGTGATCCTGGGTGATTCACTTAATTTCTATTTGCTTCAATTTCCTCATTTGTAAAATGATAATAATAATAATAATAATAATAATAATAATAATACCTCTCTCCTAGGGTTGCTGTGAAAATCAGATGAGATAGGTAATTGTCAAGCACTTAACACAGTGTCTGGGACACAGTTTTATGGCTATTATTATTATTATTATTACTGCAGGCATTGTTGTGTCTTTCCTACTCCCTATCCCATTTTCTTTAAATACATGGCAAGTGAGATAGAGGGTTAAGTGACTCTTTCATGGCCATACAGCTAACTAGTGTTAAAAAGTCACAATCTGAGTCGTCTCACCTGCCTTTAAACCCAATGCTTTCCCCACTATGACACACTGAACTTAGGCAGAGCTGAAGGGCTAGTCAAATGCATAAAACATGTTCCTCCATGATGGTTTTCTTTAGGTAGAGTCATGCTTTTGTTTCTGTAACTTGTGCTTATTGCATTGTAAATCGTATTTATTATAAGTAACCCAGAGGATAATGGAAAGCTATACGATGGGCTTGAACAGACAACAACACGTAAGTGATGAAGACAGATTTGTGTGGGAGAAGATGTGGAAGCGACATTATTGAGGATATAGATGGATGAGAAAAGAAGGGCACAGCTCGTCTATCAAAAATGGGAGACGACATCTGGAGAGCCTTTCAGATAGCCTTGTTTGTATATTGCTCTCCCAAGATATTCAAAGAACAAGAGGAAGGCCTCCACAATTAGGTAGATAATCTATGGAGGATTTATGGGAAAGCATGCATAAGAATCACACCAAATGCTAAGGCTTGGAGAGGCTATAGTCTGTATTCAGGGAGGGAGGTCCCTCATTGATGAAATCACAGATCAGTAAGCTTATAAACATGTTTGGGCTGCCAGGATCCTTAAAACAAAACAAACTGTCAAGTGGTACGTGCTCTGCCTTCCATTTCTGCAGCTTGTCAACCAGAAAAACAAATGTGTTGCCAAAAGAGAGGTACCAGCTAGAGAAAGAACTATGGGGTCTGACTGCAGATCAAAGTATACTATTTTGACTTAAAAAAGTTTTTTCGTTCTTCCTTTCTCGTATCTTTTTTCTTTTGTTCGGATTCTTCTTTAACAACAACATGACTAATGTGGAAATATGTTTAACATGATGGTACACGTATAACCGATATCAGATTCCTTGCTGTCTTGGGAAGAGGAAGAAAGAAGGTTGGGACAGAGAAAAATGTGGATCTCAAAATTTTAGAAAGATGAATGTTGGAAACTATCTTTATGTGTCATTGGAAAATAATAAAATATTACTAAATAAAAAAGAGAGGTTCCTACAAAATTGCCCTGAATCAACTCCTAATAACTCTGTCCAAACAGGACAATGAGGTCATTCGGTCACAATCTGGTCTACGTGAAGAAACGCCGGCTCTTTGAAATCACCCCTTACTTTTTTTAGATGTTCATCAACCATTCCTTTAATAATCCGCTCTAGAATTTTTCCAGGAATTGAAGTCAAGGTAATTGGCCTTACAGTTTGGAGATTAGACTCCATTCCCTTTTTTTTGAAAATTGGGATGTTTGCCCTTCCCCAGTTGTGCGCCACATTTCTAATGCCTCAGTTTTTCCAAGTCCACAGGCAGCAATCACATTTGCCAGTTCTTTTAGGACCCAGGGATGGAGTTCATCTGAGCCTGGCGATTTGAGCTCATCAAGGGCAGTTACCACATCTGACAATTCTTATTTTTGTATAGAGATTTTGAAATGAGGACACATTGCAAGAGAGGGAGAGAATCTCTAATAATTTCCTTAATCAAAGAGGACTCTAGGTAAAGAAAAAAGACTTTGGTTGTGTTAATTCTTCCTGATGCTAGAGTATCCTCATAAATCACCAAAGACAAATTATAGAGGATATTTTAACTAAATGAGGACTTTCCCTCTGAATATAGAGGGTTGGAAGATATTGTTGGTATGTTCTCAAAAACAGAACACCAGGTTAGGGAATATAAATTGGCAGAGCAATAACTGCTGCTGCAGCACTTTGCTACTCATATGGCAACTAGTCCTTTGGCGTTTAGTGTTTGAAGATGTCTTTAGTATGTTCTGAGGATTTGGGGTTCTTTGGAATTAGGCTTAGATGTGTCAGTTTTGATCTGCAGTGTGGGAGTTGTCATGTGGAGGGAAAATGATGGTGTGTGTTTGGGATACAGGAGAGGATGAAGATAGAAGATGGCTGGAGAGAAGGCTTGGAAAGCAAGACCAGCCTACCTTCTGTGTCCCAGAAAGTTCACAGATGTACATGGAATTGAAAAAAAAACCCAGGAAATATTAGAATAGATAATGATGATATGGCCATACAAAATATTAAAAGAGCTAAGGATTCATTATGTACTAGAATCATCTATGATAATATTAATCCTTTGAGTGTCAGGGAAGTACACTGGACCTGGAGTCAGGAGATCTGAGTTTGAATTCTAACTCTCACGCTTAATAGCTATGTGACCAGAGGCAAATCATAACTTCTTTAGATCTTAGTTTCCACATCTGTAAAATGTGGACAATAATATCTACACTACCTATCTCACCAGATTGTGATGAGGGAAGTACTTTTTAACCTGAAAGCACCGTGCAGACCTGAGTTATTATAATGTATAGCCTTTTCCTTTGACACTCTGCAGTTTGGCAATGTCCTTCCAAAAAACCAAAATGAAACATCAGGACTTAGTGACAACCTAGATGTGACTTGACCTGTCCCACCCCCACCCCCACCCCCCACTTGGAGTTGGAAGGGACTTCAGAGATCATCTAATCTAACATTTAGTCAAATAAGAATCCTCTGGTAATGGTTAGCAGGTCTTCCTTTGAAGACCTCTAGTCATGAACTCGAAGCATTCTATTCCTCTTTAGTCTACCCTAATTGTTAGGAAGTTTTTCTTTGAGACAGCAGAAATCTTTTTGTAGCTTTTACCCACTGTTATTATTTCAGCCCCCTGGGGACAAGCAGAACAAAGCTCCTCAGATACTTGAAAATTCTGTACTCTGGTGGTATCTTGGGACTAATATCATGTGCCCGCCTTATCTCATTACTATACTTCAATTAATGCAATTTTAGATTAACTTGTTTCATATGGAAGTCAGTCAGTATTGAAAGAAGCCAAGCATTAGGAAATAGAGACTGACCATGAAAATCATATCCCAGTCTCACTAAAAATGTACTTTCTAGAGTGGGAGGACATTGTGCAGGCTCACTGCATGATGCTCTAGGGAGCAGGATCCTTGTATAAAAGCAAAGTGATTAAGTTGTCACTAATCGATATTATTGTGTATTGTTTTGTCCCTAATCAATGTCATGTAAGACATATAAACCTTGAATGAAAAGTTTCCCCTATAAATTTTGCATGATTAGTTATCAGGATAATAGTAAATAGGGAGGCAGGGCATGGAATAGACATTTAGGTGCAAAATGGGTGCTGCTTGTATGGTGGAGGTTTTTTCTTTTTTTGCTCTATTTTTTATTTAAAAAAATTATTATAAGCTTTTTATTTTCAAAATAGATACATGGATTTTTTTGACATTCACCCCCTACAAAACCCTGAGTTCTAATTTTTTCCCTCTTTTCCCCCTACGCCCTCCCCCAGTCAGCAAGTGATCCAATATATGTTAAACATGTGCAATTCCTCCATACGTACTTCCACAAATATCATGGCAAAGGTGTCTTGATAAGGGAATGACCTACTGAGCTATTATGAAAGAAGAGAAGTGAAAATGAAGAAGCAATTCATTTACAAAGGCAGCTAAATTGATGTTTTAGTTTGCCTATCACTAGGTCATGAGCTTGTGACCTTCAGAATAAAGGATAGAAATAGATTCTCAGTAACACTCTATACTTAAGTTTAAGGGACTATCAAAATTTGGGCATTCCCTTAGACACGGGGGCCTCTTTGGAAAATGTTATAAATCTACCTAAATTGGCAAGGAATTGGAGATTGAGGAGATGTGCATCAATTGGGGAATGGCTGAACAAATTGCGACACATGAATGTAATGAAATACTATTGTGCCATAAGAAATGATGAGCAGGAAGATTACAGAAAAACCTGGGAAGACTTATGTGAACTGATGGTGTGTGAAGTGAACAGAACCAGGACAACACTGTGAACAGTAAGAGCAAGATTGTGTGATGATCCGATAAATACGTAAATATGTATGTGTATTGAATTTAACATTTTAACATGGTTAACGTATTGCATTACTTGCCATCTAGGGGAGGGGGTGGGAGAAAAGGGGGTGGAAATTTGGAACACAAGGTTTTGCAAGGGTTAATGATGAAAAATTATCCATGCATATGTTTCAAAAAGAAAAAAAGATTGTGTGATGATCAACTATGATAGATTTAGTTCTTCTCAGCAATACAGTGATTCAGGACAATTCCAATAGACTTGTAATAGAAAATGCCATCCACACCAGGGAAAGAATCATGGAGACTGAATGCAAACCAGAATAGACTATTGTCTATGTCACTGTATGTCACTTTTTTCTATTTTCTTTTTCATGGGTTTTTTGTTTAGCTCTGATTTTTCTTTCACAACATGACTAATGTGGAAATGTTTAAAATGATAGTGCATGTATAATCTAAATTAGATTGCTTGTTGTACTGGGGAGAGGGGAGGGAAGGGAGGAGAAAAAATTTGGAACTCAAAATCTTACAAAAAGGAATGTTAAATGCTATATGTGTAATTGGAAAAAAAATAAAATATCAGATGGGAAAAAATAAAGTCACAACACCCCCCCCAAAAAAAAATCTGCCAAAAGTGGTGGTGAACAACAAAGTGGTGGTGAACAGTGGTGAACAACAAGTACATAATGACCTCCATTTTCTGTGAGACTTATATCCCTCCTATTTAGTAAACCAGTCTCTTGATTAGTGGCAGAGTTTCTTTCAGAAGTCAAATGATATTTAGTGAGGTAATGAGTTACAAATTTAATGGAAAGAAAAAGAAGTATATACATAGAAGTTGAAGATTGAGTTCCGAAAGAGAGAAATGTCTTCATTCCCCATCAAACAGCTGACAATTTCTTGGCGTCCTTTGGGATCCTGTTCCTTCTGCTATTTGTAGGATTGTGCTTTGCTGTGAAGAACATTGCAGTCCTGTTTAATTACCCTTCTGAGGTCATCAGATGAATTGGTAATGCCCAAGGCACAGCTGGTGACATTGGACATCTTTTCATTCAATAAGAATGAAACAGTTATACACACAAATAAAACACATAGGCAAAGTTTTCCTGCAGGCATGAATTAAAGTAAGACCAAAGGAAAAGGGTTAATTTAATGAATGTTGACTAAGCACCTGCTGTGCAGAAAATACTGTTAGATGTTGAGAGGGATAGAAAGTTTAGAAAAGACAGGATCCCTGCTCTCAGGGAACTAATTGTGTAATGGGGAGAAACACACACATGGATCTCTTATGATACACAGTATCTCACTACTTGCCAAGTATCTGTAATTTTATCCGTATGGGCACAGACTCATTGAAGAAGATCACAACACTCTGATTTAGGAGGAGGCCTTCACGAAATTCTGTGGTTGAAAAATCCATCATCCTACAGTCATCCTGGTGATGAGCTTCTCTGAACCTTGGAGCGACTTCACCTCCAAGCTCTTATTTGAAGCCTTTCTAGCTCGAACTTGCCTTCTGTCGCCAGAACCTTTGAGAAACCCCCTTCACCACACTTTTACAGGGTTGCCTGAATGTTGTCCCTTGCTTTCAAAGAGGCCCCAAATGACTTCATTGTACTGAAGTCAAGGTAAGACTAATACCTCTGGGAGGGCCAGCAAGCTCCTTCCAGGGCTGCTTTCTGCTTTTGGTATCCATCTGATTTACCCAATTCTCACCCACGGCTCTAAAAAGTTGAAGCCCACACGGAGGTCATAGCCAGGTAAACTGCTTTTGGAAGACAGGTCAAACAAGATCGAGGGGTAACTAAAGGGTCCCAAACCCTTCAAGGAATCAGAAGGGCATCTACTCCAAGCACGAAAAGACTTCCTTTGGCAGAACAGGTAGACAGCAATTTGTTCCAACAGCCTCGGAGGCCACTGAAGTGTGCTGTGGAGAGCTTGGAGCTTGGTAACACAGTAGGATAAAAAAGGAAGATCCTAATGCACGATCACATGGTGAGTGCCTTTGACTTGCAAAGGCAAGTCTGATTATTTGGTTAGTGATAGCCTACCATGAAGGAAAGGGAGGGAAGGGGCATGTGATGTGTAGGCCCACCAGGAGGGAAGGGACATATTAATCATATCAGAATATTGGGGATCATTTAAAGCACTCACCTATTGTAGCAATAAGGCCTAAAATGGACCCTTATTCTTCTCAGGCATAAATTCACATTACTCCTGATCTCTATTACAAAGTATGTGGTGTAGTCCCAACTAATCAAAATATAAGTAATGAATAAAAGTAAGAGATAACATTTAAAATTCATCTATATCTATATCTATATCTAGTCACCCTAGTGAAAATTGGCTGTATTTAAAAAACAAAAATATAAGATGCCTTTTGGCTTTTCCATGAACCGGTCATTGGGGAAGTGTTGGCTTTTAAAAAATTCTATCAGTATTTTTGCATTTAGCTCCTTCATGTAAAATGAATCCATGAAAAAACATTTCAATTATTTTCACATAGCCAAATAGAAAGACAATTTGAAAGAAAGCCCAAACTGGAGGATTCATCATTGACTGTCAGCTTAGTTGCTTGAAGAATCTTACTAATTAAAACAGAAAAGAGCCGTTTGGGATCGCAGTGAATTCAGAGTATTGACTATTGCACTTGGGGTCAGAGATGAGACCCGACTATATTGAAAACAGGTAGCTATGCCTAGAAATTAAAAAAAAATTCTTAGTAAGATTTAAGTAGAGAACTTGCAGATAGTACTTTTAAATTAAACTTTTTAAAAGTTGTTTCCACCTGTAATATAGGGTGTCCCGAAAGTCTTAGTGTAGTTATTTTATTTCTTTATAGCCTGGAAAAGATTGGTCTAAGTGTGAAGATCATGAAAACATCAAAAAATAAGAAATCACATTTAACATTTAGGACCTACATAAGGACAACTATAAGACTATAATGACCTTGGCTGTCAAGGGTCTCCCTGCCCTCAAATCTATCTCTATCTCAAAGCATCCTACACACACACACACACACACACACACACACACACACACACAGCTGCCAAACTCACTTGCTTTAAACCCACATCTGACCATATTACTCCCCAATTCAATCAACTGTAGAGGCTACTTTTTGATTCATGGATAAAATATAACCCATTCTGTTTGGTTTATATGGTTTGTCAAGACCTTGCTTCAACTTCCTTTTCTGGCTTCATTATGTATTACTGCTCTTGCCTTCTATTATACAGCCAAATTGGTCTTTTCTTTGGTCTTCACATATGGCACTCCATCTCCAGTCTTTCTGCCTTTGTACCGGCTGTCCCTCATATTTTGAATGTAACTTCCTTACTGCTTTTTTTCTAGACCACTTTCTTCAAGACTCAGCTCAAGTATCACCTTATGCAAGCTTTTCTTGATTCTCCCAATTGCTAGTGCCCTCCCTAAATCACCTACTTCTCTGTGTGTGTGCGTGTGTGTGTGTTTATATGTTCTCTCTTCTGATTGAATGTAAAGTCCTAAAGAAAAGGAAGTGTTTCATTTTTGTCTTTACATCCTTAAGACTTGGCACAGCGCTGTTCATAGTAGTCACTTAATAAATGTTTGGTAATTGAAGACCTAAATGATTGGAGGGAGAGTCAGCACTCATGGATGGGTCAGATTAATACGATAAAAATGGCACATTAAAATTAATCTGTATTCCTAATGGAATACCAATCAAAATACTAAAGTGCTTTTTTAGGATTGGATACAATCAAAATGAAATTTATATGGAAAAATAATGATTGAGAATATCAAGGATTGTGAAAAGACAAGCTAATGGTGGTCTTACACTCCTAATTTGTAACATTTTGCAAAGGGACTTTCTATTTGGTATTGAATTAAAATAGAGCAATAGACATACCTGGCATCTAACTAATATAAACAAAGGTTGAGTGTTTCATAAATCTACAGAAACTAAAAGCTGGGAGGATTCATCATTTTACAAATGTACTTGGCAAAATTGGCAGTTGGATACTGAATGTTCCAAAGAAAAAAGGAAGCACAAATTGTTAATAATTACTGAAAAAAATGCTTGACCTTCCAACTAATTAAGGAGATGCAAATTAAAAATAAAGCCTTTGAGGTACAACCTCACAACTATTAAATTGGTAAAAATGATTAATCCTAACGAACCTCAATTCTAGTGGGGTTGTGAAGAAACAAATACGTTCATTCATTGTAGAACAGAAAACTGGTAGAGAATTTTTCTGGAGATCAATCTGGCAGTTTTGGGCAAAAGAATCATAACCTTTGATCCAGTGATTCCATTGCCTAACCTTGAAAAGGTTGTCATAAACAAAAAAGAAGGTTTAAAGATTTTTAAAGCAGCATTATTTGTAATGAAAATAAAACAACCCTGAAAACAATCTAAGCGTCCAAAAGAGGAGGAATGGTCAAATAAATCATTGGTACCTCATGTAATAGAAGAACCTAAAGCCATCAAGACATATGTATAAGGAATATAAAGAACCTTTATGAAATAATGTACATGGCAAAAAAAGCCCAGAAAAGAGCCCGCACTATGACAATATAAAAGGAAAAATAAATGAGAAGAAACAGACAAGAAAGGTGATGAAGACTGAAAAATTGTTATATTTTAATCAATTTAAATTGATATAAATGCAAATTATTGCTAAGCAAGTTTATTTGTGATGTTGAATATCAAACTTACGGCAAATCATTACAAATCAGTCTATCTTTGAAATTAGTAAAACACATGTTCAACTGATACCTATCTTAAGTTTTTTTTTTGTTGTTGTTAAAACATTTAATGTTGGTAAAAAAAAATGTAAATGGTTACTAAGTACCCTAAATAGTTAAATATTGACTTTAAATGGTTAAATGTTTTTCCCCTAATGTAGATACTAAACAAGTTACTTAGTTGTATTGCTGTGCAATATTAAGTTTGCTATAAATTATTTAAAATGAGTCTCCACTTGAAGTTACTAAGATGCTTGTCAAATGATAAAGATGTTATTCAAAGCTTTACTATTTTTTCAGTTAAAATATTTAATGCTGGCAAAGTAATGTAAATAGTTCCTAAGTAACTTAAGTCGTCAAATAAATATTTCCAGCAATGGAGACCTACTCTTTCCTTATATTGCTATTCAATATTGTTTATAACAAGGCATTCAATTTTTCAAAAATCAAGGATTGTGATCTTTAAGTAATTAAAATAAGATGTAAAGTAATAAAATATATATTTTTAGGAAAAACCAAAATCTTAATGCTACCCCAAAAATAAAAACACCAAAAGAATGGTAGCATAATGGAAGTGTTTTCTTCCATTTTCTTTTTTTCTACAATGTATAAGCACTTTTAAAAGTAAACAGCTAATCCAATTTCTACATTTGTAAAGATCTAAAGGTTTTTTAAAATGTCTAAAACACTTAACATTAACTAAAGGTTCTTCCCAGTAGGGCTCTTTTGTCTGGAAGTGTACAGTTCATGTTGCAAGCAGGTGTCTTTGAGGCCTTCTCTTCCCCTTGATGGGAGAGGTTTTAGGTGGTATTTTGGATGCCTCAATTATTCACAGGTCTGGTGGATTAGGCCTTTTTCTTTTAGATGGGACCTTGGATTTCTTCTCCTTTTTGTCATCTTCCTCCTGACTGGAATCACCTTTGCTTTCCTCTCGACTTCGTTTCCGGCTAGAAGTTTCGGGACTCTCTTCTCCGGAGTCTGGCATTCTGGTGGCTAGATCAGAATAATCGGAGTCGTCATTGTCTAGGTCATCTGAGTCGGAGTCAGAATCGGAGTAGGAGTCTTCTTCTTCTTCATTTAGAACCAGCTTCAGAACTTTGCACTTTTTACTTATTCCACTTGGAGGTGGAGAACTATCAAAGCTGTAACTACGAGAAAGCTCTTCCTGGGTAAGTGCTTTCCACTTTTCCCTGACACCTTGATCTCCCATGAGGTATTTTGCCCCTTCCACGATAGCTACATAGGAGAATCTTAGTTGTTCTGGGGTCTGAATAAGTCCCATCCGGTACTTTCTCAGGTTCACCAATACTTGTCTGACGTTCAGGGAAAAGCGGTTCTCTCTCTTCTCCAACAGGATCAGGCAGCTGTCAATCAGAGCAAAGGTGCCTGAGCGACCAATGCCTGCGCTGCAGTGAATGACCACAGTGCCATGCTCATCGTTAAGGGTGCCAGACTCCCTTACCATGAAAAGAAAAGCAAGGAAGGAAGCAGGTGACTCAGGCACTCCGAAATCTGGCCAGCTGGTGTAGTGGAAATGGGAGACGGTTTTGGACTCCCTGGTCATCATATTCTCCAGCCTCAGGTAGTGGACTTCGTAGTAAGGTTTCACTTCCTCCTCCAGCATTTGCACACTAATGCCCACATCCTCAAAGAATACCACCTGGCCCTGACAGGGGGGCCAGTATAGGGAACACTTGATGGTGTCTTTCTCCACCAAGCGGTTGAGCATGATCACTGCCCTGCTTTTCTGCTGCCACACCATGAGCCAGAAGTGACCAGAAGTGTTGGGCAGGGGCCCCTGCGTCAGGATGTATCTCCGCTGGGCCTCCTCCATTACCACGAAGTTGGCATTGATGTAGTCGTTGTTCTGGTCCCTGCCTCCGCCTCGGTCTCCCAGGCTCGAGGATGTGGAGGAGGTAGAGGAGGAACCTTCGCCGGCTGGTAAAGGCAAGCCCACACTGGGGTGGAAGCCTCCTCCCACAGCTGGGATGGCAGCCAGCAAGTGGACTCGGCTGTGGTCGTAGGGACTTACATCCCGGTACCGGTTGCGGGATCTGTTCTGCCAGGCCCGAGCAGCACGGTATGGGTATTCATGACACAGGTCTGCCAATTCAAGGAAGGCTTGGGGCCACCCATTGCTGATGTCTAAATCCTGGAGTTCCCGCTCGATGGAGAGGACTGCCCGAGTAACCACACCGTAGTGCACCAGCATGGAGTCCTCTTCCTCGTCTGTGCCCAGGGATGCCATGGACACCAAGGAGGTCGGAGTTGTCATCATGGAAGTGGAGGCCACTGGGGCC
>JAJPUD010003529.1:206246-243298 GCA_023553655.1 Myrmecobius fasciatus
GATAAAGGTGCTGCTGCGAGGCAAGATGGCGGCACTAACGGTCACTTCCTATGGTGGGTGGGAGGAAAGGAAGAGGAAAGGGGGAAGGGAGAAGGAAAGAAGATGGAAGAATCTCCAGGGAAGTGAAAAATCTCTGGGGAGGCAAAAAGTCTCTTGAAAAAAGTTAGCGGATAAAAAATGTCTGAGAAAAATCTTTCGAGGAGGAGAAAAGTCTCTCAGAAGAAAAAGATCTCTAAGGAGATTAAGTCTCCCAGGAGAACAAAAAGGTGCTGAGAGAAGTCTCTGCAAAACGCCGTAGGTCTCTGAGGAGAAAAAAATTCCCAGGAGAACAGTCTCGGTAGAGCAAAAAGCTCGAGGAACAGTCTCTGAGGATCAAAAGTTCTCCCAGGAAAACAAAAGGTCTCCCGTGAGGACAAAAGAACAAAAAGTTCTTGAAGACAAGAGAAAAATCTCTGAGTACGACAATTTCTGAGGAGAACAGTTAACTTCGAGGCGCCCAGAGTGAGGCTCCTGGCCAGCTGTGAGGAGAACCTCCCAGAATATGGTTGCCTGGTTACCTCTACGTTACAAACCCCGCCCAGTTTCCATTGTGAGCATGTGTGCCTTCTGACCCCACCCCCTTCTGCTTAACAATTGTAAAACAAAATGGCGCCAAAGCCAGTTGGGCGGGCCAAGATTTTATTATATTTGAGGGGAAGGGAGAGAAGAGAAAACTGTTCCAAAAGCTATCCTTTGTTAATTCAATAAGGGGAAACCTCCATAAGTGAGACCCCACCCCCAAGTCCCTGGAGGTACCCATGGTGGAACCAGATCCAACTTTTCCATCTGTCTTCCTCTGAGACAATCTCGCTGGAGTTAAGGTGTTGTTATCACCCTTGGGGGAAGGGATGTGGTCAGAGAGTGGAGAGGAACTTGCCATGTAAAGGTTTGGGGAAAATCTTAGCATTGCAGTTCAAGATATATCATCTGGTAAAGTCTTTGACTCCCTTCTCAGGTTAAGGTTTTTGAATGCATAAAATAAAACATAAGATTACAAGGGAAACCAATGATATTAAAATAAAGCTATAATTTTGTTCCCATTCAAATTCACAGGATTCCGTGAAATCTATCCATAAAACACATTTTATTTTTATTAAATTTTTTTCTTTTCCAAATACATGCATAATTTTCAAAATTCACTCTTGCAAAACCTTGTGTTCTAATTTTTTTCCCTCTCTTTCCCCTCCTCCTCCCCTAGATGGTAAGTAATCCAATGTGTGTTAAACATGTGCAATTCTTTCATATATATATTTCCACAATTATCATGTTGCACAAGAAAAATCAGATCAGAATGGGGAAAAAAGAATGAAAAAGAAAAAAAGCAAACAAAGAGTGAAAATATTATGTGGTGATCTACACTCACTCCCCACAATCCTCTCTCTGGTTTCAGATGATTCTCATCACAAGACTATTGGAACTGGCCTGAATCAGTCTCTCCAAGCACCTTTGAAATCATCCTGCTGATCGTTTCTTATAGAGCAGTAATATTCTATAATTTTCATATACCATAGCTTATTCATCCTTTCTCTAGCTGATGGGCATCTGCTCAATTTCCAGTTTCTAGCCACTACAAAAAGGGCTGCCATGAACATTTTTGCATACGTAGGTCCCTTTTCTTCCTTTAAGGTCTCTTTGGGTACAAGCCCCAAAGAAACACTGCTGGATCAAAGGGTATGCACAGTTTGATTGATAGACCTTTGGGCATAGTTCCAAATTGCTCTCCAGAATGGCTGGATCTGTTCACAGTTCCACCAACAATGTACTAGAGTCTCAGTTTTCCCATCTTCCCTCCAACATTCATCATTATCTTTTCCTGTCATCTTAGCCAATCTTCGAGGTGTGCGCTGGTACCTCAGAGTCGTCTTAATTTGCATTTCTCTGATCAATAGTGACAGAGTACCTTTTTATATACTAGAAATGGTTTCAATTTCTTCATCTAAAAATTGTCTGTTCACATCCTTTGACCATTTATCAACTAGAGAATGGCTTGAATTTTTATATATTTGAGTCAATTCTCTCTATATTTTAGAAATAAAGTCTTTATCAGGACTCTTAAATGTAAATTTTTTTCTCAGTTTATTGCTTCCCTTTTAATCTTGTCTGTATTGGTTTTGTTTGTACAAAAACCTTTTAACTTAATAATATCAAAATTATCCGTTTTGTGTTCAATAATGTACTCCAATTCTTCTTTGGCCACAAATTCCTTCCTTCTCCACAGATCTAAGAGGTAAACTATGCTTTGTTCTTCTAATTTGCTTATAATATCACTTATGTCTAAATCATGAACCCCATTTCCACCTTATCTTGATATACAGTATTAGAAATGGGTCAATGCCTAGTTTCTATCATACTAGTTTCCAATTTTCCCAGCAGTTTTTGTCAAATGGCGAGTTTCTTCTCCCAAAATTTGGAGTCTTTGGGTTTAACAAACACTAGATTACTATAGTCATTGACTATTTTGTCCTGTGATCCTATCCTATTCCACTGAACAACTATTCTATTTCTTAGCCAGTACCAAATGCACAAACCCCATGCGGGGCCATGAAGTGTCACATACTCTGAACAATAACACTGCTCTTTGCTATCACCATCCTAGAGCTGTGGTGAAATTTTTGAATACCCAGCCAACTCAAGAAAGAGAAATCCAAAATGGTTAACTGCAACGGCATCTTAAAATGGTCTTTGAATTTGGCAATTGATCCTCATGGATTTAGTACTTCATCAATTGACATTTGGATGCCGGTTAATTAACCTGGTAATAAGTCCCTTAAAACATAGCTAGCCTGATCCTTGGAGAAGTCATCTTTGTACCCATCTGTAAAATTTTTCCATCTGGTGGGGCCTGTCACAACTTTTGTTCCAGTGCCAGTCTTGAGAAGCCAAAATGTCACAATGAGTAGGACATTTGTGGAAACTACTAACCATCATCACTTACTAATTAAATTAAAATGTCACTATGTCTAGCCCCAACCTTCAGTGCTATTCTCTATTACATAGGAGTGGGATAGACTTTCTTTGCATCACCATTCCTGAACTTCCCTTAATGATTAGTTTGTAGTACAAATAAAATATCCTGCTTATGATCCCCAATCATCATATTATCCAAAGACACACAAGTAATAAAATGACAAGAGTTCATTGCTCAGCACCACAGTGACTCCAAACAGAGCACCTCTGACTGATCACAACCTTACTTTTTGATTTAATGCACCAGAATTGGTCACGTGTACCGAGGTGTTTTGAGTAAAAAAATAAAGCACCATCCCCAAAGTTAGGAGGACCTGAGTTCAAATCTAATCTCAGATACTTGACACTTACTAGCTGTGTGACTCTGAGTAAGTCACTCAACCTCGACTGCTTCCCCACCCCAAAAAAGTCACAGGAAGAATTAAATCCCACCAATGCATGGAAAACAATTGTGGCTTTGCTAGTCTGTCACTCCCCCAGAACACGCTAGTCATATTTCAAACATTTGCATAGATGTAAATATATAGTCAACATCTGAAAATATCAGTATAGACCTTAGAAAAACTTGGGTATCCATATACCATCTGAAGTAGACGTTTTATTTCCTTTTGAGGGCTACACAAGAAGTTGACAGTAAGAGAGTGTCCTGAGGGGCTTGCTACCTAGTGGCTCACATGAATAATAGGCCCATACAGTGTTGTCACTGGGCACTGCTGCTGAAATACTTCATGCACCAGATGGGTTTATTTATTCATAAGCTGACAATACAAATCACCACTTCTGCTATCATTATCAACAGTAAGCACAGCAGTCTCTGGGGATTTCTTCAGGGGATTTTTAAGACTGTAGAAGGGAAGTGTAAGAATATTTGCACTCAGCAAGTAGTTTACATGTTGTTCACTGACAAATATTTGCCCTCTCTCATGGTACCCAGTGACATCTTGTGCTCATACAGGCCATGAACAGAGCAAAGGAAAGATGTGGCTGGACAGAATAGTTTGAAAAATGACCTTTACTCTGGGACCTTCCCTGTTTGGAAACACTTACCTCATTGTTCCCCAGGGAATGCATACCTACAATTGTTTTTCTGAAGAAAGCGTGGGCAAGGATTTTAGCACCTTTGAAAAAAGACAACTTTGCTGTGCATTGCCTTATATTTTTGGAAGGCCTTTTCTGGTTTATGGAGAGCGAGACTTTGCTTCCCAGGGTCTCTCAAAATATCTTTCAAATAGACATGTAGGAATACCACGTACGTTCCCAGGTATACCATTTAGTAGCCATGTGTTCTTCACCACTGTTCTCTCCATTGAAAACGAAGGGATTGAACTAGATGACCTATAGGATCCTTTCCAGCTTTAAATACAGTCTCTGTGATTGTCAGGGGTAAATGTCTCTCCCACCCCATAAGCATTTCCTCCATCTTTGCAGATTGTAATCTAAGGCAATAAATCAGGCCAATAAGTAAGCAAGCTTACTGAGATTGGAGCCTGAGTTTTCTTCTCGACTCCAGATCTAGTTATCAACCCAATAGGTACACTGTGGTACAGCCTCTTTAAGAGAGACATGAGGGGAAAGAAAGGATATTTTCCCCATCATTCACCCTTTAACACAAAAACTATCATGCAGAGCTGTATATAATCAGTGGTAACAAATTAATCTTTAGCAGAACTTTCTGCTTTGTATCAACAACTTCTTTTTAAATAAATCCCTTTTTTTAATTCCCTTTTTGGTCCTTCCAGTGTTCTTGAAACGCACTCTGAGGGAGACCATATCATCTCTGGCTATTTCCCACATGATCCCCAGGCCTCAAATGCACACAAACAAATCGGAGTCTGCCTTCATGGACCGATTTCTTACCTTTCTAAGTCTGGCATTCTTACATTTTATTTCTAGACAATGGGTTCATATAGAAAATCATCATGTGAGATTTTCCGTTAATTATTTTTAAGGACAACATCGATCGAAGTTTAAAAGATGAGGAAGAAAAGGAAGAGAGTTGATGGATATTTTCTATTAACTCCCAGGCTTTTGTCATTTAATACTATCAACCTCCAAGACTAGGAGTGATGACAGAAATGTGTTTCATCTTTTGGCTGGGAAAGCTAAATAAGACACCATAGCATATGAGGAGAAAGAAAGAAAGGAAAGAAAAAGAAAACCTGTGTTTTATCAGTTTGGGGTATCTAATTACTATGTTAATTAAAAAGTCTACTGAAGTGACTCATCACATGTTAGTTGTATGTTCTTAAAATAGATGCATGCAAATACCTAACGGTTCTTTTAATTAAACAAGTTTTCTTTGGGCACTAAATTTAAAGGTGCTAAAATCCACAATTTCATCCCTGTAGGTTTTTTTTTTTAAAAGAATTACTGACTACAGATCAATTTGAAATGTACAGGGTTGGAATAACACACATGGTCTTTTGAAATATACATGTAGCAGAGAGAACAAAGTCTTTCAGATCCTGTTTCTCATTGGAAATGTTTTTTTTTAAATAAAATGATATGATTAAAGAAGCTTGGGCTGTTACTTTAAAATCCAACTTCAGATGGAACAGTCGCTTTCATGGAACACGCGTGGAGCTGTCTGGCTGGGGCTTAGTTGTTCATTAAAAATGAAAACCAAAGGCAAGAACCTCAAAGCACAAAAAGCAAATTCGGTTGTGCAAGGCTTATATCAAGGACACCGGTATTTCAGTCGATTGCCCAGTTTAACTGTTAACACATGGCTCCATCGCTCTTTATCTGCTGATCTCTAGGGCAGGCTGTAGAAAGTAATTTTGTTTCAGCATTTCCCAAATGCTGTTTTCTCTTTTTATTTCCACTGTTGAATTTGTTTCACTTTCTCGTGCTGCATTTCTCTGAGGCCTGTTAGGTTTAAATACATTTGGCCAGTGGGGTTTAAGTAAATATACCAACTTACTAAAATCTTGGGGGGAAACGACTCACCTACTTGGCTACCTTCCCACTCATCTGAACTCTGGCCTTTACCCAGGAACTACCAGAGTTGGAGGGAAGCCCTGCTACGCCACAGGCAAAGACTCAGAGATGAGGGCAGGGGGAGGGAAGAAGGGCCTTAAAAGGGCAACTCTTAAACCCTTTTGGCTTTGACAGTAGTATTTTAGGGGCTGTGTTTTAGGGGTAAAGTCTCTTGCTGATGGAGAAGTTGCTGTCTGTGGCCACGTGCAACCGGGGAAATGGTTCTCCTGTGACCTGTAGGCCAGCTAGCAAACATGCATGTGAGAGGCAGACTGGAGCTACCTGATCTCAGCTCAATTGCTTTAAAAGTAAAAAAAAAAAAGCAATCGAGTCATTGTTGGGCTTAAAATGTCATGGATAGTCTGGGACTGAGAGCTAGGGTTCGGCTCCCAGAAAGTGAAAAATCTAAAGAAATTGATTTATCTTCCCTTTCCTTTTAAATATTATTTTAAAAAATATTTTATTGATGCTTTAAAAACATAGGTGTCATTTCCCAATGACTCCCTATATCCACCACCACCACCACTTCTGCCACAGTAGACCAAGCAACAAAGTTGTTGCTGTTGCTGGTTGATTTTTTTTTTTAGCTGTGTCTGATCCTTCATGACCCCATTTGGAATTTTCTTGGCAAAGACACTGGAGCAGTTTGCCATTTCCTTCTCCAGCTCATTTTACAGATGAAGAAACTGACACAAACAGATAAGTGACTTGCCTAGGATCATATAGCTAGAATGTGATTTTTGACTCCAAGCCCCACCTACACTGTCCACTGCACCATCTAACTGCAAAGTACAAAGTACAGTTAAACAAAACAAACAGCACATTGACTGTATCTGGCAAGGTTTGCTTCATTCTGCACCTATAAGCTACCACCTTTCCTCTGGGAGAAGGGAGCCATGCTTAGCCAACTGATGTAATTGTTAGGCATGGTATTGCTCACAGTTCTGCTGGCTTTCAAAATTGTCCACTTTTACATTATAACGATCATTGTGCACGTATTTCTTCCTGGTTCTGCTGGGTACACTCAGCATGAGTTCACAGAAGTCCTTCCAAGTTTCCCTTAGCAGAGACCACTCCAACAATAAATTCAGATTAAGTCTGATCAAAATGTGTAGCCTCATGGTCACATTGAGGACTATTCCACCTTCCAGTTCCTGAATGAAATTGAAATTAGTGTTAGAAATTTAGAAACCAGACTGGAGTCTAGACCTGATGAGTACAATTAAGCTTTGCTTTGTTTCAACTATTATGTGATATATCAAGGGCCTTCTAGTTCAATCCATATCGCAACGAGAATCCTCATTACAACGTATCTGAGGACCATCTGGCCTCTGCAAAAGAGGGGAAATCTGCTCCCTTCTATGACAAATCTTACTACTGTGGACAGTTCGAAGTGTCAGAAATTTTTTTTCCTGACATTAAGTCTAAGCTGTCCTCTTTGTCAATTCTACCCATTGCTTCCAATTCTGCTCTCTAGTCTAAACAGAACACATTTCATCCTTTTTCAACCTAACAGCTCCTCAGATACTTGATGACAGTTACTTTATCTAGTGGAATCTTCTTGTCTCTAGCCTTGACAACATCCCAAGTTATTTCAACCAAACCATATACGGCATAGAGTCCAGATCCCTCACTCCTAGCTGCTCTCCTTTCATTGTTCTCCAGCCTCATAATTCTTTTATATACTTCACCCTAGTTGTGATCTGACAAGGATAAGATCAGATTATCACCTTCTTGTTTGTGGAGGTTATGCTTTTCTTTAAAAAATTATTTTGACCTTAAACATCAAACAAGAGCATTTTTATACACATAGTAGAAACAAATAGAGGATTATATATGGAACTGTGAATTTCCATTTAATACTGCTTTTTTTTTTAAGGGATATAACAATTCTACACACTGCTGTCAAAACTGTCCTGTGTGAACTTCACTCTGAACTTCCTTCTGTTCCTTTCTGTGAATTTAACATTTTTGCAGTAGACTTTTTTTTGACATCATGATTGCTAACCCCCAATCATTATTGCTCTCTCCCTGATTTAAATTAAGAGAGAAGAAAAAAAAATCCTTATAACAAATAAGCATAGTTGAGCAAAACAAATTCACAGAGGGCAAGGCCAAAACAAGTCTCTTTTTACACCTTGAGTCCATCACCTCTCTGTCAGAAGATGAGCAACATGCTTCATGGAAGGTCCTTTGGAGACACAGTAGATCGCTACATTTCATCAGGGCTCTTAAGTATTTCAGAAGTTGGTTTTGAGTTGTTTTTTTCTACAACATTGTAGATTTTTATCAGTTGTTCCCCTGATTGCGTTCACTTCATTTTCTATCAGTTTATACCACCCAGGACTCTCTACAGTTATTTCTCTTGTCACTTCTTATGGCACAGTATTATTCCATTTCAGCTATGTATCACATATGAGGAACATTCACTCCCTATTTGATAAATACCTAATTAGGTTCCAGTCCCTTTTGATTTCTCTTTCAGGATCAAGGAGCTACTCCCTCTCTTGTATTATTCTTCCTCTTAGGCCCCCCTCCCCTTCCCAGTTTGCCACTGAATTTGATGCATTTCTAACCAAACCGTGTAGGCGTTGAGTCTGTTTTTGGTACTTCTCTCCATGTTTACAAACTCTTCTTCTCACATAATCCAGGAATGAGAAGTAGTCAATTCCACTTCATTTATCCTCTTTTATACATTAGTATATTCCTTTTACCCTTTTTTTCTCTTTCCCCTTTTAAAGCCCTCAGAACAGAGCTAATCCACTGCCAGGTCCTCTTTTTATCTTTGACCCAGTGGCCTTTGAAGATGCTCTTGCTATCGCTCATCCTTCATTTTCAAAGAAGAACAATGGTATCACAATACCGGATAGAGAGTATGGCGTGTTCAGCTGTGGCCGAGCAGTCTAATATGAGTTTGGAAGGCCCTCCTGCGGATTGGGCACAAGTAGTCCCTTAGAACATTTAGAGTAGAAGTGGCTCTGGATTTGCACAGCTCAGCTTTCCTTTGTGCTTCTTTGACTCTGCTTTGCGCCTGGAGGACAACGCCTTCTTTTATGTGGGCACCCCATGCTGGATGGTCCAGTGGCAATGGTTTCCCATGTCTCAAAATCAATATTAAAGTTCTTCAGGGACATCTTGAGACTGTCCTAATAGCATTTCTTCTGACTTTTCATGTGAGTACTTATCTTGTTTATGTTCTCTGTTTACATAATCTTTTGGGGTAAGCATTCATTCTAACATTCAAACTCTGCAGCCAGCCTATTCGAGTTGCCATCCCTGTAAGAGAGTTGGGATGTTTGGCAGTTCAGCTCTAGACAGGACCTTGGTGTTCCGTACCTTATTTTGCCAGGTGATCTTCAGGATCTTCCAATTTAAGTGGAAGTAGTTGAATTTTTTGGTCTGGAACTGTTGAAGATATGAAGGTTCTAAAGGGACACTTGTTTCTTTTCCCTTTTATTCCCAAGAGTTCTTAACCTTTTTTGAGTCATTGATTCCTCAGACAATCTGATAAAGCCCTTTTCAGATAATGCCTTTAAATGCATAAAATAAAATGCAAAGTATTAAAAAAAACCAACTATATTGAAATAGTTTATCAAAAAATATATATTTTTAAAAATCCACAGATCCCCCCCCCCAAAAAAAAACACCTATCTGTGGACCCCTGGAGAGTCCCTGGCCTGAAGTTTAAGAACTTCTGCCCTATTAGGATACACACTAAATGCCATCATCCAACTCCTTTCAAATGTTCAAATGAATTGGCTTTTCTGGGTATCTCTTGATTCTTCTGTTTATTTTAAAGTTCTTTCTCAGCCCTGGTCTGTTCATCAAAAATGTTAGAAAGTCTCCTTTTCCACCAAAGGTCAGCTTTTCAGGGTAAGCTATTTTTGGTTGTGAGCCTATATTTTTTGCCTTTTTCAAAAATTGTATTTTAAAATCTTTGGTTTTAGGAAAAGCTGCTGGGTATTCTGTGTGGTCCCTTAGTATTTGAACTGTTTCTTTCTGGATGTTTGTAACATTTTCTTTTTTTGTATGAGAGCTCTAGATTTTCAATATCACAGTGATGGGGCTTTTCCTGTGGTTTTCCAGGAAGCGATGGGCAGGCCCCTTTTAGGTTTATTTTGTTCTAATAGATCCAAGCAGTTTTCATTGATGATTTTTTGAAATATAGCTTTTGGGCTTTTTTTAAAATCATAATTTTTAAGGAATCTGATGATTCTTAAAATACCTTTCTTTGATCTGTTTTCTAACCCAGTTTTTTAAATCAGGTATTTTATTCTGTTTTTCAATCTTTTTTTATTTTTCGAATATTTCTAGCCATCTCACGGAGTCACTATTTGGTTTAATTTAATTTTCAGGGATTCTATTACTTGTGTGAGATTTCCCATTGTCTCTTCTAAGCTCTTCTCCTACCGATGCTTTTATTTCATTTTCTCTCTTGCTTTGTTTCTTTTAGATTCCTGTAGTCTATGTGGAATACCTACTTATATCTCTGAGTCACTGTTTACAGTTGTTGCTTGCCCCTTTTATTGGAGGAGCGCCGATCTATAGGGTTACCATCATTTTTGATATCGGTCAGTATCTTCTCTTCTCACCGGCTTTAGTCCTGGAATTGGAACTTTATACCCTGAATCAGATTCTGCCTCTCATCATTCTTTTTGAGAAGTGGTTGGCCCTTCTCGTTTTTTTCCCAGATTCCTTCAGTGACTTCTACTTTCAGGGGTTAACTGCCCCCTTTCTCAGATCTTTGGGGTTCTGAGCACAAGAGCTTCAGGGATGTCTATGGCATCTCAAAAGAAAGTTCCAGGGATCATGGAGCCCTTGAGTACAAGCTGTCTGGTCTAAGCAATACCACACCAAACTGCTCAGTGGAAGTTGGAGTAGGGGGCAGAGTAGGCTTCCATGGTCCCCACCCTTGGGCCTTATGATAGACTGGGCCTGACATCCCTGGGTCTTTCTTGGTGTGCTACCCGTTCTTGTCACCTCTGAACAGAGAGTATTGTAGGGAATGTAGCCCACCTCTGTTTGCTTGCCCTGCTACTGCCTTTGCAGGCAGTCCCCTTTCCTATTACCTGTGAATTTCTGCCTGATTTTTTAAAATTCAGTTCTCGGGTAGCAGCCAGTCTCTGACTGTAGTTCTCGTTCCATTTCTTGATCACTGTTTGTTTTGGTGTGAACTTTAGGATTTGCTGGAGTTTATGGATGGGATGTAGAAGATACCAACACAGAAGGTTAGAATACATAATACGCCATGAGAAATGAATAAGAAAGTTAGATAGCCCTGAGCTGTGAGATGTCTGAGGTGAGGCAGGGGTGGCAGATAGGAAGAAATTGTTGCCAACTGGGGTGAATCAGAGAAGGTTCCCTGGAGGAAGGGGCTTTGAAGGTTGAGTAGGTATTTAGTACTCAGAGACCAAGTGATAGAAGGCATTCCAAATATTAGGGAATAGCAGGAAGCAGGGAGAACGCAAACACTTGTCCATTTTGGCAGGAGCACATAATGATTGCGGGACGGGAATATGATACCTGTCTGAAAATGTAGCGTGAGGACTATAACTTCAGTTTGTTTATAAATGTTTAATAACCAGCTGAGGGTGGGGAAGATATGTGCATACACACTTTTAAGTTGCATCTGCATTATTCATTTCCATTTTCTCCATCATTCTGTAAAATCTATACCATCAACAACAACTCCAAAATCAAGCCCTGATTTTGTCAATTTCTGAAGTTGTTTTTCCTGAAGCCCTTTTATTAGCTGGCTCCAGTATACACCTGTTTGAAAAAAACATCTAGACTTTTCTTGGGAGATGAGACCAGAGGCCAGGAGAAATGGGGAGGCCTTTGATCAGACTAATGCTAGAGTCCACAAGGGGGGTATAGAGCAGGGCTCCTTAAACGTTTTCCACTCACTATCCTTTTTTGTCTGAGAAATTTTTATGTGACCCTGAATCCATAGGTGTATAAAATAAGTACACACATGAAACATTAATTGATAATAAATCATACTTTCAGAAGGGAAGGGAAAGAATGAAAGGGTAAAGAAGCTGAGGAGGGTTTGAGAAGTAGAGGTAGAGAGCTGAGGATGTTGATGTCAGATGGCCTCAATCTCAGTGAAGTACAAGAAGACAGAGAATGGAGAATAGCACTGCTTTTATTTTGCCTAAATTTCCCCTTGTATTTCTTGCTCTTGCCTCTCGCACAGAGCCACCTCTTATAACAAAGATTTTTTTTAAAAAAGAAAAAGAGGAAGGAGAGAAACAAATCAGCCAAACCAATCAATATATCACCCCTTCTCCCTCCCCCCCAAACCCTGGCCATCCATGTAATGTGCCACTCTCATGAATTGCTTTCCTATCTGCAAAGGAATTAGGGGAGCTGTCTCCAATTTTTCTTTGGGGTCTAGCTCGTTCTTTGTAATTTTGCAACATTTCTTTTTAACTGTTTTATGTTTTCAGTTGTTTGAAGAGGCTGTTGCCTCCATTTATGTTGCTGTAGTCATTGCATATATAATTTTCTTGGTTCGGCTGACTTCCTCTTGTATCAGTTCATGCGAATCTTTCCATGCTTCTCTATGGTCATCACATCGGTCCATTAATTATAGCACATTATATTCATGCATTCTGGTTTGTTTAGCCAGTCATTAAATGATAAGCATCCATTTTCTTTGCAGTTCTTTGCTACCACAAAAGTGGTGCTATAAATAATTTGGCGTCTGTAGGGCTTTTCTTTTCATCAGCGACATCCTTGGAGTATATGTCTAGCAGTAGAATCTGGGTCAAAGCATTTGGACATTTCGGCTACTTTATTTGTATAATTCCACATTGATTTCCAGAATGATTGTACCACTTTACGTACATCAACAATTTATTCAATCAACAATGCATTAGAGTGCCCATCCTTCCTTAACCCCTCCAATATTGACTTTTCCCATCTTGTCAGTTTTGATAGTTTGTTGGATGTGAGTGAGGTGAAATCTCAGGGTTGTTTTGATCTACGTTTTTTTTCTTATTATTTGTGATTTGGAATAAGCTTGGATGTATGTTTTTTTAACTAGTTGTAATTTTTCTTTTGAGAACTTTATTCAGATCTTTGACCATCTATGAAGGAATGATCTTTGTTCTTATATATTCTTTGTTTATATAGTTTTGATACCACACTTTTATCAGAGGTTTTTGATACATAGATCTTTTTCCCCAGTTAGCTTCTCCTAGATACATTACTTTTGTTTATGTAAAAGCTTTTCAATGGCTATATTCAATTTTAATGGCCGTTCACCAAAACCTTGGCCTTGTGCATTTGATTCCCTAGGAAAATACCCTAAGTACTTGGGGAACCATGCACCTTGTCAGGTTTTAAGTACAATTTCTAAGTTCTCCTTGCTTCACATTTTCTTTTTTTTAATATATATTTTTTAAATTTTATTTTATTTGCAAAACATGTGTGTGGGTAGTTCAACACTAACCCTTACATAGCTTTCTGTTACAGATTCCCCCCCCCAACTCCTCACCCCTCCCCTAGATGGCAGGATATCCACTACGTGTTAATTATGTTAAAATACTGGCAAATCGAATATATGTATACATATTTCCAAACTTATCATTGTTGTGCAAGAAAAATCGTATCTACACAGAAGACATATCAGATAAAGGAAACACAATGTAAGCAAACATCAATCAAGAGTATGAGAATGTTATGTTGTGGTCCACATTTCACATCCCTCTCTCTGGGTGTACATGGCTTTCTTCACTGAACAATTGGAAGTGGTTTGAAACATTTCATTGTTGCAGAGAGCCATGTCCATCAGAATTGATCGTCATATAGTATTATTGTTGCCGTGTATAATGATCTCCTGGTTCTGCTCATTTCACTCAGCATCAGTTCATCTTGCTTCACATTTTCTTAGAATACTTTGCCCCAATCACATTCTCCTTGAGTATGTGACTTTGAATGCATGTCTTATTCTCCTCATTCAACTCTAAGTTCCTCAAGGGAAGGGGAAATTTCTTTTTTCATCAATCCATACACACCGTTCACTGTTTCCTCAGAATTTAGCATCCTTCTTTGTACCCACATCAATACTTTGGTGGCTCTGTGATCCCCTCAACAAACACACCACAATCCATTCATCCCTTTTCTTCCTATGAGGACCTTCTTTGGCCTTTTGGAGTTCCCTGAGCTTTCCTATTGAAGATCCTGCCATTGTGGGCAAGACGCTATTCAATAATGCAACAATTCCTTCATCCAACAAGTAGCATTTGCATAAATATGACACACTCAAATGACCACGTATTATTTAGCTATAATTTCTTTTTCAAAGGAAAAAAATGTCTAAGGAGCCCAAAGAAAATGAGTATCACCTAAAATTATCTATGAAAGTCTTTTTCAAATTGAAAGTTAATTCCTGAGCTCTATGCTACCTGAGGCTAGAAGAAGCTCCTATCCTGGGGTCTATTATACAATCTTGGGGTCTTCTATTATTCTATTCTAGGGCCTTCTGATCTCTGCTTCCTGGACTGTCAGTTAGTACAGAGCCCACAACAGTTTTCCTTAAAGGTGATGACCACATATAGTCTCTGATAGGAATATTCTATAGTCTACATTGACTGCAGGTGGGCTCCTAGTGACATGTTTTCAGTTCAGCAAACATTTATTAAACACCTATTATGTGCCAGATGCTGCATCGTGCACTGAGGGGTACAAAGAGCAAAATTAAAAGCAGTTGCTGGCTTTGAGGCACCTCCATATTGAAAGAGTAGATAAACCCACAGGAATTTGAGGTGGAAAAGTGCTAAAAATGGGGAGATCAGGAAAAGCTTCTGACAGGAGTTGGTAAGTGATGTGAGCCTTGAATGGATTGAGGGATTCAAAGGGAGAGCATTGCAAGCCTGGGGACAGCCTGAATAATGGAGCAGAAATGGCAGATGGAATATTGTATTGAGGGTGTATCAAGCAGGCAGTTTGGCTGAGATCAATCAATCAATCAAACATTTATTAATCATCTTCTATCTGGCAGGCACCACTACATATTCCGCGGATAGGAAGGCAAAAAAGAGACGGATCTTGCCCTCAAGGAGCAGGATGGAGAATGTATGAGGAGGAATAATGTGAAATCAATCAGGAAAGAAAAGTCAGATGCAGTTTGGGAATGCCTGACAGAAGAGGGTGTGTTTTTTCCTACAGGCAAGAAGGAGGCCAGAAAGTTGCTTTATGGGGGAATAAGTGAGATAGATGGGCAGGAATTCGGATCTGGAATATCACGTGCAGTATGGCAGGTCAGTGGCAGAGACTGGATCCAAGGAAGTCAATTAGAAAGCTATTACTGGGCAAGTCACTTAACTCCAATTGCCTCAGGAAAAAAAATAAAAATAAAAAAAAGCTATTACTATAATTGAGGGAGGGGAGGGAAATGATACATATATACATAATCTAGTCTGGGATGGGATTCGGGAACATTGGAGAAGCGATCAGAAAGATAACTCAAGTCATTGAAAGTCCCAGGCTACACATGAACATGTGTCGTAACAGTCAATATATCACAAACACCAAAAGAAGATAATGCAAAATGTGTTGATTTCTGGCTGTCCATCTGCTGCACAGGAGTGTGAAGTTAATAACAGAGCCAAAGAAAGTGATATGATTGTACTTAAACCCAAGGATTAGATTAGTTGCTTGGAGTAAGCCTGACCATTCTCACGAACCTTGGCTACTCCTAGGAGACACCTTTTTGGCTTTATGGCTTGCAGAAGTGGGGGGCACCTGAGAAAATGCTAGCCTGTTTTGGAACAACCTTCTCATTCAAAGCTGAAGGCACCTAGAGACTTGCTCTGGCTGGCTGACTCTGGATTTTCAAGGCCGATGCTTATTCTTATGTTTGTTCAAAATCTCACAGATGCAGCACAGTCCAAAGAGGCAAGCTGGGCTCTCAGGATATTCTCATTGCATTCATTATTCCTCACACTCAAAGCATGGGATTAATGCCACCTGAGACTGGAAGACCGTCTCTTTCCCAAAGCCATGGCCATCTGTGGCAGCATGGTTCATATTTTCTCTCCAGCATTGTACTTCACTTTGAGATCCCATACCTTCTCTCATCTCCCAAGTTCAGCTCCTCATCTCAGTACTAATGAACAAACCTCAGTAGTGCTTCCATCTTAGGGGGTGCCAATGGGAAAAGGAAATGTGCCAGATTTTCAAAAGTCATCTCTAAACTTATTAGCAAAGCTGAGACTTGTCAATAAGTCGCACTATTGTTTCAGACAAGAGCATCATAGGAGCATTTCTAATGGTATTTCTGAAGAATGGCTGAGTAACTCCACAATGAAATGCTAATCCCCTCCGCTTCACTGGAGTCTCAGCTGCACTTGATTTGACTTCAGGCTGCAGCAGGGGCTTCCTTAGCAGCGGGGCTTCCGACTGGGGTCATCTTCAGCACCCCTGTTGCACCTCCCTCCAAGTGATCTCTCCCAGGTGAAGAGCTCAGCCACTATGGACATCTCCAGAGAAGTGGATTTAGCAGTGTATTCAAAGAAACATTTCTAACTTTCAACAAGCCAGGGGCCAAAATACTGGCAGGGCCTTTTAGGAAGACTACTGCCAAATATATATATGTATATATATATATGTATGTATATATATATATATATATATGTATATATATATATACACACACACACATATACATATACGTGTGTGTGTGTATTTGTACCACTCCTGTAGATTTGGACAAGTAGCCTATTTAAATGCATTTTTTTCCTAGGGAGTTATTCAGTTTATAACACAAAACTGGGACTTAAAATTGCTAATTCCTCCTAAATGCCTCTAAATCACTAAAGAGCTGTATGAATTGTTAGGTATCCCAGAGACCTTCCTGCCCAATACCCTTGGATGCAGTCAGACTACGTTCAGAGCTCTTGATAATGAAATAACATAACACCCCATTTTCATTCCATAATGGCAGAATCATATATTAGCAGATGTGATTGCAATGTGAAAATTTTTTTGTGCATTCTGTGCTCTCTCAAAATGTAACTAAAAACTGGGAAAGTTGTAAGAAAAGAAAGGAACATATTCAATTTACACTTAGTAAAAAATGAAAGCCGAGTGGGTTGGGAGAGTCAGGGGCCCTGGAGTGGGTATAAGATTATTTAAACTCTCTGAAAGCAAGAGACAAGTGCTGGAACAGGCGGAAGCAATTCTGTGTACAAGGTTTGACAGTATCTGTAAATAATAGAATACATTCCCTTTCTGTTATTATTATTTAGAGCCAGCTAGAAGACAGGAGCTATAAAAACAGCTGGCCAGGACAACTTTTTTTACTCCTCCAAACTTATGGAACCTTTAAAAATGCCAAGGTCCAGAATATGACTTTTAAGATGCAAGAAAAAAAGGCAGGCCAGAGAGCTCTTATGGGAATCCATGTGTTCTCTCTTGGGCTAGTCAACATTAGCTAGCCTTCCATCCCCTTAATGTTAAATTTTATTAAATAAAGAAGGCTTTGCTCATTTGTGCAGCTTCGGAAGGTATCAGCAACAACTTTGAAGTGCCAATGATTGCTGGTCTCCTGTGGCGCTAATTTTGTGATAACTTTCATTGAATTTGCCAAGCTTTATCACATGGCCTCCTCTGTGCTATATGGTTGCTAGGGACATGAAACCCACACTAAAGCAGTTCTTCCCCTTGAGGAGTTTGTATTTTGTGGAAGGAGAAATAACATCTAAGTAAATTCTGATTATATACCAGATGAATACAAAGTAATTTCAGGGGAGAGGGCCACGAGCAACTGCTAGTCATGAAGATCTCTTGAGAGAGGAGCATTTGACCTGAATCTTAAAGGGAGCAAAGGATTCCACGAGGCAAAGGCGAGAAAGGAGAGCATTCCAGGCATGAGGCATGGTCTTGGCAAAAGCCCAGAGGCAGGAGATGGAGTGGACAGGGAACATCCGAGGTGCATCTGACTGGGGCATAGAGCCCATGAGGGAGAATTACTGCAATATCCACTGGGAAACCACTACACGTTTGTTTTAAAGTGTCATGGAAGGTACCACAAATTCTGGTGATAGGGAAGGTGGGTTCTTCTGTCTCAAGGCCGCAAGTGATGTTTTCCCAAGCCTAAAACATCCCTACAATCGTACCTTACAAGTATATTCATTAGCTTATCACTCATTTATTAAAAATCTACCACAATGTAGCAAGATACACTATATACACACACTTATGCCGTGTCCCCTAGGGCTTGACATGGTGCCCGACATAGAATAGTTATTTATAGTATACTATAGAATAGTTATCTTTTGTCCATTGCTAGGATTATTCCCAGGACTAGGTATTATGGCAGATACAAAGAAAGGGAAAGGAAATGTAGCAATGGACCTGGAGTTAGGAAGATCTGAGTTGAAATGCCTACTGGGCCTTACTATCTGAGTGATGTGGTACTACATCACCTCATGTCTCTAGGTTTGTTTCCTCGGCTGTAAAATGAGGAATGGGCTCAGGGGCCTCCAGGATCCCTTTGAGCTCAGTTTTTGGATTCTATGAACCTGCCCCTCCCTTCAAGGAGTTTAGTGCCTTGTGGAAGAGAGAAGATATCTATCTATCTATATCTATATTTTTACCTATCTCTGTCTCTATATAATACAGTAGCCAGATTCCAATTCCCACAGCCATGAAGACCAATGGAAATCTTGTTGGAACTTCAAAGAAGTAGTTGGGTTTGGATTGGTAGACAGTTGGAGGAAAAACATTTTTCTTATTTTAAAAAATTTATTTTAATAGCCTTTCTCCCCAAATACATGGAAAAGATAGTTTTCAAAATATTGCATTTCAAATTCTTCTCCCTCCTTTCCTCCTCTCCCTCCCATAGACAGCAAGTAATCTAATATAGGTTAACCATCTGCAGTTCTTCTAAACATATTTCTGTATTTGTCATTTCATTTTTATTCTGAAAAATTATTGATGATTTTGTTTGAATAGCACAGTAGTTTTTGGATGCATTCCTATTTGAGCTCTTCCTCCCCCCCTCCATGCCCATCCCACTAGAAGTTTTATCTTGTAACAAAGAAAAAATCAGTTCCACAAAACCAACTGACATTTGAATTTGTAATGTAACTTTCTATGCTTATACCTGCTCCACCAGCCCCTCTCAGGAAAGATATTTCTGATATGACAGATAGCATGAATAAAGTCACACAGATGTATAAAGAGAAGGCCCGATGTTTTTTATTTACTCACAGGTGGGTGGTACCACAGTGGATAGAGCACCAGACCTAGAGTCAAGAACACTTGAGTTCAAATTCAGCTTCAGAGGCTTATGTGAGACCTTGAGCAAGCCATTTAACTTTTGTCTGCCTCAATTTTCTCATCAACAAAATGGGGCTAATAATCATACCTACATCCCAGGGCTGTTGTGAGGATCAAATGCCATCATTATAAAGCACTTAACACATACTGTCTGGCACATAGTAAACACTTTATGAGCGGTAGCTAGAATACTGTTAACATGATTGTTATACCCCAAATCTCTTGGAGTTTTTTTTCACCTAGGAATCTTTGTTGATAGTGGCCAGTAGAGTACCTAGCTGACTGAATTCCATTATAGTAATGAGAGACAGAGATACAGAATCAGAGAGAGAATTTACTAAGAAATATTACCAAACACAGACTGCAGAAGGAAATTTCTGGCTTGGTGGAAACACGGAAAACATGACTCCTAAATGATGACAATAGAATCCTTGATAATGATTTGCCAAACTAGAGGCAGACAATTATTCCTGAAAAGAAAGTAATGGCTTAGCAATTGATACTTGTCCTCATCCTAGAGGGTCTTGTTATAAGTAAGGCCATGAGAGAAGAGCAAAAAACTTGAGGTGGAGCTCATTGTTCTGCCCATCGGAAAGAGGAGAGACCCAAGAAGACCTGTGTCTTCAAGTCCCATCCATTTTTCTTGGTCAAGTCAAATCTTATGCTAATCGGCAGGCCTGAATCTCAGCTTCTCTCCCCTAAGGATAATAGAATGCAATATCTAATCTTTTCTGTTCCAAGCTCTGCTAGCTCTGAAAGTCAGTAAAAATTCCATTTTTATCTCCCTCCATCCCTGTTCCAATGAACAAGTCAGTTTTGAATCAAGGGGGTCTTTCCCTGTATTTTCTTGGATAGAAAGCCGCCCCCTCAATCTGGTCGACCTAAAACAATGAGGACCAGTGTTTCTATCTTTCCAGGAAAATATTCTGTCTGAAGCAGGACAGAAAGATAATCATATGCCCTCCTTGTTCCCCTTTCCAACTTTTTCTTAAATCTAGAAGTTACCTAAACGCAAGTTTTTTCTGTACTCTATTTTTGTGGGTTGATGGTAAAGGTAGTAGTCACCATGACCACCACATAATGAGAAAGCAGGCAAACTCCTAACAGAAACCATGACCCAGTTGGAGGAAGAAACAGCGGAGGGAGTCAGAAAGGAAGAAAACTTCAATCCTGATATTAAGGGTCAATCGCATCAGACGCAGGATGAGTTCCTGGATCAATGCCCTGTTCTTGCTTCCTTTATCATCACTCTCACTGTCATCATAATCACCCAGAGTGCCAAGGTCTGGAAAAACAGATGAAATTTTTTGGAAATAAAAAATTCTCTCTTTGGGTGACTATAAGTTAGGGAGCACAGACTTAAGGAAGCTCTCAAATGAGCAATTTGCCAGCTCCTCTGACAGGTAAATAGATCTGTGGGAGGCATAGCAGTGATCAGAAATGGCATGTAGACTGGGGCGGGTTTCCAGTGGGATTTAAGATTTAGGGTTCCCTACTGCACAATTCAGACCGTAGATCTGCAGCAGAGCTTGAGTTATCAGTAAACACGGAGTTCTTAATGATGGAAAAGATCATCATCATAGATATACCCTGGATAGCTTGCATTTTTCACCTAAATCTTGTAAAGTTTCCATTTAGCCTCTATTGAGGCTATGAATGACTTAGGAGATTACTAGAGTAAGGAGTGAGAGAGGATAAATCACTTGGCCAGTGGAAACTGGGGCCAAAATATCCCATTAGTAATCGCTGATATCTACTTATATTTCTAAACTAACTTTCTTGCCTACTGATTTTTGGCGGGATTGATCTGAACCCAAATTCATCATGTACTTGACTCAAATGCTTGTCAGTCCTGAAGAATATTCATCAGCGGGAGTTCTCACTGCTGCCTTTTCTGACTTTTTACTCATAAGTGCTGCATACACTTTCCATTTCTATCCACAAATCTCACTTTTTTTCCTCTCCATAATCAGGGCATTTAGAGTCTCTCTCTTCAATCTCTCATTTAATTCCTCAGCAAAATCCTATTTTATCCTATGTCAAAGTTGTTGCTGAGCAGACTGTCATTGAGAATCACTGGACTGGATACTTTACGCATTATTTTAAAAGCATCTCATAAGATGCATACGGGTGATGCTGATTATCCCAAGCACAGCCCATTCAATTTCTCCTGGTGGGCACCCAGTTTGGAGCTTCTCTCTAACAGAAAGCATTTCCTCTCTGCTTGAAGTTAGACAGCCCCCATGTCCTAAGACCTTCTGATTTCCCAGATCTTGGCAAGCCCAGTCATGTCTCTGACAGCTGTGGGGAAAACTTTCTTCACCTTCTTTGGCCTATGGAGTTATTCTGGGAAACCCCTCATTTGCCCTTCTAACCTGCCCCACCCCCACCCAGGGGCTGTATTTCCTTTGCAGATGGGTTGTTATATTTGTCAAAACCTTATATTTCTTTCAGATGAACCAATGCTGTCAACAATCATTGGGGCCCTTCTCAACGATGGCTGTGGAGGAAGCTGGCCGAGAGCCTTGATTTGCTAAACTGTTCACAACAAAACATTCTTTATTATGTGATACAAGGCCTTTAATGCAAGTGCTGGGTCACTCTTTTCCATTCTATGCCTTTGAAATCTTCTACCACCCTTCCCCCTTAAATTTAGGTCTAGAAAAGAGATCTGGGAGTTGCTTGGCTTGGTAGGGAGGTGGGAAAAACACACGAATGCTGTCTCTTGGAGAGGTGCTCTTCCGGGGCTGGATGAGAGGCTAAATGGTAACCTGGACCTGTTGGGAATATTTCTTCTGGAAAGATGTCAAATTTATTTGTTTTCTTGGTCAAGATCTTCGGGAAAATGTGAAAAAAAAATAATCTCAAAGAACCAAAAAATATTATGGCTGGTAGGGATTGTAGAAATGATCAAGTCTGCCATTTTAGTGATAACATGAGGCCCCCCCAAAATGAAGTGACTCACCTAAATTCAGAGAGGGGCAGAATGACATCTGGAACCCAGGGCTTCCAATTGTCAGAAGGTCAGGGATCTTTTCACATTGTCATTTATACTTAGCTCAAAATTGGGTAAGATCTTTTTCCAAATGCCCTCTGCTGTTTTGTCTGGGCACACGGTGGGCCTTTAAAAGCTTACTGACTTGACTCTGGTGTGTGTCTGAAGGAAGGAACCCAATCTGGCAGTCTGCAGAGAAGGGAAGGAAGCAGCTGAGGAGATCAGGGGAAAAAATCAGTCTATGGTACGGGTTAGTGGGATCAGACCTAATCAGAGAACTAGGGGAAGGATGGCATGTTAATAAGGAAATTGGGACAAATCCAGAGTTTCAGGTGTAACAAGGAATCCTATGATGGGATAAGATGTAATAGGAGGTAGTAGAAACATCAGCTGGTACAAAGAATCAACTCCCAAACATTATCAAATTACACATTCAGCTCGTCTCCAGAAATGCCCAGATTTGGTCAGCTGTGAGTTAGGACTCAAGTATCTTGCCTCTCACCTTATTGCAAACATTCAAAAAATCTTTGCCATCAACATGAAATGGGAAAATTCATACATTCGTGATCCATAACTTCTTCAGTATGGGAACACCTTTTATTGAGGCACATCACAACCTGTCTGTAACTTAATAGATGAGTATTGGTGAATTACTGGAGGACCAGAGAGGTTAGATTACTTGCCCAAAGTCACATGATCACTAAGTATCAGAGACTCCATTTGAACACAGGTCCTCTTGACTGCAAAATTGGCACTATATCCATTATGATAGGATGCATTATTTTGTCTCAAATATGATTGCTGATTGCTACCAAATGAGACACTCCTGGACCACTTAGAGACAGGTGAGTCATTTTAACATTTGGAAAAAAGTCAACCAAATAGACTTGGAAATGGTTTGGATTTCATTAGTTGCAGACTTTAGATTGAGATACAATCTTTCATAGTCCTTGGCAAAGACTAAATTTGCGTCAAGGGGCCCAAGCGCCACCTGGATGGCAATGTGTAAGTAGATGGATAGGGATCCAAACAGGTGAGATTGGAGAAGGAGCCATATAAGTGCTTTACAGAAGCAGATTTCACTTCATTCTAGTGCCAGACTTGTTTCCTGAGGAAGGAAAAGCGGCTCTCACATACCACAATGACTCATGTGAGTCAGGATTTATGTATTTGAGGAGCTATGTGAGCGGAAGAGGGAGGAGAGACAGGAAGCCAGGCTGCCATAAGCAGCCCCTCCAAGTAATTAACTATCTATATAGCCAAGAGAGTTTACAAAGAACATTCGAGGATGCTATAGTACATGAAATGTATTAGCACTAATATTGTGAACAGGTGGCTGGCTGGTCGGTCGATAACGAAGGCCGTCATCTTCATATGATTGGAGCCTCGGCTTTTAATTGAATTTATAAGAACATGAGGGAAATTAACAGGAAGCTTCTGGCAAACCAGAAACATATTTTGGCACAGACTGAGCTATTCTTTATAAACTGAGATGGAGCTAGGAAGGGTGAAGCCATAGTCCAGAATCAAGGTAGAAGAAAGAAAAAAAGTCCTTAAGGCAAAGGCATGAGATTTACCACCCAGCCTTTTAAAATGAAAGAAGAGGTGACAAAAGATGGCAAGTTAAGAGTCCACATGGGAATGGCTAGGAGGAGACAGTCATACTTAATCTTTGGCTTGAAGAATTGTGGAGTGACTAACCCTTCTGGGAAATACATTTAATTATGTATAAGCAGTGAGATGAAGATTTTCATATATATGTGTGTGTGTGTATACATACACATACACACATATGTGTGTGTGTATATATATATATATATATACATATATACACACACACACACATATATATATATATATATATATATATATATATATATATATATATTCTCCCTTTCACCTTTTGACCCAGAAATCCCACTGCTAGGCAGATACCCCATGGAGGTCTGGAGGTCCATGGTAAAGGAGAAAGAAAGGTAACAAGGAACTAGCAACAAAAGTGAGAGTCCACTGACCGAGGAAATGGCAGAATAAATAGTGGGATATGGATGTGATACAATATTATTTCTCTGTAAGAAATGATCAATAGGAGGAACTCAGAGAAGCATGGAAAGAATCAGGAGAAAAAGACATGATTATAATGATGTAAATCCAAAGAACAACGTAATGAGACAAGCATCATGGCATAGCAGATGGAACACTGGATTGAAGTAAGGAGGACCTATGCTTACATTTTGCTTCAGATATTTATTCATTGCGTGAACTTGAGAAAGTCAGTAACCCTCTCTTAACCTCAGTTTTTTTCATCTGTAAAATCGGGGTGTGTATATTGGTGAGGGGGAGAAGGAATAATAGCACCTACCTGACTGGTAGGTAAGGATCAGATGAGATAAAATCTGTAAAGTGATTTGCTAACCTAAAATCACTACATAAATATTACTCTTATAATTAATTACAATATCCAAACGTGACCCTGGAGAAGAGATGAGAAAGTGTCTCTCTCACCTTTCATTGGGTGAGGTGAACGATTATGGTATAGAATGCTGCATCTGTAGGAAGACACGGTCCATGTGTTGGTTTTGCTGAACAGTTTTGTTTAATTCCTTTCTTTTCAAAAATCTTTGGTTCAACGGGAGGCTCAGTGGGTAGGAGCTGGGGAATGGAGGGATAGTGAAAATAAATGTGATGGAAGAACAAAAGGGAGTCATAAAACTGAAGTCAGCTAAACTGAGGATAAGGGGGGGGGGAGGGAGGTTGCTGCCTATCCCAGAGGCAAATAACTGCTCCTTTGGCCATAATCAGCTCTGATAGTGACTGTCACAGAGTACCGAGATTATTAAAAAGCTGACGGAGTCACCTCTAGGATCTTTTCTTTTGCTTTCTGTGGAAAGTCAAGAACATCCCAGAAAGTCATTTTTCAATGGCCTTCAAAACACCATGGCCAGAGATGAATCTTCATTGTTAATAGACCTCCGAAGAACCGCATGAAAACTTTCTGGGTTAATGGAGACCCGTGTCCTCTTGCTTGGGCTGGCTAAGACTTATGTGTTTAAAATTGCTGCTTCCTACAGAAAGAGAGAGGTTCATCTGTTTTCTGCTCCAGGACAGGGTACCCTGAACCGTCTGTCACATTTGTATCAGAGCAACCTCGGAGTGTATATGATCCAGCCTGTCACTGCTTTGCATTCGTCCCCGAAATCCTTTGTCATCTTCTTCCATCAGTCAAGAGGGTGATACAAGGCATTGTGGGAGGAGATGAATCATATTCTCTGGGATAGGTGGCACCTAAAGATGAAGGATGCTTTCAGCCCCCTCCAAGAGATAATGGCCCTTGCCAACCCCTCTTTCTTATTCCTTTGGAAAAAAAAGTCTTTTTCTTCTTTAAACCCAGACCTTCCAGCAAATCACATCAGGCTGAATTTTCAAAAACATAGGCTGGCAATGAAGAGCATCGGATAGCATACTGGACTTGGAATCAGGAATTACTGCTTACAAATCCCATCAAGCACCTACTATGTGCTAGAAACTGAGGATATGGACAAAAACCGAAAGGTCCCTGCGCGCATCCACATAATCATGGAGGAGAAGGGAGGAGCAAACCTGAACAACAAGAGGACTTTGGGAAAGCTTGCCACAGGAGGTGGTACTTCAGCTGAGCCATGAGGGGAACTACAAAGTTGAAGAGATGGAGTTGAGAAGGGGGGTGCTTTCTCCAAGTGGGGGGTACAATGGCATAAAAGCAGGTGATTGAACACAGGTTTGGGGAACAGCAGGGAAGACCCAGTTTGGCTGAAACACAGGGCATGAAGGGGAGTAATATGTACTAAGTATGCAAGACTAGGCTCAAGCCAGATTTCAAAGGACTATAAATGGCAAGCTGAGGGGATTGTGGTTTGTCCCACAGACAATAGGGAGCTGCTGAAAGTTCTTGAGCCAGGGAATGGGACATTATTCCATAGGAGAGGAAAGAAAACAGAAGAAAGAGGGGAGGACATGGCTGGAATAGGCAAGTATTTTCTGAATTTTTGTTCTTCTTCTCTCTTCCTTAACTTTCTTGTCATAATTTATCTTCTACATCATATCACCTAAGTGTGGAGGTTCTCATGAGGCTCCTTCCTCAGTTTACTTGTCTTTTTCTATATTCCCTCATCAAGTAATCTCATATACTCTGGTGACTTCAATCATCACTTCTAGGCCAATGATTGGCAAATCCAGAGCTACTGAGCTCTAGGCCACCATTTCCACCTGCCTTAAACTTTTATTTATTTATTTACTTTTTATTAAAGCATTTTATTTTTCAAAACATATGAGCAGACAATTCTTCAACACTAGCCCTTGCAAAACCTTATGTTCCAATTCCCCCCTCCCCCCACGCCCTCCCCTAGATCTGCCTTAAACTTAACGTGTCCCAAATGGAACTAATTTTTGCCCCTTCCTCCAGTCTATGCTACTGTGTTCAGTCATTCTTAGTCATGTTCAACACTGTCATGTCTAACTGTCATGATGACCTCACGTGGAGTTTTCTTGGCAGAGTTACTGGAGTGGTTGACCATATCCTTCTGCAGATCATTTTACAGAGGAGGAAACAGAGGCAAACAGGGTGAAGTGATTTGCCCAAGGTCACACAGCTAGTGAGTGTCTGGGGCTGGATTTGAACTCAGGGAGCTGAGTCTTCTCGATTCCCGGCCTGGTGCTCTATCCAACAAACTGCTGCTCATCTGTCCCTCTAATCTAACATCTCCAATCTATCCTTCTTCCACTTTTCCTCTTTTTCTTAACTACGATACCTTTCTCTTAATCACCCAGGTTCAAAACCTTGGAGTCATCTTGGACCCTTTCTCATATGCCTATTATCTAGTTGCCAAACCCTGTGAATTTGATATAAAAAATAATTTTCCAGTTGTACCTTTCCACTACTGCTTGGGTCACCCTAGTTCGGGTCCCGTTACCTGGCATCCGCACTATTGGCACAATCTAAATGTTCCCTTTGATTTTGGCCCTGGACCAGACTGCCTTTTTTTAATTAAAGCTTTTTATTTGTATAACATATGTATGGGTAGTTCCCCAGCATTGATATTTACAAAGCTTTCCATTACAACTTTTACCCCCAGTTCCCTCCCCGCCCCTAGATGGCAGGAAGTCCACTACATGTTAATAATGTAATAATACTTGACAAGTTGTGCAAGAAAAATCCTATCTACAAGAAAAAAAAGAAAATCAGAGAAAGGAAACACAATGCAAGCAAACATCAATAGACAGCATGAAAATATTACGTTGTGGTCCATATTTCATATCCCTCTCTCTGGGTGTATATGGTCTTCTTCAGTGAACAATTGGAACTGGTTTGAGACAATTCTTTGTTGCAGAGAGCCATGTCCATCAGAGTTGATCATCATGTAATATTGTTGTTGCCGTGTATAATGATCTCCTGGTTCTGCTCATTTCACTCAGCATCAGTTCATGCAAGTCCCTCCAGGCCTCTCTGAAATTGTCCTGCTGGTCGTTTCTCACAGAGCAATAATATTCCATAACATTCATATACCATAATTTATTCAGCCATTCTCCAATTGAAGGACATGTATTCAGTTTCCAGTTTCTAGCCACTACAAAAAGGGCTGCCACAAACATTCTTGCACCTGTGGGTCCCTTTCCCTCCTCTAAGATCTCTTTGGGATATAGGCCCAAAAGAAACATTGCAGGGTCAAAGGGTATGCACAGTTTGATAACTTTTTGAGTGTAGCTCCAAATTACTCTCCAGAATAGTTGGATCCATTCACACAGACTGCCTTTTAGGAGGGGCCTCTGCCCTGACCAAATTTTACTCCTGTCTCCTAATACTGCCTTTCATGCTCTCTGCCTTCTTGCCACTTGAACCTGCCTACCATTCTCTGGTCTCATCCTACCCGCTTTGTCCTGAACCCTGACCTCTGTACTTGCTGTCAGAATAACTGAATCTCAGAGTCGGAAGGGACCATTAAAACCCCTGGTTCTTTTTGGGAAAGAATTGCCATGTAATCTCCCCCTTCCCATCTTGTCCTTGGGAAGCTGATCTTTTAGGTCAGGAGTTATCCCCGTATCATTCTCCTTCATGTTTGGCCTCCCCGCCATTTCCGCTCAGTGCAAGTGACACCTCCTCAATGAAACTTGCTCCCTTGATGCTGCAACCCTACCCGCCCTAGCTAGAAAGAAACGACCGCGTCCTTCTCAACCACTCAGGCAACTCGCGTTGAATTTTGGATGCTATACCTTGGCTAGACGGGGGCTCCTGCTTCCTAGACACCACTCCCCCATCCCTAGACTGTAAGCTGTAATGGGGGCTAGTATTAGGGTAGCATCAGAAAGAGTGGAAAGGAAAGGGAAACTGATCAAATGTGTGCGTGTGGGGGTGTTAAAAAGAGATTAAAAGAATGGGAAAGGTGCTACCATATGTAAATAATCTTCTCCCTTGACAAATCTATAATTAGGATTTCAAGACTTCCTAAAAGCCGAACACTTCAGGGTTGGAAGGATCCTTAGAGGCTATCAAGTTTAATTTCAACCTTTTGCAAAATGAGGAAACTGAGGATCAGAGAGGTCAAGTGAGTTCTTACTACTACACAGCTACTTACTGATAGAACCCAAGCTAGAACCCAGGTTTCCTGGCTCCTAGTAAAAGACTTTCCCTGATTATTCAGCCTACCTGGGCCTTCCCTTCTCCAGGAGCTGCTATGTGATGAGCACATGTCAATTCATTTTCATTTTAGTCAAAGCCAAGCATGAATATGACTGTAAATTTTGCGGGAGGTAAATTATACGATGGAGTAACTCCTGTATTATCTGCTACTGTGGCTTCCCACTAGCCTGGATAATCAAGAGTTGGCTGTATTTTCAGTGATATATGACATAACCAATCATAAAGATAATTAAGTTGTTTTTTGCACTAATAAATCACTTGAAAAACAGCATTAGCAACTAATCTACGAAGACCTGTGATTTTGGTCAGGGTCGGACCAAGGCAGATTCCAATCTGTCTATAGAGCTGTAACTAAGGTGGAGCCAATAAGGTTCTGTACCCGGGCTTTGAATTTAGATGGCACCAAAGGCACCTGCAGCTAGCTCTTTAGCAGAAACTAAAGTATATGTAGTAGCTGGTTAGCAAGAATAATTAGTCACAATAGGAAGCATTCAGATAGCAAGCTCTTCCCAGTCTCCCCTCCCCACCCCAAGTTCTCTGTCCCTTCTGAGTAGTGTCCCCTGGCAGGTTCCTCCCAAATAAGGGTATACTTCTGGATGAAAGTACTTGTGTAGGGGCACAAAACTCCCTTCGACTTGGCACTTTGAGAAGTTATTTGTCAAAAATCTTATAAATCAATAACTATGAGTGGAAGGACTTGGCTCTCTTCCTGACTCGGGCCCACTACTCACTTTTTTATATTATCGATGTTTACCTTAATAATCCCCAAGAAATGCTTGAAAAACACCGTGGCCCATCTTGTATGGGGGCAAAGTGGCTTCACTCTCCAGTCTGTTCTGCACACACAATTATCTACAAGAGAGTTGCCATGGAAAAGTTATGTTTTTAAAATTATTATTATTCTTTTACAGCAAAATAACATATTTAGTGCCTAGGTAATTGTGTTAACTTCCTTAACAATACCTTCAGCCACATTTCCAAATAAGCCCTAATAATGCCTTCCATTTACCTCCAGTGTCTGTAAACAGGTTGTGGGCGACTTTGCTCATGCTGAAGAGCTTATATGTTGAGACAGATGCTCTGACAACCTAGACTGTTAACAAGCTGATTTGCATCAGCAGCTGCAGCATTCAACTGGGTGAACTAATTGGTAATTCTTTGCAAGAAGAGAAAGAACCCCCTCCCCAATCTGAATGCTATTCACTGAAAATGGAATGTACTGTGTTTCTAGTGGGTATCATCCAGACACTCTTTGGACTCAGTGGGACTTTATTTTCTAACTGTTTAATCAGTTGTTGAACATGGAAATATGATTCCTAAATGTACACGAGCAACATGGACATGTGGCAAGATAATAATCATTGACAAAGGGCCATAGATTCAGAGCAAGAAAAGACCTTTGGTGCCATCTACTCCAGCTGCCTTATTTCACAGAAAACAGAGACCCACGTTCTTTGTGGCCTATTTGATCTGGCTCCATCTAGCACATCCCTGAGCATATCTTCCACGAAGCGTGTGCCAAGCTGCCTTAGGTGCTTCCCTCTGGCCTCAAGCTGAAGGACTCAGGTGCTGTAGCTTGATGACTCAATTCCATTATTTGTCCCTTGCTCCTGTGGTGGCAGCAAAGGGGCATCACATCAAAAATATTGCCCAGTTGGGCATTAAAGGTAATAACCCCACCTCTAAGCTCTTTGTTTGAGCCACTCTATGGAGGAAATTGTGATTGAGGTTGCCCTTTCTTATCCTGGCAGCTATGAATACACAGAAACAGGCACATGTCCTAACTAGTGGAATGTGGTTCTGGACTTTGGGCCTCTCACTGTGTGTGTGTGTGTGTGTGTGTGTGTGTGTGTGTGTGTGTGTTGTGTTTGTATATACGTTCCTTTTTTTACACAGAGGATAACTTTGACTTTGAGATGGACATGTCCAGTCTTGGAAGCAATCTTGTGAATTAAATTTGTCTGGAGACTCTGGGTCAATAAATCAGAGAATGTTCTGCAATTCTGCCCTTCTTGGAAGAGATGACCAAGGTCTTCTTGGAAGATCACCAAGCCCTGCTCTAACTTGCTATTCTATATGGACTCAGGAAGTTGTTTGAACAGTGCACAGCAGAGGTGAAGTGCCAAATGTCAATCTAGCAATTACATAAATTGTGTCATATTTTGACATTTTAATAGTCATCTTCATGGGATAGTATAACAGTATTTATTTGTCATTACTCTTACTCGTTTAAATCTTTATTAATTCATGCTTTGGACTATTCTGTGTTCAGCATTTCTTCTCTGTGAGAGAAATAAATAGCTACCTCCAACTTTCTATTTCTCCTCCCCCCTTTTGGTAAGGCTATAGACTGGAGCTAAACCTAAGTTTTAAGTAATTTTCTCTGGGGCTCTGGTGTGGGAGGTGTAAAGAGATAAAGTGAGAAGGATCCAACTTCCCCAGGCCTGATCCTGGTCAGTATGCATGAATCCAGAGCTGAGAGGGTCCCCTTGATATAGAGGGAGAGGAGTGCCCAAGTTTACTTTTACTCTTCCAGGCCTAGCAATTGGTTCTGTGTGCATTGGTTATACCTATTTTACTGATAAGAAAATTGAGGCTCTCAGGGAAGATTAAATGGCTTACTGAGAATCATACAGACAAGAGGATCGGAGGTGAGAGTTGAACCCTAGGGGTTCCTGGCTCCAAGCCCCAACAACTGTCTACTCTACCATCTTTCCTCTATCTCTGTAGAGGAAAAAGGAAAGAAGAATGAGGCCCTGAGCAATTTCAGTTTTCCTTGGAAATTTTCCTCCTTGATTTTTTTTTAAGATGGCTTCTGCTATTATATGAAGGTTAACTCATCCCACTGGTAGAGATAATTACTGTAGACTTTTCTCACCCATGGCCCTGAGTAACTTGGACCCAGCAGGGAGTAACTTCTTCCCACCACAGGACAGAGCAACCATTATTCAAATCAACCTTCTGTCTGGACTAACCCTTCTAGAACTGAAATGAGTCAAGATTATTAGTGATCTGATGCCCTTTCTTGCTATTTGAGCCACGGTCGCCCTGGCGAGCTAGCTCTTTTTCCCCCGCTGCTAGCATCACACATCCCCTGACTGAAAGTGAACACTCTCACAAAGAAGGTGGGGGAAAAAGTATAGTATTTTTTTTTTCATTTTGAAAGAAGCATGAGATTAACTGAACATTTACTCTTAAATTGCTTAATGGTGTTCAAGCCTCAAAAGGGTCGTCTCCTCTCAAAAGCGGCACGCAGCCAGGCAGGTGAATGATGTGAGCCTGGCACATCAAGGATAAAGAAGGATTTAAGCCGCCACCGTCCTGTGGATGCTTAGGAAACAAAACCTTCAAGGATATTGATAACGCAATGTGCCCCAAAGCTAGGGAACACCCTCCTATTATGATCCAGCTCTACCACTTTGGACAAAAGTCCCAGGGGGTGGCCTGAATCATTGCGTTTGAACTCAAGTCTTCCTGATGCCAATCCTAGCCTTCCGTATGCTGTGTGGGATAGATATTAAATGTATAAAAACTCATTACCACAAGAGGCAAAATGGGCTGAAAATGGGACTATTCAAATTAATCATTATTGATGTAGTATTTCCTGCATGGTAGACGTCACAATCCATCAAGACATGTTCAAGGACGTGGCTAAGGTTGGACGATAGCTTCTGTAACGTGAATTGCTCTGGGCACACCCAGTTCAAACAACATGGAGCCCAATGTATGGGGTAAATGGGGTGCTTGGGGAGCACAAAAATCTCTAGTATGAGAGCTACAAAGATAGATGTATCTTTGTGGCCTGCCTATCATCCAACTCTCACCCATGGCTACAAGAAATTGTAGCATTCGCAGCAGCCCCACCTCTGTTAAACAGTCCCAGGAGATGAGACAAACCAGGCTGAGGGTAACTTAGAGGCCTCAAACCCACGCCTGAGTCAGGGAGCCGTCTACTCCAAGCATGGGAAAGCTTTCCGAAGTGGAATGGGTAGATGAGAACAATTTGTTCTAATGGCCATGAAGGTAGGGTGCCGACAGCTTGGTTGGACACTGAAGATGCCGAGGTCATCCAGTGCCTCCCGAGACATCACTAAACCTCTTGACTTCCTCCTGCCACTGGACTGATGACTCGGGAGGAGAGAGGGAGGCTGAAGACTTAATGCAATTCTGGCTCCCTTAAATCCAATTCAAGCAGAAGTCAAGACATCACCTGTGATGTCACTGGCCCTTTTCAAACAAACAACCACTATCATGGGAGTGGTGGCAGCCTCCTTTGGCTGCTTGCATCTTTTAAATGGGTGAGACTCAACTGATGGCTTTTGGTGGTAGTGAAGTTTTATTCCTTTTGGCAGCTTTTTCTGTTGCTCTCTCGTTAGCTCTGTCCAGGGGGTGAAGGTCTCCACCATGAACTGAACTGGAAAAGGCTATTTCTTCTCATGCTCTCCCTGTCTCCCTTTTACCACCACCCCTGCCTCATGATGGGATTTGGGGTATTTGTTTCTAGTCTGTGGTATCTGTCCTCAGTGTCAGCATCAAAAGCGATCCTATGGACTTGGGAGTTTGAGCCGCGGTGATCTGGGAGCCAGAATTGCAGTTGTGTGGTGTGGCCAGCCCAGCATGGAAGCCCTGAGGTGGGAGTTTGAACTTGGAACTGGAACTGTGCCATAAGGGAACCAAGCTAAGCTATGAACTTAATCCTTTTCCCTTCCCCAGAAATTATAATAGTTAACGCAGGGTAGAAGGATTATGTCTTCCACTTGTTGGGGGAGAAATTTATGTATTTGTGATACACCTTCTGAAGTGAATATTTAATGGCTAAGTGGAATTAGGGTGCAGGGAACCCCCTACACTTGGGGATAGCATATCTTGTGGGGGCTGGAGCCAGTAACAAGAGTCCAAACACTTGTCAACCTTTAAGGGTACCAGAAACCCCTGGGAGAAGGGTGAAATCTAAATTAGCTGGCCTTCAGACTGTGGGGGGTTATGGGGAGGAAGGTCAATATTACATGTCAAAAAATTAGAAAAATTCCTGGGTGACAAAGCTCTGATGGGAAAGTAGATGAGAGATGGATTTGGATGGACATGTCTAACCTTTAAAGAGAACAACCATCCCCTCCTTTAGCATATTTGGTGGGCTTTCCAAGAAGTGTCACATTGCGGTCTGGTTAGGCCATTAAGATGGCTCCATGCAGCTGCCACCGTGCTGTTCTGTGGCCCTTTCGGCCAAATTGCTCTACCTGCTATTCTGCACTGACATCGTTCCGTCCCCTGCCTCCTTGCTTTGGCCCAGACTGTGTCAACCTCTTGGAGGAAAAGGAGTCCCACCTTGACTTTGCCCCTTTGGCCATAGTGGGGGGAAAGGCTATTCATGGAGGACTTGGGGATGATCGAGTTGAAGGAATCCCTGGGCCCAGGTAATGCAATGACCTGGCAGTGTATCAGCTGAGCATCAGCGTGCCTTTCCACTTTTGCCAGAGACACTTCCATGGCTAGAACTCAGGGGCCTAAGCCTGAGCCAATAAAGTCTTGAGGGACAGTTTCAATACCATGTATAAAAAAAAGAACGGGTCCAGCTAATCCTTGGAGGATAATTGAAGGACCCTGGTAGATATTCTTCACATTGCACCCCCATGCCCAAAATACTCTCTTCTTACCTCTACCTGTCTTCCCCTTTAAGAATACAAGCTCCTTGAGAGTAGGAACTGGTTGGTTTTTGCCTTTGCATGCCCAGCACCTAGCACAGAGCCTGGCACACAGTAGTGGGAACCTAAGAAATGCTCATTGAATTGAATTGTATATTGTAGATGTTCAGTAAATGATTTTTGAATGAATAAGTGAGCAAAACAGTGTGGAATACATGCCCCGTCTACCAATGGTGGGGCAGTAGCCATTGTCTTTCTTTAAGACAGCATGGCATTTTTCCTTAAAAAAGATCATTAGCCTGTGGGAGCTGAATCATTTGGTGCAAGGACTGGTAAACAGTGCAGCAGGACTTACTCATTCAAACTCATGCCAACCTCCCCTGGGCAGCTGCCCACAGGGCATCTGCCTCCCTTTTATATTCCTCCTGTGGTATGACTGTATTTAGTGGCCCATGGAGCTGCCCCCAGTGGCCTGCACAATCACCCAAGACCCTGGATCCGTAATACTCTTTCAGCAGCAACACAAGACAGGATGGAGGTGCCCAAAATAGAAAGAGCTTGTGGTTAAATGGGGCCCAATATTTGGTGTGACAAAATCTCCAGGAAGCAGCAACTGATTGAGCTGAGAACTCAGACCGGATGGCTGAGGACAATGATGATGGGTGACCCTCGCAGATGAAGGTGCCAGATGCTAAAAACTGGGCTCAGGGCTTCCTTTGTTTATTCTCAACTTTCCTTTTCTGTAGGGAGCCACAAAATCACTGTATCCTGAAGACACAGGCATGGAATATCAGAATGAAAGGAAATCATGGCCCTGTTAGAACGAGCCCTGCCTTTCACCAAAGAGGAAATGTATGGAATCGTAGGACTTCTGTCAAAGGCCAAACAGTGCGACCTTTACCTATACAGAAATCCACTCTCCAGTTCTTCTAAGGCGGGAAAAGGAAATGAGCATTTACACAGTATCTGTTATAGGCCAGGCACTCTGCTACGTACTTTACAAATCATTATCTCCTTTGATCTTCATAGCAGCTCTGTGAGGTAGTCTTGCCATTCTCCTTTAGTTCCTTTTCATTTGTGCCCGAGTCTTTGTGGTCCCTTTTAGGCTTTTAAGGCAAAGGTTTGCCATTTCCTTCTTCAGTTCATTTAATAGAAGAGGAAACTGAGGCAAACAAGATGAAACCACTTGCTCAGGATCACACAGGAAGTATCTGAGGGCCCATTTGTTCTCCAGTCTTCCTGCCTCCAGGCCAACTCTCTATACACTCTAACATCAGCCATCTTTTTCTTATAGAGTACGTCTAGCTTTGAAAACTTCCAGCAAGAGAACTTGTTGCAACAGCTGGGTGGTACAGCAGACAGAACACCAGCCCTGGAGTCAAGAGGACCTGAATTCAGATCCAACCTGGGAAACTTGACATTTACTAGCTGTGTGACTTTGAACGAGTCACTTATGGCCTAGCAGAAACACACAGAGAGAAGCCACCTTCTCGGGCAGCCCATTTGCTTTAGAATAACTTTCATTGATGGGAAGCCTAAGCTTTCCTCTGAAACATTCCCCCATCGCTCTGGTTCTGGCATCAGGAACCCAAACAGAACAAGGCTAAACCACCCCCGGCTCCTTGATCTAATTTGTATGTAAGCTGAACTCCAGGCCCCTCACTGCCCTGAATGCTTAGCCATGTCTTTCTTAAAATGCGGCATCCACAACTGAACAGTACCATCTGAGGAGCTGAGTTTGAATCTCGGCCTTGCCCCTCCTTATCTTCTGTGACCTTGGCCAACAGACTTTAACCATTCTGGACCTCAGTTTCCCTCGTCTGTAAAATGAGGGGGTTGAACTTTTGATCCCATGTGGTTCAGATTGGGCCACAGTACAATGGAAACATCACTCCCTGGTTTCTGGACATCATGCCTCTGTTAGTGAATTCCGAGAACATTTTGAATTGAGGCTAAGATGATACTAGAATCTTGGACCGTAGTCTCACAGGTCTCCTAACAGATTTAATTTTTACCTTAACAATAGGAAAAAGAGGCGACAGGAGAAGACAGTGGGGAAGGACCCAAAGAGGCGTTCCATGTAAGCTCCCGGCAAAGCTGGCTTTGGGCTTGCTACAAGGCAATGGGCACAGAAGCCCTGCCATGCAGTTCCGTCTCTGAACTCTGCCTCCCCCCCACAAGCTAAGAAGTCAAAGCTTTCAGGGAGGCTTTTCAGATAAAGGTCATTCTTTTTTTCTCTGGGCATTGGGCAGCCAGGGCACTGTTGTACAATAGAGACAGGTTTCCTGCCTTTGCTTTTTATTTTATTTTATTTTTTTATTTTTGGACATGAGAGCAAACATGAAAAGTTTCACTCAAATTGTGACATCAGATAAAGTGAGACAGCAGGACTCCATACTATTTTTGTGTTCTTATTCAGAGTCTAAGGCAGGGAAGAATGTTAGTTTGAAGGATTTTTTTTTTT
>JAJPUD010003530.1:14424-41888 GCA_023553655.1 Myrmecobius fasciatus
ACAGAGGGAGACAAAGAGAGACAGAGAGAGATAGAGACAGAGAGAGACAGAGGGAGACAAAGAGACAGAGACAGAGATAGAGACAAAGAGACAAAGACAGAGAGAGACAGACAGGCACACAGAGACAGAAACACATTCTCTAGCCACTAACATCACCTCCAGCATAATGAAATCCCTCTCCCCTTTTTATATTTATAAATGATCATGAAAACTCTCTTCCCAAACATTGTTTCATTTTGTTTTTCTCACTGAGGCCTTTTTGACCTATGTGGGATTTTCTCTCCAGACTGATTTTGAATTTATGGCCCCGTGTTTTACAATCATTCCCCTTGCACCCGTATCCCAGCAGCTCTTCATGTACGACTAGCTCCGTCACCCCTCCTAAGGAGGACTCCCTTTTACAGAGACTGTTTTCCTCCTACATCCTAGTGAAGATATTCATAAGAAAAGCATCTCGAGAGCAGATAGACAATTCCAAAGGAGAGAGGAGGAGCAGCCCAGGGATGGGGGAGACCATCCAGATCCTGGATCGGCCCCCCACGGTACATCCAGGGGCCAATGCCAATTTGGCAAGAGGTCTCCAGTGGAGGGCCCCAGGGATCTGAGTGTGGCCCAGAACTGTTTAACATTTTGATCAGTGACCTAGATAAAAGTGCCTAACTGGCATCCTCCTCCCAGTTAGAGCTTCTGCAAAGCTGGAAGGAATCCCTAACACATCCGGTGACGACTCCGGGGCTCCACCAAGATCTTGGCAGGCTCGGTGCCTGATTAGATCTGATAAGATCAAACTTAAAAGGGATAAATGTCAAGGTGCGCTTGTGGGGTCAAAAAATCAGGGTCAGGAGTGTAAGATGTTGGGCACAGAGTAGCAGCTCGTGCAGGAAACAAAGAAGAACAGAAGCTCTGGCACTTTGGGTGGGCTTTAAGTTCCATAAGGAGCGGGCAGTAAAATCTGGATAGGGCCCGAGTTCCGGAGTCAAATCTTGTTTCAGTCACCACTGGACACCCACGCTGAAGCTTGTGAGCTCTAGGCCCTTCCTCGATAAAATGGGGTGATTGGAGTTAAAAGGCACAAAGGTGCCATCCGTGACTCAATGTGGAAGCCAGAAAAAGCCCGTTCTCTTGGGCTGGGTCAAGTCCGAAGTCCCAAGAGTAGGGAGCCAGTAACTGTTCTGTGCCCGACAGAAGGATGTGGCCACATTTCTGGACACCGGGCTTTAAGGAGGACATTCAATGACGGGATAGAATGTGGAGGAGGATTGGATGGGGAAGGGCCAGGCGTTGAGCCTTGTGAGGATTGTGAGGGTTCAGGGGAGAATGAGAAAACAGGTCTCAGCGGGGACATGTCAGGAGCCGTGTCCAAGCCTTTGCAGGGATGTCATTTGAAAGAAGCAATAGCCTCATTCAGACCACAGGAGTGATGTGGACATGGCAGGTGTCCAGGGCAATGCCCCAGGGACTGGGTATGACCTTGAATTATTTAATGTTTTGCTTCCTGTAGTGGGAGATTATGCAAACCTGGAAGGCCCCTGTCCACAAAGGTTCTGGGTGGAATGGGAATGGGTGGAAGCTGCAAAGAGACAGATTGAGTCTTGATGTTTGGGAAAACTCCCTGAAGTGGCAAGGGCATTTTGGGGAGGTAACAGGCTCCTCCTCAGTGGAAATAGAAATATAAAGTAAATAAATATAAATATAAATCCTCCTCCTTAGATTTGACAGTGGTGACATTGGAGAGCTTTAAGGATTGCAAACTACTTGACTCGTACTATTTCATCTGATGCCCACAGGGAGGTGCTTTTATCAAGCCTGTTTTACAGATGACAATGCTCAATCGTGTTAGGGGACTCGGCCAGGGGCACACGGCCAGTTTCTGAGGCTAGACTTTCACTGGGGTTTTCCTGACTCTAGGCCCCATAGCTCTAGCCACTGAGCCACCAAGGTTCTCTCGCCCAGCACTAATTTCTAAAATACAACTGGGGAGAATCCCTGGCAGTTGGGATTCTGTAAGGCTCTTTCCAACTCCGAGCCACTGCACTATTTTTAGACGATGTACTTCAAGTGGGAAAGGACCTGATGTCCCTAAGACTATATATATATATATATATATATATAAGAAAAATTAATAATTTGGAGTAGAGTTCACAAGAGGCACTTGGGGAAAAAACAAGTCAGAGGTGTGTGCATGTCTCATTTCCCAGAGGGGAAATCAAATGCCCAGAGACAATGACTTGGTTCTCTTTGATTCCAGTTGTCTTTTCTCACTTTTAAGCCCCGCATCCTGCCCTTACACAGGCTCGCACAATGGTTTCCTTTTCCTTCTCGTGGTCTTCAAAGCGGAGAGGGGCCCAGAGCTTCTGCAGAAGGCCCAACGCATCGGACGCATGTCCTGCGGGGACCCTTGGAGAGCCTTCCCTTCCCTTGGGCTCCCAGAGCTGTTCTTTTGATCCTCTCTTGGCAGCACCTGGCCAGTGGGCGAGTGGGGGCAGCTGCCTTCAGAACCGTACTTTGCTCTTAGACACTAGTAAGCGTAACAGGCAGACTTCAAACTTGGGGATTCTGGGGCCACACTGGAAGCTACACTGCACCAAGCTTCTTCATCCTTCAAGGGAGAGCCGGGGAATGACCAAGAAGAGAAGGAGGGAAAACCGGGGGAGAGCAAAGAGTCCACTTGACTTATTTCTGTAGCCACGCTTCCCCAAAGCTCCTGACCCTCCTCCCAGGGCCTTTCAGTGAGCATGAACCTTCCATGGTCTCTGGCCACTCCTGGCTCTTTGGAAGCTGATTTCAAGAAATGACACTGATGAATACGGCCTCCGGGCTGTGTGGCTAAGCTGCAGGGCCTGGGCAGGCTTCCAGGTGACTTACATGAAGACAGGAAGGGCCCGTGACTCGGGCTGCGCTTCCTGCCATGGCGTGCCCACTCAGGATCCAGGCTTTTCTAAATCATCTCCCGAAATCCCTCCTGTCAGAGGGGCCGCGTCACGACTGCAAAAGAAATCTTTGTAACCTGAATCGAATTCGGACACAATGCGGCGTTGCTTGGAAGGAGCTCTTTTTCCTTTTTCTCTCTTCCTATTTTCTATTCCTATTTCCACTAAATTCTCCTCAAGCTTTTCTTCCTTACATCTCTGGGTTTTGAGTTTTGTTCTGAGACCCAATGGAACCTCCCAGAGATCTTAGCTAAATTGCAATTTCTTCATCCTAAAGCTTTGTGAAGCATTCTAAGTGAAAGGTGAGAATTTAGGGTGTCAGAAATACAGAGATAGCGATGAAAAGGGCCTGCCCTCAAGAAGCTCCCCTTCTGCCCAGAGAGAGAAGTAAATAGACAACACACGGGAATAGGAGCCAGTTTGGACGATGGGAAGAACGCCTCAGAAAGCTGGAGAGCTTGCCGGGCCCTGTGGCAGCTGGTTAAAGGAGCTAAGGGTGTGTAGCCTGAGAGAAAGGAGACTGAAAGGGGTAGGGTGGGAAGGAGACTATCTTATATTTTAGAAGGACTTCCGTGTTGGAAGCTGTCATCATATGGACATGGGGAAGGTGCGAACAGTCGGGGGACAGTGATGAGGCATTTGGCTGTACACAGGGGCAGCCCAGGAAGGCAGCTGGAGATATCAGAGAGGGGGGAGAGGAGAGGATCATTTCCGGTGGCCAAGTGGGCCCAACCATTGAACGTTCCACAAATTGTGGCTTGTCTTCTCCCGGCTCTTTCCCAAACCAAGCCTGGATTCTAAGTGTGACCAAACCCTATGGGTGCATTGACTCTTCAGAAATGGCTCCTGACTTGATTGCATCCCTCCCTTTGTTTATACCACAGTCATGTTCAAAGAGCTCTGGAAATCCTCAACAGACATCTTAAAAAGGAGAGAACAACAGCAGCAAAACACTGGAATAAAGAGACCCCAAATTTCCCTGGGGATTACTTCCCCCTCTGTCACTGGTTCTGGGACCATGTCTGTGTCTGAGCAGTAAATAACCAGGTACCACTTTACTTATTTTCATTGGAGAGTCACAACTTCGAGAGAAAAAAATCACTGATTTAATAATTAATGATAATGATTGTAACTCTCTATGCAGACATTTACCTGTGTATATGTAACCATATGTCTGTGTGCATGTGTGTGTGTTTTTACAAGCAGCCCTAGATTCACAACAGGTGCACCTGGCCTGCCCAAGCCTCCATCGGCCCAGCGAACAGAGGCAGAGCCTTCTGGGCCTTGCCAAGAGGGAATGTTTCCAGTTAGGGCTGGGCAGGGTCTCCGGTCCTGAGGGATGGGGAGGAGCCCCAGATCTGTTCACACCTTTCCAATAATCCTGCAATATATTAGGAGGAGAGCATGGAAACATCTGCTGACAAGGCCAAGCTCCTCATGGGAGATTATTTATCCTGTTCCCAGCAGTTTAGAGCGCAAGGGGTAAAGGCCGTTGGGCCTTTTCCAAGACTTTCCTGGGACTACCAGGAAACTTTCCTGACTGAACATATATTTTCCTCCCTCCTTACTTTTTTAAACCCGGTCCTGCAAAGACCTGTGTTTGGGACTTCTGGAATCAGGTATGGCACCATTCTCACTCCCCAGACCTGGACTTTTGAGTACATTGGTTCCTATGCTAACGAGGTCCACAACAGAGTGCAAAGTGTCCAGAATAGGGATCTACAGACCTAACTTTGTGGCCTACTTCCTAAAACTCTTCTTTTCATGTGTACTTAATAGCTAGAAAGGTATCATTGCTGGGAGTCCAAAAGTAGCCACTGTTTCGGAGAAATTAATTAAATTAAATTAATTTATTATTTAATCTATTATTTTATTTATATTTTATATTATTATCCATTGATTTAATTCAATAGACATATGCAGTATTAAGGAACTAATGTGTGCCAGGAAATGTGCTAATCCATAGGCAATAATTATGCACCTATTATATAATGGGCACTTGGGCACTGAAGATAGGAAAAAAAAAAAGATCAGTTCCAGACTCAAGGAACTTCCTTTCTATTGGATGAAATAACAGGTAAAATGTATATGTGAACCTCATGTGTTAGTTATACATGCAAATATACATATATGTGTATATAGAATCAAAACTACTTTACATACTATAGACATGAACTAAATACAGCTACATATTAAATGAATATAAATATACACTACATATACACATTGTATATGTAGTGTATATTTATGCATGTGTTTATGTATATGTATACTGCATAGATTTGTGAGAATACCTATATTATACTGATAAATGTCTGCATCTGTACAGATTGACACAATCAATAGTGAGTTTGTGCAGCATAATTTCGAGAGTAGTGAGATGAGGCAGCTCTGTGAGATGGGCGAGCACAGGAAAGGGAAGCAAAGGCCTCTCCGTGTGGACTACTTGCTGTGAGTCTGGAGGGGACCTAGGAATAGGAGCACTTTATTTATAAATTTCTTGGGTAATTTGTTTTTTTTTTTTTTCCAAAGAGAAAGAAAGGGGGTTTTAAAAATGTCCAGTGCCTTCTCGAAGAAAGTTCCAAGGAACTGGAGACATGGACCGCATCACCTAGTGACTGAGCCTCCTCTTGGGAGGCTGGGCTAAAGGGCCAGCGGCACAGGACTGGACAATCAGACACCTGGGTTCTGTTTCTAACTTACTCTCTAAATGGGAGAATGACACAAAACATGTGGCTTCCCTTCCCTTCTCTATGCTCTCAAATAAAAGCAAGAAGCTGGACGGACGGACGCTTGGTGTGGCTGGAGCTCCATAGAAATGGGGGGGGGCGAATTTGTTCCATGATTTGCTCTTCCTTGAAGCAGGGAGAGATGACTCAAGCCGGTAACAGAGCTGATGGTCTGCAGACATGAGGGGAAGCCACCCCCACCCCGGGTTCTTGTGTGGACTGACTGACCCCAAGAAACATTTTGGAAGTGTGAGCGCTTGTGAAGCTTACTCCAAGGGATCAGGCACTGAATGCTAAAGTCATGGAGGAGGGAACGTATCAGTGCGGGGAGAATATCAGCCCCGGGAGGAGGAGAGCTCAGTGCAGATTTTGCCCTTCTCAGCCCTGTGACTTGGAGCAAGCCAAATCTCATTCCAGGTCTCAGTCTCCCCATGCAAAGAGTGGGAAGAAGGCACCGTCCTAGGCACTGGGGAGCAAGGAATGAAAAGAGGCCAGCCCCTGCCTTCAGGGGTCTCACTTTCTATTGAAAGGAAACAAGAAGTCACATATACATGTGTGTATGGGTATGCACACATACACACATGTGCTATATATACACACACACAGAGAATATATATACACATACACATACATGCTATATGTGTATGTGTATATATACACATGTACATATGCCATATATAGAATATATACATACATGTGCTATATATAATATATACACATCAACATGTATGTATATGTGCAATCTATATTTAGCTTTCTCTCTATGCATAGTTATACATTCATGCATTATATACACACACACATATATAATGCATAGAAACTGCAGTAAAAATACTGAAATAAGAAACAAAACTACTAGAAATATTTTCATAATTATTTAATATTTATTTAAATTTAATAATTATTTAAATGAATGAATAAATGAAAGCAAAAATGCCAAAGAAAAATTTACTAGTCAACATCAACAAACAAAGGAGAAATTTTCTTAAGACAAAGTGAAATGAAAATTCAGCAGATTGTATCATTTAATGTTGGAAATTAAATAAAGAAGTGTGACTAAAGATTTCCATAAAACTGTGATAAGTCAATTTACAAATATTCATGAAAACAGATGAATAATGGATTAGATGAAAATTAAGATAATTATGTTGGGAAAAATAGCAATAAGAGAGAGTGAAGAAAAAGCTGTTCAAAAAAGTAACTTAAGTGGAAAAATAGGATTATAAACAAAAGAAATGCAGTTGAAGAAGAGATCAAGGAGAAAAGAAATTGAGTGAATAAACTTCCTTTCAACTGTAGAGGAAAAAAGGCAGTGTATTTTAGAAAAGCAATTAAGAAAATTTCTCAGAAATATTAAAAAAAGAAGTACACAGAAGTCATAAGCGTCTGTTCAACCTTGAACTCAAAATTTAAGTCACCCAAACATATCAATCTCCATGTTGAACTTTAGAAACTACGAAGAGAAGATAGTATAAGTAACTGATCAGGAAAATAACACTATCAATCAATCAATCAATAAGCATTTATTATGTGTCTTATGTTCCATGATCTATATATATCGCACAACTAATTTATCCAAATTTTGGCAAAAATCAGTCACATTGCAGTGAGTGTGCATGTGTGTGCTCACATTCACTCAGAGATAAAGTCAAAGCATAACAATGAAATACAAAAGGGAAAGGAGATTTTTTATTGTTTGCAGACATATATGAAGACTAAGAAAATGACTTTTTTTGGGAAATGCCCAGCTTAAAAAACAGATTAAAGGGATAATCACATATTCTATTAAAGACAAAAATACAAATAGAACAGAATGGGATGCACGGGATGCATGGTAGCAGATAATTAGGTTGCACAATGAACTTGAGGCATGTGGACCTGAATTCAAATCTGCTTCAGACACTTCCTAGCCATGTGATGCTGAGCAAGTCATTTAACCTCTTTTGACTTTATTTTCCTCACCTTCAAAATGGGCAAAATAATTGTATTTATCTCCCAGAGTTGTTTCAAGAAAAAAGTGGGTTAATATTTATAAAGTGTTTTGCAAACATTAGAGTATTATAGAAATAGGAAGAGGATGGTAGTGATGATGATGATGATGATGATATGGAGTCAAGAAACATAGAGAGGAAAATGTATTTCTCATATTGCCTTTTTATGAAGGAAGAAAATTCTTAAGTTGTGTTTGTAGTATTTAAAAAATTACAAATTACTGGCCTAAAGCAAGAACAAAAGTGTTGAAAGAGAAAAAATTAACAAATTAAAGGATAAAAACAAATTAACTGAAAAACAAGATAAATATCTCAATAGTGTATAAGTTGTACAGATTACACCAATCTGTACTTTCTCTTCAGTATTCCATAGTGAATCCACCAGTGAATTACTTGAGGCCTTTTTGTACATCTTTTGTCATTTCAAGGGAACTCTCATCTACCCAAGTTTCTGCTTTGTTTTTCTTCAGCTGTCTTCATAATTCACTTCCTAGTCCAGTATCATATATCCTGGATATATAAATTTTTAAATATAATTTTTAAAAATTTCTCTATTTATTTATTTTGGAGGATTACATTTTGAGTTCTAAGTTGTCTTATAGGAAGGGAGAGAGAGAGAGAGAGAGAGAGAGAGAGAGAGAGAGAGAGAGAGAAAGAAATATACTTCCATATGTCAGTTCTTTTTCTGGAGAAGAATAGCATTTTCTTTCAAAAGTCCTTTTTGATTGATCTGAATGTTTACATTTCTCAGAATTGCTTAACCATTTAGTTATTCTTTGGGCAATATTGTTATTACTCCATACAACATTTTCTCAAATCTGCTCATTCACTCTGCATTATTTCATGCAAGTCTTTTCACGCTTTTCTAAAAACCAGCCTGCTTATTATTTCTAATAGAATAATAGTATTCCATCACAATCATATGCCACAACTTGTTCAGCCATTTTCCAGTTGATGGACAAATCCTTAATTTCTAATTCTTTGCCACCCCAAAAAGAGCTACTAAAATATTTTTGTACGTATAAGTCCTTTTCCTTTTTTTCTGATCTCCTTAGGATACAGATGTAGTTGTGATACTTTGGGGTCAAAGGAAATGCACAGCTTTATAGCCCTTTGAGCATAATTCCAAATTGTTTTCCAGCATGGTTAAACCAATTCACAACTCTACCAACAGTGCTTTAGTATACCTGTTTTCCCACACCCACTCCAGAATTTTTCATTTTTCTGTCATGCTAGCCAAACTGATAGTGTGAGGTGGTATGTCAGAGTTGTTTTAATTTGTATTTCTCTAATCAATAATGAATTAGAGCGTTATTTCAAATGACTATTGGTAGCTTTCATGTCTTCTTCTGAAAACTGCCCATTCATATTCTTTTGACCATTGATAAATTTGGTAATGGTAAAATTTTATAAATTTGACTCAATTCCCTATATGCTGAAAAATTAGGCATTTATCAGAGAAATTTGCTGCAATTTCTCTCGTTTTCTGCTTTCCTTCTAAATTTGGATGCATTGATTTTGGTTGTGCAAATATCTTTTCATTTCATATAATTCAAATTATCCATTTTACTCTCTAGTCGTCATGTTTCCATATTTTATCATAAACCCTCCCATTATCCATTGATTTGACAGGTAAAATTTTTGATCTTTCCCCAATTTTTTCATAATATTTCCCTGTATCCATAAATTGTGTACCCATTCTGATCTTGTGTTTATTAACAGTATGAGAGTTTGGCCTATGCCTAGTTTCTGCTAGATGGTCTTCAAGTTTTCTCAGATATTTTTGTCAAATAGTGAGTTCTTTCCCCCCAAATTTTGGATTTCTCAAAAATCTAGATTATTATGATCATTTCCTACTTTATATTTTGTACTTGCATCTTTCCAATGCCTTATATGTGACATAATTTGATTGTTTGGAAATTGTACTATCTGTCATTCAAAATTATACAACATGACCAAGAGATATCAGTGTTAAAAACGTGGGCTTTGGGGTAAATAAACAACTTGAAATCATTTGAAATTACTGCCTAATGTCATAGAATCGAGTCAGTTCATGTGCAATTTTGCCTCTATCTCATGATCCACCTAAAGTGTTTGGTCATATTTCCTTATGCATTACCTCAAAGCATTTACCATATAAAATGCATGTGATATTATGGACATTAGTCCTTCATATTTTTTCTCCCTTTCCTTCCCTTCTTTTCTCTTCTGAGTTTGCAATTCTACTGAAACTTTTCTCTCCAAAGTGCCTCATGAGCTCTTAGGTGCCAAATTCATTGGTCTTTTCTCTAAACTCATTCTTTTTGATCTCTCTGTGGTCTTTCATGCTATTGATCACTTTTTCCTCCTTGATATTCCCTCATCTCTAGGTTTTTAGGCCCTATCCTCTCTAGATATTGCTCTACTATGACTCCAATATAGTGATGCCATTTTGGTCCTCTTCAAGAATGGCAGACAACAGCCCACCAACTTATCTGACCATTCTGGGAATTTTCTCTGGCTGTCCCCCTTACTTGAAATGTTCTTGAATACTCTCTTTCCTCTGCTCTACCTGCTGACCTTCTTCCCTTCCTTTAAGTCATCACTAAATCTCTTCTTTTACTGTAAGCCTTCTCAGTGTCTTAGTGTCTCCCTCTGTTAATTACTTCCTTCCTTTCCTGTATATAGATTGCTTTGTATATTTTTTTTATCTGCATGTTAACTCCCACATTAGATTATAAGCTCCTTGAAGACAGGGACTGACTTTTGTCTCTTTTTTGTATTATTTTGCCTCTTCTTATCACAATGCCAGGCACCAGTAAGTACTTAATAAATGTTGATTGATTGATTATATTATTAGCCATTGAGTAACCATATAGGTCTTATCCTGGAAAAATATGTAGGATATTTAATGTAATGAAAACATTATCTACCCACAAACACAAACACCTGAAGGTTTTAAGTTGTGGGAATCCCTCTTTCATTTGAACTTAATCCAATTATTTAAACTTTATGACAGTCTCAAGCAACTTTGGCCCTCTTCCCTCATTAATCTGTTGTTTTGTTTGTTTTAATATTGGTAAACTGTGTATCATTAAACTGATTTCTACCTTTGTTTTCCTCTCTCTTTATATTCTGTATGATATTAACCCCTGCATGGTAAAGATAGAAATGAAAAGGACACCTAAGAGATTAGCAGCAACTGCTTCCATATTTATAGTCTATATAAATGACAATTAATTAATTAATTTTGAGAGATTGCATCCTTTTTCTCCTAAGGGTCCAGGCCTTGACTCATAACATTAATGTTATCCATGACTTCCATGACTTACTTCTCTCCTTCATCTCACAGAGGCCATCAGATGCTTAATCTTTCTCTTTCCACCTCCATAACATCTCTAATATCTGATTCATCTTTTCTCAATTCAGAGCTCCTACCTTAGGCCAGATTCTTATCATTCATTGCCTGGACCATTGCCATGGCTTCTCAATTGTCTTCCTTACCTATCTTTCCCTAATGCAGTCTACTTTCCACGCAGCTATTTAAACTTACTTGAGATCTGACCCCATCATCCTCTTTTTCAGTGAACTCACGTGGTTCCTAATTCCCTCAAAGATAATAATCCCTCTTCCTGGTTTTTAGAGCCTCTCATGGGTCTAGTATTATTGCATGTTTTTAGCATCACTTGCATTATTCCCCCTCTGAGTTTATAACCTGTCTCCAAATTGACTTTCTTGATATTCCTCACACACAACACTTCAAAGTTCATCATCTATCCCAGAATGCCTTATACTGGCCATTACCTTCCTGCTCCATCCTTATTGCCACCTCTTGGAATCTTCTTGGTTCAAGGCACAGTTCAAGCATTTATGAAGCAAAAGTCCCCAAACTTCTCTGGTTCCTATCCTCCCACCACTGTTATCTTTCATCCCGAATTAACTCACATTTAACTCTCCTGTATTCATTCTGTATAGATTTATTGTGCATATTCCTAGGAAAGGGTGGAGGGTCTATGGGGTAAGTCTCTTATGTTATTGCATCTCCTTAAAGGTGGGTACTAAGCCTTAATGTACTTATTAAATGAGAACACGTCTTGATGGTTCAGCAGATATTAGCAAAGCTTGGGAATCTCCTTAAATCAAAGACATTGCAATTCAATGCAAAAGGAAGTCTGCCCATCTTGAGTGAGGAGGATGTGCTCATGCTTCTGAGATGTACGAATCACCAGGAAGAGCTAATTCAGAAGAGAGTTTTCAAGGGACAGACAGCAGAAAGGAAGGAGCTGGGCATTAAGAGCTGAGCTGGAAAAAATGGGAGGGCAAGAGAAAAAAGAAAGAAGATTAGAGCAATGGCAAGGAAGGGGGGGGTCAGAGCAAACTATGAGCTCTCCAAGGATGTCAGAGCAGGCGAGTCAGGCTGATACCAGCAGTTATGCAACTTCTGCAAGCACTGACGGAAGCCTCAGGAGAAAGTATGTTATTTCTTCAATTCTCTTCCATTTCTGTATGTTAACAGAAATTATAATCCACTCTGCTACTTCTTTGCCCAAATATCTCCAGTAACATGAATTTTGCCTCCACCACAAAGATGCCAGATATTAGCAAGAGATAAATATAAATGTACTTAAGCTTAGAGCTAAAACTCTGCCTAAGTGTAGTAATTTTATAACCTGGGGGCTTATGATCATTGTGATCACATTTCTCTTTTTTAATTATTTAAACATTTTTATTTGTTTAAAGTTTTTAATTCCACATTCTATCCCCTTTCCTCCCCTCCTTCCTTCCTGAGATGGTAAGTTATTCCTATGCAATTATGTAAAAAATTCCCATATTAGTCATTTTATATAAGAAGACTCCAAGAAAAGAAAATGAAAGAAAGTGAAAATAGCCTGCTTCATTCTTTATTCAATCAATATCACTTCTTTCTTTGGGGGCAGATAGCAGGCTTCATCAAAAGTCCTTTGGGATTGTCTTAGGTCATTGTATTGCCAAGAAGAGCTAAGTCATTGAACCATATTGACATTACTGTGTACAATGTTCTCCTCATTCTATTGACTTCACTGTTCATGTGAATCTTTCCAGGTTGTTCTCAAATCATCATGTTTTTCTATTTCTTATAACACAATAATATTCCATTGCAATCATATACCACAGCTTGTTTAACTATTCTCCAAATGAGAAACATCTTATTTCCAATTCTTAGTTACCACAAAATAAAGATCTGCCATAAATATTCTTGCACAAATAGGTTCCCCCCCTCCATTTTATGATGTCTTTGAGTTATAGATCTAGCTGTAGTATTGCTGAATCAAAAAGTATGCACAGTTTTAAAACCTATAGGGTATAATTCCAAGTTGCATTCTAGAATTGTTGGATCAATTCACAACTCTACTAACAATGCATTAGAGTTCCAATTTTCCCATATTTCCTCCAAATCCATCATTTTTTTCTTTTTTTTGTCATGTTAGCCATTCTGATAGGTAGAATATAGCACCTCAAATTTGCCTTAATTTGAATTTCTCTGATGAAAAGTGATTTAGAAATTTATTTTCATATCATATAAACTATGTATAAGACAGATTTGATTTTTTTGGTTTAAAAATTGAAAACTTTGAGCATTTATCACTTGGCAAATAACTTGGATTTTTAGAAATTTGATTCCATTCCCAAATTCTGCCCCTTCCAGTTTTCTGCTTTTCTTATAATTTTTGGTTGCATTGTTTTGGTTTGTGCAAAAAAAATAATTTTTATATAATCAAAATGATTTATTTTACATTATGTAATGCTCTTTATATCTTCTTTGGCCCTAAATTCTTCCCTTATTCATAAATCTGACAGTGACGTTATTCTGTGTTCTCTTAAGTTTTCTTACAGTAACAGTCTTTATATGTAAATCAGGTACTCATTTTAATCTTTTCTTGATATATAATATGAGATGATGCTCCTTACCTAGTTTCTGCTATGCTATTTTCCAGTTTTTCCAGTAGTTTTTTTTTTTTTTTTTATCAAATAATAAGTTTTTGCTCCAAAAGCTTGGATCTTTCAGTTTATCATCTAATAGATGACTGTAGTCATTTATTATAATGTAGTTTGTACCTAATCCATTCTACTGGTCCACCAGTTTATTTCTTAGTCAATATCAGATTATTTTGATAATTACCATTTTATAATATGGTTTGAGTATGATCACACTTCTAATGTTTTATTTAATAGAAACTCTATAGATCAGTAAAGGGCAGAGCCATGAGAACCTTATGAATCATTATTTAAACCCTAGCCTTAAAATGAAATGATTATTATAATAAGGTCTTCCATTAAGAATAAACTTTAAGTCTTCTTTTCCAATAGTATGTGAGCTTTGTGAAAGGACGGTTTGTTTGTTTTTCACTTTTTTTGAATTCTTATCCCCAATATTCAGAATAGTTCCAGCATTTAGTAGGTGTTTAAAAATGTCTATTAATGTACTGATTGATGAAACACAAAAGGAACAACGTTATATTTGAAGAAAATAAGAGAATAGGAAATCTGTCTAAGGTAATTTTTTATATATCATATCTTGATGATGATTCAACATAAAGAGCATGCAAGTCCTTGCTAGTTATTCTTTGTAGATTATTTTAAAAACAATTCTTAACTCCATAGATCACATTGTTCTTCTCTAACAGATAAAGCAAAAGGCAGATGATCTGAAAACACCAATAAAATTTATACAAAATTAAGAATCTAATCAAAAAAGGGGAGTGAAGATGAATGCAAAAAATTTATTACACTGAACCATATGCCAACAAAACTGAGAAAGTAAAAGATAAGGATGAATTCCTACAAACTATAAACATTACAGAATTATAAAATAAGAAATATGTAACTGAAATAAATCAATTTCATGCAGAGTTTAACCATTCTATTAAGTTGCTGACCTATAAAGAGACCAAGAACCAAAATGTTTACATATGAACTTTTACAGAACAAGTAGCCCATATGTTATATAAAGTATATTTTAAAACCAAAAAGCAATGGCATTTTATTTAATTCTAATTTCTAACAAGTAAATGTGGTTTCAATGTCTGGTTATGATAGAATTTAGATAGAAAAAGAAAATAATAGGTCAACATATTAAATAAATATTGATGGAAAGTATTATGCATTGCATATTCGACTAGTGATATAAAAATTCACTAAGACTACATAGGAATCATATCAGAAAGTCAAGAATGATGCACTATTAACACAAAAATTAGTATAATACATCCTGCATTGACATTTAAATTAATATATGATAGCAGCAAGGTGGGTGTTCTCAATAAGAGTATAAATCACAAGCTATTCATACATGCTCACTCTTGGAAATTTTTGCTCTTATCTTCTCATAAATATTTAGAAAAAATCCCAGCAAGCAAAATAGTAATTATGAGATTCTTCCTACAAAAAAAGCATCATTTTTCTTTCATGGAAAGAAAATTTCCTGATGTGAGTCCATAAATACCATTAGCAAAGAGATCATTTAATGAGTCAAAGAATGGAAAGATGAAAAGTGGATATTGATAATTCCTTGCTGAGGGGTACTGAGGCAATCTTTTCTTGACCTAACATTACCAATGTAGATATCTCTCATCTTCCAAAAGCAATTATCAAGGATCTGATAGAGCATCTTCCCAAATTAAACAAGACTGATGATTGCCATCCACTTGCACTGATTCATATTGTCCAAATGACAATGCCATAATGAATATCAAATGCGATGTTAATGGTTATAAAATTTCAGATAAAAAAATGAAGAATGAGGAATAAAGTTGGTATTTTTGCCACTTTAAATGATCAAAGTCAAGGTTGTGGAAACAAGGAAAGATTTGGGAAGTGACTGGTTAGTTACAAAGCTGTTATTTAGGAAGGGAATTGAATTTCTTGACCGTGATTTAAAATTTAAGAATGATGGATGTGTTTTTGACCCATACTATGGAGTAAACTAACAAGAGTTGATAAAAGACAATTCTCTGGAGTATTACTAATCTAGCCAAAGTAGTTTGAAGTTGAAAGGAGAGAGGTAGGAAATGCATCCACTAAACTCAATCTAGAAGAGCTACATTATAGCAAGAAGACCCCAAATGACTACTTTTGATAATTCCTGTGAAGTATGAACTGGACTATATGATCCCTGAGGTTCTATCTAACCATCAATTTCTGTGATTCTATGAATAGTGGAAGAGAGATTCAAAAATTCACGGCAGGTGAAATTAAAGCAAGGGCTTTACAACAAAACAGTCGGCATCAGATGATACAAACAAAGAATGGGACCCAAACAAGATGAAATAGGAAGAAATGTGATTGACCTGAATTCATCATAAAACCAATGGTCATTATATAGTTTTGGAAAGGGATACCTTATTCAACTGGTATGGGATAGGTAAAGAGCAGAAAGCACAGAGTTAATACATAGTATTGCATATTACAAAGATGTAACAACAGGAGAAAATTTAGAAATTCAATATAATTTGTTCTAGAATACTTTGGTGAACATCAATGTATGGAAAAAGGAGAGGTTTTCATTTGATCACATATTAATAATATTTGAGAAAGTATATATAGCTATACCAAGTCAACAAAGAAGACAATATCAAACATTAATTTACAGATTTTATGATATACCAATAAATATATCATGGTGTTATTTAGTAAAAATAAAATGATTAAAAGGAAAATGGATGAACAAATGGATGACTCTCGAAAAGGATTATGTGAGGGGTGGGGGAATGGGGATGGTCATGAGAAAAGAGTGCAAAAATTTGGAAAGTACTGACAGATCTCAAATTATTGTAATGTATTAGTTATGAAAAGTATCTGATGCTGTCTAAAAATTATCAATTGAATTGAACAAACATTTATTAAAAACATGCTATTTCTAAAGATATGTATCGTATACTGGTGGTACAAAGACAAAAAGGAAACAAACCCTACTCTTAAGGAACTTATATTCAGCTGTGTGAATACCATGAAGTAAGAAAATGCCAAATAAATATGTTTGATATTATACAAAATATTTTTAAGAAAAAACAGTACTAATAATGGGAACTGGTAATCAAAAAAAAAAATAAGGTCTCATTGGGGCTAGCATCTAAGCAGTTCTTTGAAGGATGCCAGGGATTCCCCTAGGCAGACAGGAGGATGGTGCAAAATCCAGATGTAGGCCATATGTTCACCAGCAGAGTTGAAAAATTGGAACCTGGGTGACTGGGTCCTTTGTAGAAACAAGGCCTTTGGGAATGAAGAAAGATTTTGGGAAGAGGATTCTGGGCTGTGTCAACTTTAAAATGCTTGAAATTCATACCATCCCCAGGACTTTATGGTTTTGCTCCCTTAACTTTGTATTTGTTGTTGTTGTTTTTGCTGAGGCAGTTGGGGTTAAGTGACTTGCCCAGGGTCACACAGCTAGGAAGTGTTAAGTGTCTGAGACCAGATCTGAACTCAGGGCTGGTGCTCTACCTACTTCCCCACCCAGCTGTCTCAGGCTCTCTTAACTTTGTATCACTTGTAGTCCACTACTTCTCAAGTGGAGCTGTGATCCCATTCCCTGCATTTGTGCATCTAAACAAAATATTCAGAGTTGGATACAGTGGGATGTGAGACGGCACAAAGTGGCGCAGGATGTACAAAGCACAACCAGTACAGAGATAATGCAGACTAACTACAGCCCCAAATTCTCCAAACGCCCACTGCAACAAAAATCCCATTCTAGAAGAACATATTGAAGCAAATGGGGATATCTTCTTGTTGCATTTAACATATTGAAGAGATAAGAGAGAATTATATATTTTCTGGCTTTCTATCAAACCAAATGTGTGTAGAAAGTGCCTACAATGTGTCAGGCACTGTATTAAGTTCTTGGGCTACAAAAACAGTCTCAAAGATCTCACACTTAAAGAGGGAGAAAACATGTAAATACATAAAATAATTTCAAATATCATTTATGTACATGAATATTATTTTTTGCTGATGCTACTCCTGTTGGATTTTTGGATTAAAAAAAAATGAGCCCAGTACCTGCCTTTCTTTCTGGAGTTGCTGTAAGGATCCTTTGTTCTCCACGATCCCCTCCAATCACCACATGCTCTCAACTTCATGCTGTCTCAGAGCTAGAAGAGGCAAGTCTAGCACAAAGACTGGGGAACAAACCTCTGCCCAAAGACTGAATCAAGCTGGCGCTCACTTGGGAGACTGAGCTAGCCGGGGGCATTTTGTACAGAAAGTACCGCCACCATCCATCCCAAACACATCCTCCAACTTAGCTGCCCATGGCAGAAGCCCCTGATTGCTCCTGGCTGAGGCTGTTCGAGGAGCGTCTCTCTCCGATGGCTCATGAGACGTGTTGGGAAGGGGGATGTAGAGCAGAAATGGGTCAGAACCAGAGGATTTGGGAGTCACGCCTTTGACATTCTGCTGCTTGGTGTCTGCCTTTCCTGACACATCTGAGTTCAGCTTAGCAAGCATGTGTCAGACCTTCCCATGGGCCAGGTCGGGGGGCAGAGGGTTTATATTCTAGTGGACTTGGGAAAGTGGGTTACCCCTTTAGTAACTTACTGTCCCGTTCCATTCTCACTCTGGGGTTTGTGTCCGTTTCCTTCTCTGACTCAATTCGCTTCCCCACCATGGGCCAGTGAATGAGTTTTCATGATTTCATCATCTCCCAGTTTCTGTTTTGTTTGGAACTGCAGAAGTTACCAAGAACAAGAGAGACTAAAATTCTCCTTCTGGATTAGGCAAACAGATCTGTCAAGGTCAAGGCCAAGGTAATGTTTTGCCAAAGTACTTCCAACCCTCATCCAATACTGTTTAGATAAGCCCAGAAAAACTTGGTTCCTCATCAATTGCTCTTTATTTCCCTCATTTCCTCCTGTCTGTTCTTTCTCAAGAATTCTTCTGACATTGATCTAGAGTTCAGGCTCAAAATGCAACTTTCCTGTTTTATTAAACTTGGGACTCACTGAAATATATTACATATGTAAACGAGTCCAGTGGAGATAAGAAAGCACTTTATCATTATTCCTCTGGAGGTTAAAAGGCTGCTTTTAAAAAATCCTCTTGAAGGGCCAATAGTCACCTTTTGCTAATGGGAGTGTTTGGTTTCTCAGCTCCCATTCCATGCTTACTTTGGAGGAAGACCTTTGCTATGGCACAAAAACAAGCGAGATCTTCAGCCTCATCCCTTCATCTGCTCCTTCTTACCCTTCCTAAGAGAGGAGCCTGACTCTGAGACCAGTTCCCATACTTTCCCATCCTTCCCATTCTCCCCCTCCCTGAACGACGATCAAAATGAGATCAAGATGCAGTGCACTTACATTTCAGCAACTCCACTGGCTCTTGTCCTAGAAAAAAATATGAATTTCCTGCTGGCTCAGGATAAAGCTTTGAACCTCTTATTCTTTATTTTCTTCCAAGACAAATCACATAGGAGCTTTCAGGATATCCTAGATGGCGAAGCTTGAGATCATAGACTGAGGAGTCCAATTTATCTCTCAGCTAAAGCTCTGCATTTTGTAAAGTTCTAGTAAGAAGGAACCGCCTGCTTGTCAACCCAGCTCTAGGCAAGAGGCCAAAGGGAAAAGCAGCCCTCTTTATTCAGCATGAAGAAGGCTTTCCTTTGGGAAGCCCAAAAGACGTTTCCAGTTTGAACATACAGGCTGTCACAGTACTAGAGGGCTATTGGAGAAATGTAAATTTCTAATATAGTCTGAGGGCTTGGGTGAATGTTTTGTCCTGCCTTGGTCTTGGTTTGCCACAGGTGGCACAGTGGATGGAGAACTGGCCTTGGAATCAGAAAGAATCATCTTTGTTGAGTTCAAATCCAGCCTCAGATACTTATTGGCTGTGTGACCCTGTGCAAGTCACTTAACTCTGCCTCAGTTTCCTCATCTGTAAAATGAGCTAGAGAAGAAAATGACAAACCCCTCCAGAGTGTCTGTCAAGCAAACCCCAAATGGAGTCACGAAGAGTTGGCCGGGACTGAACAACCACAAAGTGAGTGTTGAAATGTCCATCTCCAAGGTTCTATCTCTGGTGGGTTGTATGACTAAACTAAAACTCCACGAGAGTTTTCCCATTGATACTGCTGAGCCCCAGAACAGATCTTACCATTCCCTTTATTTAAGAAGCTCAACTACTTCCTTGGGGCTTCTGGTATAAAACACAAATTCTCTACCTGGAACTTTTATTCTTTTCTCGTACGGCTTCAGTTCATTATTTCAAACTGATTTCATTATTTCTCTCCCTGCCGCACTCTTTGAATTAGTCTAATGAGCCTACTTACAGTCTTTCCAGGCACACTCTTCCATCTCCTGCCTCTGGGCCTTTGTCCAGGTTGTTTCCTAGTCCAGCTTTTTTTCCTCCACATCTGTATTTCACAGAATTCTGAGCTCCAAGCAGGACACAGCAATTCAAATGTCAACTTCCTCCCCTCATCAGATCCAGGATATCCTAGCCTTCAGATCTTAGTTCCTTTATATGTACTTGCCATATTTGTTTTCTTTATTTATCCAAATGATGATTGCCTTTTCTCCTCTAGTAAAATATAAACACTTAGAGACTAAGGTGATCTGTTAGCCTTTCCATCCCAATTGCCTAAAATGGTTCCTAGTACATTTTGTCTATTTGAGTAAGTGCCGGTTATATTGAATTGAAATGGGGACATTAATGAAGAAGATGTAATTTAGTTGAAAGATACATGTAAAAGTCTTTATTAAGCTCCTACTGCATTCAAAGTATAATAATGGGAAATGAGTGGAAGGCAAAGTTTGAGAATGCAAAATTCCAGTCTTCCTGGAGCTCGCAATGTAGCATCCCCACAAATCCTGCCCAAATTTCCTATTCATCAGATTTCACACCATCCATTGCAGCAGTGGATGGAAGTGAGAAATGGGGAATGAGAGTCTGCCCTCATAAAGACCCTGTAGTTGCCATCTATCAGTCTAATGGAGCTCTCTATTTGAGACTCTCCAAAGCTGCCGAGCTGCCATTTATTTGGTTTGGGAGAGCTCTTTTTGTCTTGGTAAATTTGGGGTAGTACCTGAGTGATCAGAGAGCTTATAACCAAAATTAACTCGGCCATTTACAATTGAGTTAATTAGAGCCCCATCAAAGTTCATGCTGTTTTTAAATGAAAAGCAAAGAATCATTGAGTGACCCCCCTCAAGCCTTGGATATAGAAACAGAATCGTCAGCCAGATTAACAAGGGAACCTGTGAGTACTCCCCTGGATGTCTGCATCATTTTACAGTGGTGCACCCCACTCCCTACAGCTCCCTTCAATACATCAGGGACTCAATCCATTTAAGGGGGATTACATTGGGTAACAGGGTAAGTGGGGACAAATACAGAGTCCTAGAATATTAACAAAGGAAGTGACTTGAACAAATCCTTCACAGTTGGACTGGGAAAAGTCCTCAGAGCAACTTTGTCAACTCATCCCAGCAAAATGACTCCCTCCCCAATGCATGAACCCCAGGATGTGTTTGAAGGCCTCCAGAGAGGAAGAGCCCACTCCCTCTTTCAGCTGCCAATTTCAAATTTTAATAATTCTAAATTTTAGGGAATTTTTTTGCCCTTGCATCCAAAGTCCAAGTGAGGTCATAAAATGAATGAATGAACGTGTAGGGCACTGTGCTAAGCTAGGGCAAGTCACTTAACTGCCTGCCTCAGTCTTGCCATTTAAAAAATGAGAATAATAATGGCATCTGACTCCCAAAGTTGTTGTTAGGATCAAATGTGATATTTTTGTAAAAGCACTAGAACGGTGCTTGACACAGAAAAGGGGCTTAACAAATGCTTGATTCCTCTCTATCTAGATCGTTCTTATTGTTGTTTCTACAGTCACGCTTGACTCTCTGTGACCTTGTGGACGGTAGCATGGCAATGCTTCCCATGAAGAATTCTTGGTAAAGACACTGGAGTGTTTGCCATTTCCTCTTCCTGACTCCAGGATTAGTGCTGTATCCACTGAGTCATCCAGCTGCCCCAAGAATTGAATGAAAGCCACTTAAAAAGCTGCTAAATCATCCAAAGACCAAGTCCAGATTACGGGGTCACTTCTCGAATACCCCCAAGTAGCTGAATCACGACCATTTCCAGTACCTCTGCCTCTCAGAACAATTGTTGCCAACAGGGGAATAGGAAACTTTTGTCCTGGTGCTAAAATAGAAGTTGATGGTCTCCTGGTCTATTTTTCCTCCCCCTCTCTCCAATTAGTGTTATCATGTACTTCCTCTGTACTGACCTAATTTCTTGCTAGATGGAGGTGAGTTAGAAGTGATGGGCATTGAAATGAAATGAACAAAAAAGGGGAGAGCATGGCTACAGAATAAATATTTAGAAAACCACGGGTAGGTGGGGACCATATCAATGACAGCATGTTATTTTCAAAAGTGTATATGTCTAGTGCAGAAGACTGGGACTTTTGGGTTGGAGTAGGGACAGGTAAAGTATGTGAGCAATCAAATGAGTTATCTTCGGATGAGTGGATGTATATATGAGTGAGGATATATATGTGCATGTATGGGCTGATTAATAATAAAAATACAAAAAAATAAAATAAAAATATAATAAAAAAATACTAGCTCAGAGAAGTCCTATCAAAGAACAGTAACATTCCCCCATGGAAGAAAAATTGATGGGTCTAGCTAATAATTTGAATAGATGACATCCACACTTGGGATCTTTCCTGAATTCCTCATCTACTTTATTATTATTATTATTATTGTTGTTGTTGTTGTTGTTGTTGTATTGCTTTCAATATGGTTGATAACCAATTTCTGCCTTCATTAATCTTCATTCACCTTCTCTTCCCCATGCTTCCCAACTTTTAAAACGATTTCCTCACATGGAAAAAAGTTCTTACTATAAAATACTGAATCTTCTTTCCTCCTGCCCATTTGTATCTGGTCTCCCATTTAGATAATTTGTCCTTGACCAGAATATCTTGACCCTGATGCTATACTATATAGCAACAGGGAAACCTAATTTGCCCAATCTTCTTTCTTTCTTGTCTTAGGGTCTTTAGTTCATTTGGGTTTTTACCCATTTTATATCTATTTGTACATAAACATATGAATTCATGAACTTCAGCACTTGGCACTCTAAAATTGTTCTTCTTGCCAGTGTCTAGTTATCTATATCCTTATTCTCTTTCCTATGATGTAACTACTCTCTGTGTTATTTATCTAGCTGGAAATGCATGGTGAGTTTTCTCCTTCCTCCTTCCTTTTCACTTTGTAGCCTTTTTGATTAGATTGGGAAAACCCTAAACACAAAAACTTCCATAGCAACTACTCAGACCTACAAAATACCAGACTAAGACCTTCCTTTTCTAACATCGTAAGCCGTGGTCTTCATATCCATTTCCCATCTAAGGAAAACATCTCAAATAGCTATGCTGACTTCCTAAGTTTCTTAGCCATGATTGCTGGATTCCTTCTGGGGGTATCAGTTCTGCTCACAGGGAATCATAAAAAGTGGGCCATCATCCAGGATGTTTGCATGTTTCTTTATCTCATCATGGATACATGTTTCAAAGAACTATGGCCTTGGAAACGTACAAAGAGAGCTGGAAGACATTAAAGTGACATTTGAGGTCCAATAAGCCCATTCCTCCACTTTATGGTGAGCATGCAAAGTGTACAAAGAGTCAACAGCTTGTGTCAAAAGGGAGAAGCGCCATGATTCAAACCTGGGTCGTCTGTGTTCCTAGGAAGCATTCTTTTCATTCAACCACAGAGTGACTCTTCAACATATTCTTCCCCCCATACTCCTTAATAGAAGAGAAATCTGGCATTAGCTACTTCTGTCTTGGTTCTCTTCCAATTTAGCTACTTTCTAAAACAATAAAAAAAAGTTCCTAAAGTGGGTCCTACTAAGAAGTGTGACCCTGACTGCATTATTATTATTATAATTATTATTATACAGCTGACTGTTAATTTTTCCTCTTTCATATGACTATGGAGTCTCATTTAGCATTTGCTATTTTTGTTCTCATTGGGGATTAGGAAAACAGCTAGCTAACTTTCCAGCTGTCCTCTTCGTCTCGCTATTTTAAAACTATAGAATGACAAAGAGCATAATTACTGGGGCAAACCTTCCTTGTGACTGCTCCAATAAGGGAGCTGGGGCCTGCTCCATGGCACGAACCTTGGAAGGCAGGAGTCCTTCTTTGGTTACCATTAAACTCAGGCTACCCTAGACATTCTATCCTTTTTATTTTCAGGAGGGAGAACATCACTGCTGCTCATTTGGATAATTTTCCTTCCCTTGGAGGAGACCAGTTATGTCTCAGGCCAGAAGAGAAACAACGACAAAGATAGCTCACTCCACAAATGGTTTGCATTAGTGGCTGAAAATGCTGTCATCATGTCCTAAGACATTTAAGCACCTACAAACTTGTCACTGAGCCCTTGAGCCACTGGGAACACTAAATCAATTGGTTGTATTCATAAAGCTGAACTGATTTATCTTCCAGGGAGTATTTCATTTGAAACATATTTCTGTAAAAATGAAATACTTACCATAATCCCTTCCCATACCCCAATCTGATGGCTGCCATTATCCTGTGGATAAAATGGTCTTTGTAGTGAACCAGAGCAACCCTTGTCTACACAGTCTTTTCTCATAAAGAAAAGGGCTTCTCTTGGGCATGGTGCCAATATCCAGTTGCTGCCTGGAGAATGGGGGGTCCTGCCAGCTCCCTCACTGGCTCAATCATTGACAGAGAGCGCCATCAGGAGACCTGGTGAGGTTTCCACAGCATCAGCCCATTATCCAACTGGATGCTTTTAGAAGAACTGGGGCCGATTCAAAGCCGTGTATCCCAAAGCAGGGAGCTTTATAAAGCTTGGGCTTAATCTCTCACTCCGATTTATTTATGTTGTACAAGTCTCTGAATCTGGAAAGACCTCAGATCACCGGTGAATTAGGCCATTGTCAGGTGTCCATCTGATTCAATTCGATTGAAAGCTTTTATTGAATAATGTGACCTGCCTGGTGCTAGGGGGAGATAGACCAAACAGAAACAGACCCTCCCTGGACCTCCAGCTAACGGGATGCTCTCTTGAGCTGAGGGCAGGGCAGGTGAAGGCAACAAGAGCCTAGAGAAGTCAATACAGCAGCAATAGAGTCATTTGTGGGAGTCGATCACTAATAACTGGGCAAATCACAAAGATCTCCCGGAGGATTGAGCCCTTGAGATGACTCTTCAAGGACCCAAGAGTCTCACATGCAGTATGAGCGAGTGGGTCCATTCAAAACTTATGAAAGAGCCTGTGCAAAGGCTTGGGAGTGGGAAATGGAGAGTTCTGTGAGGGGAAACAAAGACTGAGTCAATGTGTAGACTGAGCAAGGAGGGAGGAATGGTCAGCTGGGGAGGAAGACCCAATTTGGGAAAGGCTTTCAATATCAAACCGAAGGCTCCCTCTTTGAGGGACAACCTTCTATTCAACTGGCTTCTTCCTCAGACCTCCCCCCCTCCACTAAGCCTTTTGCTGGGACTCATTCTCCAATGGTTGACACATCCCACCCATTCTTACTCTTCCCATCAATGATACTGAAGATGATACCCCCTAATACACTATCCTATTCCCATTGTGGTTTTTCTCTATCTTATTCTCCCTCACCAAAAAAAAAAATCAATGCATAACTCTAGATCTATCTGCTCTTGCAACTGTGTCCTGTGAAAACCCACTCTATGATTAACAAAAAAGATCTCATCTTTTTTTAATAATAGTTTTTTTTGTTTTCAAAATACATACAAAGATAGTTTTCAACATTCACCCAAGCAAAACCTTATGTTTCAAGTTTTTCTCCCTCCCTTCCCCCACTTCCTCCCCTAGAGAGCAAGTAAATATATTGTTAAACATGTGCTATTCTTCTATATGTATTTCCACACTTATCAAATCAAAAAATGAAAAAAAAATGATAAAGAAAGAAAAAAGCAAGCAAACACAACACAAGGTGAAAATACTATATTGCGATCCGGTCTCCACTCTGTTTTTTCTGCATACAGATGACTCTCTCCATCACAAGTCTATTAGAATGAGCCTGAATCACTTCATTGTTGAAAAGAGTTAAGTTCATCACAACTGATCATCACATAATTGTTGTTGCTCTATATAATGTAATCCTGGTTCTACTCATTTCACTCAGCATCGGTTCATATAAGTCTCTCCAGGCTTTTCTGAAATCATTTTGCCAATCATTTCTTATTGAACAATAATATTCCATAACATCCATATACTATATCTTATTCAGCCACTCTCCAACTGATGGGCAGCCACTCAGTTCAAACATTTTTGCCCATTTTTATGATCTCTGGGATACAGACCCAGTAGAGACAATGCTGGATCAAAGGGTGTGCACAGTGTGATAGCCTTTTAGGCATAGTAAAATGATCTCATTTTAAACCTGATTGTCTCTGGTTCCCATCAGTGAGCTGACAAACATTTGCAAACCTTTGCTAAGTACTTAGGCTACAAAGAAAGACAAAATTAAGCCTCAATCTTGAGAAGCTCATGTTCTGCTGAAAGGACACACCAATGACTATGTTTGGAGGGGATCTGGCTTCTCTCCTGACCACAATGCATTCTTTCTAGGATTAATTCATTTTTCTCATCCTTGCCATTCAATGATCTTGGGGAGAGAGAGAAAGATATTTCTTTTTGCTCCTCTCCATGGCCACTTTCATTTTCCCACTGCCATCTTTACTCAGTAGTTTTCTTCTTTGTGCTAGCCAGATATATCATTTAATCTATATCCTCAGAACTTCCCAATCCTCAGAACATTATTTTCTTTTCTCCATGTCTTCTCTAGGTTGTTCACAGACTCTTTCCTCCTTAACTCCTGCCATGATATCACAGGATTTCAATACGATATTCTAACTTCTCTGTACTTTTTATCAATTTGCTCCACTTCAGTTACACTCAGGGATGATCATAGTCTTGACTCTCTTACCCAATTCAAGTGTTCCACTTCCATGTTAACAAACTGAAATCCCTCCATTAAATAACAATCTTTTGTCATCCCATCTTTCTTAAGAAGATCTTATAACTTTTATCCTGTCCTTTGTTCTTACTGTGAACTTCAGACTCTTTAGCCCCCAGTGGTTCCCTAGGCCAGTGCCCCATGCCCTGGTTACAAATACCTCCCCTAGCAAATATGAACCCTGGACAACCATTTTAATTCTATATTCTCTTTAAATGTTTTGTCTCCTTGTCCCATGGATGGTCACACCCTCAAAACCTCAATCCTCGATTATCTCCACCTTGCTTGCTCCATCCTTACCAGCTATTGTTCAATATCTTCCTCCTCTCTAAAGTTAAACTTCTTCAAAAAGAGATCTACACTAGGTGTTCTTCCTGTCCTCTCACTCTTTCTAAATGCTTTGACACGAGGATCTCTACTCTGATCTCCCCATTCAAGTAAAACTGCTTCTTCCAAAGTTAGAGATGATCTCCTCTATTTCCGGATCTAATGACCAATTTTCAATCCTCTTGATTGACCTGATGTCTCTGTATTCTCCAACATGGTGAAGTATCCTTTCCCAATGGATGCTCTCTCCTCTCGTTTTTAAACATTCCTCTTGCCCCTCCGATTGTTCCTTCATAATCTCCTTGGCTAATGTCTTCATATATATCATGGCCATTAACTGGGTGTTCCGAAAGTTCTCAGTCTCTCCTGTTTTTTTTTTTTTTTCCTACATTACTTGGTAATTGCACCAACTTCCATAATTTCAACTTTCATCTCTATGTAGATGACCCTCAGATCTATCTATCTATCTATCTATCTATCTATCTATCTATCTATCTATC
>JAJPUD010003530.1:51587-122771 GCA_023553655.1 Myrmecobius fasciatus
GAAGGAAGGAAGGAAGGAAAGAAGGAAGGAAGGGAGGAAAGAAGGAAGGAATGGAGGAAAAAAGGAAGGAATGGAGGAAAGAAGGAATGGAGGAAAGAAGGAAGGAAGGAAAGAAGGAAGGAAGGAAAAAAGGAAGGAAGGAAGGAAGAAAGGAAGGAAGGGGAAGGAAGGAAGGAAGGAAGGAAGGAAGGAAGGAAGGAAGGAAGGAAGGAAGGAAGGAAGAAAAGAAAGAAAAAGGAAGGAAGGAAGGAAGGAAAGAAGGAAGGAAGGGAGGAAAGAAGGAAGGAATGGAGGAAAGAAGGAAGGAATGGAAGAAAGAAGGAAGGAAAGAAGGAAGGAAGGAAAAAAGGAAGGAAGGAAGGAAGAAAGGAAGGAAGGAAGGAAGGGGAAGGAAGGAAGGGGAGGGAAGGAAGGGGAGGGAAGGAAGGAAGGAAGGAAGGAAGGAAGGAAGGAAGGAAGGAAGGAAGGAAGGAAGGAAGGAAGGAAGGAAGGAAAGGAGGGAGGGGAGGAAGGAAGGAAGGGGAAAAAGTATTGGAAAAAAATCTAGGAACTTTATTAGAATTTCTTTAGAACAAGTTATTGACCTGGGGTTCAAGGACTTTTAAAAAATAATACTTTGTAATTATAATTAATTGGTTTCCTTTATAATCTCATATATGTTATTTTTTACATTTAAAATGATTATTTGGAAAAATCCATCGTCTTTGGCAGAGATGGGCCCATATCGGAAATAAGGTTTAGAACCCCTATTCTAGAGGAATACCAATAGGGGCACATCTTGTCCTGAGGATGGCTGTTCAGGCGTCTGGGGGAAATCTGCACATCGAGTGATTCTGACGCTGTATCATCTCAACCTGTATTTGGGGGCTTTTAAACAAAACAGATTATTGACCTGATAGATCATAAAAGTCCTCCGAAGCCTCCCCAGGCCAGGCTATCCTATAAACACTTAGACGAGCAATGTCATGAATCTAGGCCATTCTGCTTTAAAAAAAAATCTTAATGAAATTAGTAGGAGGAATCAGCAGGCAGCCCTGCAGTTGTTCCCACAAAGTGCCCATTGTCGCCAGTAAAGCCCAAATTGATGGGAGGAGGAGCGTTCAGGGGTGGATTTACTCACAGCCATGCTGGAGCCTCACCTCTGTCTGCATTGGGCCTGCTGGAATCCCAGGGCATTATAGGTCATTTCCCTTTTTTCTGTTTTATTCCAGGGGGTTTTAGACCCCATCACAAAATATTTGTTGGCGCGTGAGTTTGGGAGCCATATTGGGAGTATTTAAAATCCAGATATCCCACCTCCTAATCGTGTGAACATCCCGAGAAAGACTCAAAAGACTGACTTCTTCGAGCCTGGAAGCTACCAGAGAAATAGGCCATATTTCAATCATGTAACCCCTCCTACACATGCTCTGTGATCCAGACACTGGCCTTTCATCAAGTAATTTCCAGACTCCATGCATTTTCCCTGGCTGTCTCTCATGCCTAAAATTTTCTTCCTCATCTCCAATCCTGGCTGCCTTCAAATCTCAGCTAAAATCCTTAAGATTTTAAACCTTTCTTAGTTAATGCCTTCCTTATTAGATTACCACCAGTTATATATAATGACATATATTTTGTAATTATTGTTAGTTAATAAATATATATTGTATATAAAATTAGATATTGCTTATTTTACATACATATTTATATGCACATACGCCTATGTGCATTGGTATATATGTATGTATATATTGTTCATCTGCAGGGTTATTGTCTCCCCTACTCTCAGAAAGTGAGCTCCTTGAAGGTAGGGGCTGTTTTTGCCTTCCTTCCTCCCCTTTGTCCAGTGCTTCCTATGCGCCAGCCACTCTGTTAAGCCCTTCGTATTTATCCTTGCCTCTGCCCCGAAAGGTGACTTTCTTCCCTGGAGGTTTGTGGAGGTTTCAGTGGACAAGGGCCACGGGCCATTATTTCCGGTGAAGGTGACCGCTGTGACACGGTAGAGAAAGTCCCAAGTGTCAGGAGTGGCGCAGGCGCCCACTGCTCTGGGCACTTCCTCAGGCCTTCACTTTCTTTACAACTCACAATCTCGGGAAGTCGCCATGTTGGTTTCCTCCTCACCCAGCGCCCTGATTGCCTTTTTGGGATATTTACTGTGTCTGGAACATTAGTAACATTAGTAACAGCGGCTCTCCTGCCTCTGGGTTTGGACCCGGCCTGCAGACACTTGCTAAACATGCAAGTTCACTCGTCCCAGGATGTCTCAATGATCTGATCCTGAAAACCCCCAGGTAGAGTTTTATCTCCATTCATCTCTCCAAACTTACTTGATCCTCCCCCTACATCCCCCCCTGTATCTTGTCTTTCCTTTTCAGCTGTTTCTTATGTTCTTTCCTCATGAGAAGGTAAGCTTCCTGAGGGCAGGAATGGCCTTTCTGCCCTTCATACAGTGCTTGACTTGATCAATCCTTGTTGAAGCTTGACTGATCATGGCTTCCTCAGTTAGTTACAGGGGCCTCTGATCTAGTTTCATTTCACTTTTAGAATGGCTGAGCAAATACTGTCACCGTCCACACCGCAATGCTCATGGGCCCTCTGGGTCCGTATTCATTTTGTGCAGGGATTCTGCGTCTCAAACTTTGCTGAACTTTGGAAGCAGTCCTGAGTGTTTCCTGCGTGATTTACTGCTTCTCAGCGATCCATTTTCTGGCTTTTGATTTCCTGCTGCCTTGTAGGAGGGTGAATATGTCAAACCCTCTTAGGGCTGCAAAAAGCAAAGATTAACCTAGAAGAAAAGGGGTGTCCAGGCAGCCTTGGAAACATGTCCATTAACAAATGCGAACTGTCTCTCTGCTGTGACCTCAGTTAAATAAATTACCTTTCTTTGATACCATTCTGGTTATCTTGTTAGTCACTAGGAACATCCATCCCAAACAAATGGAAGGCCAAAGAGATTATGCCTGAAATACTTTGGCTTCGGTCCACGTAGTTTCTGAATATTTTCTAAAGAAAATCCCCAAACACGTTTTCCCCCACCCAGAGGAAACATTTTTCCCTGTGATTGATAGCTCCCCTTCTCTGCAGCCCCCTAAGAGCCTTTCCCCACTGCTTTGGCTAGAATTGCCGCCCTGTGCCTCCCCTGCCTCTTCCTAGCATGGCCTTTGTCCCGGGGATACAGTGCCCACTTGACAGGCACCCCCCAAAGTGCCAGGAGACATCAATCCCCAGATTCCTGCCCAGAGGGGTGGGGAAGAATGGGGTCACTTCTTTGAGATGGGATGAGCATCTCACCAACAAGCTGACAAATTTAGAACCTAAGCTTTGCTTTTGCTCAGTTGGAAGAAAATTAGCTTTGCCACACGGGTGGTCTGAGAACTGCCTCACTCCTACTTCCTGGCTGAGCAGGCAAAAAGAGGGCTCATCAGTGGCTGGAGGCTCCCCTGGCCAGTCTCTCCTGGAGGGCCCTCATGGGCTCGGATTTACCATGAAGTTAATTGACACCCAGTTGGATAGGAGTCCTCAGTGTGAGGTGACTATTGGTCCTTGTTACCTGAGAAGAGGGGCAGGTTCCAGGAGCAGTAAGTGATCTTACTGTTCTCTCTCCTGGTTTGGCCTTAACTTGTGTGTTGTGGTCAGTACCAGGGGCCTTGGCTTAAGAAAGACACGACAACGTCCAACAATGTTTGTGGTGGCCCATTCTGTGGTAGCAAAGAACTGGAAACTGAGGGGCTGCCCATCAGCTGGGGGATGGCTGAATTAGTGATAGTATATGAGTGTTATGGAATATTATTGTTCTGTAAGAAACGACCAGCAGGAGGATTTCAGAGAGGCCTGGAGAGACTTGCATGAACTGATGCTGAGGGAAACGAGCAGAACCAAGAGATCATTGTACACAGCAACAACAAGACTATATGATGATCAATTCTGATGGACATGACTCTCTTCAACAATGAGGGGATTCAGACCAATTCTAATAGACTTAGCACCCAGAGAGAAGCCTGTGGGGACTGAGTGTGGACCACAACCTAGCATCTTCATCTCTTTTGTTGTTGTTTGCTTACTTGCTTTTTTCTTTCTTTCTTATTTTTTTTCCATTTTGATCTGATTTTTCTTGTGCAGCATAATAAATGTGGAAATATGTATAGAGGAATTGTACATGTTTAACATAAACTGGATGACTTGCTGTTTAAGGGAGGAAGTGAAGGGAAGGGAGGGAGAAAAAAATTGGAATGCAAGGTTTTGCAAGGGTGAATGTTGAAAACAATCTGCATATATTTTAAAATTTAAAAAAAAATCTATTATTAAAAAAAAGAAAGAAGGGGCAGCTAGGTAGCACAGTGGATAGAGCACCAGCCCTGAAGTCAGGAGGACCTGAGTTCAAATCTGGCCTCAGACATTTAACATTCCCTAGCTGTGTAACCCTGGGCAAGTCACTTAACCTCAATTGCCTCAGCAAAAAACAAAAAAGAAAGAAAGAGAGAAAGAAAGGAAGAAAGGAAAGAAGAAAGGAAGAAAGGAAGAAAGAAAGAAAGACCTGACAAATGAGACAAAGGAGGACTCTGGATCTAGCTCAGGTGAAGACCCTGATTTAAGGTACAAGGAGGTGTTTAGCTCAGAGAAGAGAATATTCAGGAATAACACAGGAGATGTATTTAAGTACCTGAAGAGCTGTCATATGGATTTCTATGAGAGAGAGAGGTGGTGAGAGAGAGTGAAGAGTACAGAATAAGCCTTAGGTTTCAAGCCTCAAGGACCCAGAAGACAGAGTTGCCCAATAAAGTAATAGGGAAATTAGTAGGGGGAAGGGCTTAGGGGGAAAGATAATGAGTTCAGTTTAGGACATAATGATTTAAAGTGGCTACTGGATATCCACTTCAAGAAATCTGAAAAGTACTGGGAAATGTAAGGTTGGAAGTCAGTGGAAGAATAAGTAGATTCAAAAATCATCAACATGGAGCTGGGAATTAAATCTAATGGAACTGGTGAGATCGCCAAGTAAGATGGCATAAAAGAAGAGAAAAGGATCCAGGAAATAATCTTCTTGTAAGGCATTAAGAAGTGGTTAAGAGGAGAGGAAGTGGGGGTATCTGCCATAGTAAGCCTTTTCAGGATGGTAAGGACAGAAGAAACTTATGATGATAATGAAGATAGAAGGATCCAATGAGAGTTTTTTGAGGAGGGAGAATGGGAGGTAGGAAAGGAGCTAGTAGGTAAAGAGATTGAAAATAAGGAATAGAATGGGACAACCTAATGGAGAGAAAGGATGAAATGGGTGTGGTGGAGGGGTGGAACTTGACAAGGCTTAAGTCCATTGAGTAGAAGGCCATTGTTTAGCCTTCATTCTTTTTTTTTTTAATTAAAGCTTTTTATTTGTATAACATATATATGGGTAGTTCCCCAACACTGATCTTTATCAAGCTTTCCATTACAAATTTTACCCCCACTCCCCTCCCCTCCCCTAGATGGCAGGAAGTCCACTACATGTTAATAATGTTGAAATGCTTGAGAAGTTATGCAAGAAAAATCCTATCTACAAGAAAAAAAAAGAATCAGAGAAAGGCAACACAATGCAAGCAAATGTCAATAGAGATCATGAAAATGTTACGTTTTGGTCCATATTTCATTTCCCTCTCTCTGGGTGTATATGGTTTTCTTCAGTGAACAATTGGAACTGGTTTGAGACAATTCTTTGTTGCAGAGAGCCATGTCGTCAGAATTGATCATCATGTAATACTGTTGTTTCTGTGTATGATGATCTCCTGGTTCTGCTCATTTCACTCAGCATCAGTTCATGCAAGTCTCTCCAGGCCTCTCTGAAATCGTCCTGCTGGTCGTTTCTTACAGAGCAATGATATTCCATAACATTCCTATACCATAATTTATTCAGCCATTCTCCAATTGATGGGCATCCCTTCAGTTTCCAGTTTCTAGCCACTACAAAAAGGGCTGCCACAAACATTCTTGCACAGTTGGGTCCCTTTCCCTCCTCTAAGATCTCTTTTGGGATGTAGGCCCAGTAGAAACACTGCTGGGTCAAAGGGTATGCACAGTTTGACAACTTTTTGAGCATAGCTCCAAATTGCTCTCCAGAATGGTTGGATCCATTCACAGTTCCACCAACAATGTATTAGTGTCCCAGTTTTCCCACATCCCCTCCAACATTCATCGTTATCTTTTCCTCTCATTTTAGCCAATCTGACAGGTGTGTAGTGGTACCTCAGAGTTGTCTTAATTTGCATTTCTCTGATTAATAGTGATTTGGAGCAACTTTTCATATGACTAGAGATGGTTTTCATTTCATCATCTGAAAATTGTCTGTTCATATCCCTTGACCACTTATCTATTGAAGAGTGGCTTGAATTCTTATATATATGAGACAATTCTCTATATATTTTAGAAATGAGGCCTTTATCAGAACCATTAAATGTAAAGATGATTTCTCAATTTGATGCTTCCCTCCTAATCTTGTCTGCATTTGTTTTGTTTGTACAGAAACTTTTTAATTTAATATAATCAAAATTATCCATCTGGTGTTCAGTTAGGAGTTCCAGGTCTTCTTTGGACATACATTTATTCCATCTCCACAGGTCTGAGAGATAAACTACATTACGTTCCTCTAACTTGCTTACAAAGTCCCTCTTTATATCTAGATCATGAACCCATTTAGATCTTATCTTGGTATGTGGTGTTAGGTATGGGTCAAGCCCTAATTTCTTCCACACTAGTTTCCAATTTTCCCAGCAGTTTTTGCCAAATAGAGAGTATTTATCCCAAAAGCTGTGGTCTTTGGGTGTATTGAATACTAGATTGTTAAGGTTATTGCCTAGATAGTCCTGATATCCTATCCTGTGCCACTGATCGACTGCTCTATTTCTTAGCCAGTACCAAATGGTTTTGATGACCGCTGCTTTATAATATAGTTTTAGATCTGGTACAGCAAGGCCACCTTCATCTGCCTTTTTTTTTTTCATTAATCCCCTTGAAATCCTTGACCTTTTGTTCTTCCAAATGAACTTTGCTACTATTTTTTTCTAGATCTGTAAAATAATTTCTTGGGAGTTTGATTGGTATGGCACTAAATAAGTAAATTAGTTTGGGTAGTATTGTCATTTTTATTATGTTCACTCTGCCTACCCATGAGCACTTAATATTTTTCCAATTGATTAGGTCTGATTTTGTTTGTGTGGAAAGTGTTTTGTAATTTAGTTCGTATACTTTCTGACTTTTCCTTGGCAGATAGATTCCCAAATATTTTATCCTATCATCTGCTATTTGGAATGGAATTTCTTTTTGTATCTCTTGCTGCTGAACTTTGTCGGTAATATATAAAAATGCTGATGATTTATGTGGATTAATTTTGAATCCTGCAACTTTGCTAAAGTTATGAATTGTTTCTAGTAGTTTTTTAGTTGAGTCTCTAGGGTTCTCTAAGTATACCATCATGTCATCTGCAAAGAGTGATAATTTGGTTTCTTCATTACCTACTCTGATTCCTTTTATCTCTTTTTCTTCTCTTATTACTAAAGCTAACATTTCTAATACAATATTAAATAGTAATGGTGACAGTGGGCAGCCTTGTTTCACTCCTGATCTTATTGGGAATGTTTTTAGTTTGTCTCCATTACATATGATGCTTACTGATGGTTTTAAATAGATGCTACTGATCATTTTAAGGAAAAGCCCATTTATTCCTATACTCTCTAGTGTTTTTAATAGGAAAGGGTGTTGGATTTTGTCAAAGGCTTTTTCTGCATCTATGGAGATAATCATATGGTTTTTGTTAGTTTGGTTATTAATATAATTAATTATGCTGATAGTTTTCCTAATATTGAACCAGCCCTGCATCCCTGGTATAAATCCTACTTGGTCATAGTGTACTATCCTGGGGATGACTTTCTGTAATCTCATTGCTAATATCTTATTTAAAGCTTTTGCATCAATATTCATTAGGGAAATTGGTCTATAGTTTTCTTTCTCTGTTTTCACCCTACCTGGTTTAGCTATCAGCACCATATCGGTCTCATAGAAGGATTCTGGCAGTATACCTTCTGTCCCTATTTTCTCAAATAGTTTGTGTAGTATTGGAATTAATTGTTCTTTGAATGTTTGTTAGAATTCACATGTAAATCCATCTGGCCCTGGAGATTTTTTCTTAGGGAGTTGGTTAATAGCTTGTTCTATTTCTTTTTCTGATATGGGGCTATTTAAATAATTTATATCCTCTTCTGTTATCCTGGGCAATCTATATTTTTGTAGATATTCCTCCATTTCATTTAAATTATCAAACTTACTGGCATAAAGTTGGGCAAAGTAACTCCTAATTATTGCTCTAATTTCCTCTTCATTGGAGGAAAGTTCTCCCTTATCATTCTTGAGACTAACAATTTGATTTTCCTCTCTCCTTTTTCTTATCAAATTAACTAAAGGCTTATCTATTTTGTTGGTTTTTTCATAGAAACAACTCTTAGTTTTATTTAATAATTCAATAGTTTTCTTATTTTCAATTTTATTAATTTCTCCTTTTACTTTTAGAATTTCCAATTTGGTATTTAATTGAGTGTTTTTAATTTGTTCTTTTTCTAGTTTTTTTAATAATAAGCCCAATTCGTTGATCTTTTCTTTCTCTATTTTATGCAAATAAGCATCTAGAGATATAAAATTGCCCCTTATAACCGCTTTGGCCGTATCCCACAAATTTTGGCATGTTGTCTCCTTATTGTCATTCTCCTGGATGAAATTATTGATTGTGCCTATGATTTGCTCTTTCACCCATTCATTCTTCAGGATTAGATTATTTAATTTCCAATTAACTTTTGGTTTGTTTTCTCCTGGCCTTATATTGCATGTGATTTTTATTGCATCATGATCTGAAAAGGATGCATTTACTATTTCTGCCTTTTTGCATTTGATTTTGAGGTTTTTATGCCCTAACACATGGTCAATTTTTGTATAGGTTCCATGGACTGCTGAGAAAAAAGTAAACTCCCTACTGTCTCCATTCAACTTTCTCCATAGATCTATCATACCTAACTTTTCTAACAATTGGTTTATCTCCCTAGTTTCTTTCTTGTTTATTTTGTGGTTTGATTTATCTAATTCTGAGAGAGCAAAGTTGAGATCCCCCACTAGTATCATTTGGCTGTCTATTTCTTCTTGCATCTCTCTTAATTTCTCCCCTAGGAATTTGTGTGCTATTGCATTTGGTGCATATATATTTAGTATAGATATTGCTACATTATCTATGGTACCCTTTAATAAAATATAGTTTCCTTCCTTATCTCTTTTGATTAGATCTATCTTGGCTTTTACTTGATCTGAGATAAGGATTGCTACCCCTGCTTTTTTTTGTTCACCTGAAGCATAATATTTTCTGCTCCAGCCATTTACCTTCATCCTATATGTGTCACTATGTTTTAGATGTGTTTCTTGTAGACAACATATTGTGGGATTCTGGTTTTTAATCCAGTCTGCTATCCACTTCCACTTTTTGGGAGAGTTCATCCCATTCACATTCACGGTTAGAATAACTAATTCTTTATTTCCTGCCATCTTATTTACCCAAGTTATGTTTTCCCCTTTCCTTTCCCCTTTCTCCCTTCCCCCCTCCTCAGTACTTTGCTTTTGATGACCCCCTCCCCCAAACAATACTCCTCCCTTTAGATCCCCTCCCCCTGTTTTTACTCCTTTCCCCTGATTCTTCTATTTTCCCTTCTATTAGTTTGTCCCTTTCTTTTCCTCCTTTCCCTCCCACTTCCCTATAACAACAGACAAGTTTCTATGTGAAATCAAATGTCTGATATACCCTTTTAGAACCCAACCTGATGAGAGTAAGATTTACACAATGCTCATCTCCCTCCCCTCTTTTTCTCAATTATATTAGGTTTTCTTTGCCTCTTCAAGTGATTTTACCTTGTTTTTACCTCCTTTTTTTTAGATCTTATTTTACCACTTTTTCCCTCTTTTCCCCAGTATGATAACCTTTTCCCCTCTAGTTCTCTTTTTCATATTATCAAAGTAAAATCAAATTATACCCCCATTCTTTAAGGATATCCGTAGTAGAGATATAGTTCTTGAGAGTTCTTTCCTTTTTACCTTTTTACGCTTCTCTAGAGTTCTGTGTTTGGAGGTCAAATTTTTTGTTCAGATCTGGTCTTTTCATTAGAAATAGGTGAAATTCTCCTGTATCATTAAATGACCATCTTCTTCCCTGGAAGATGATGCTCATTCTAGCTGGATAACTTATTCTTGGCTGTAATCCAAGTTCTTTTGCCTTTTGGAATATCTCATTCCAGGCCCTTCTATCCTTCAATGTGGAAGCTGACAGATCCTGTGTAATTCTAATGACAGTTCCTCGGTATTTGAACTGTTTTTTTCTAGCAGCTTGTAATATCTTTTCCTTGGTGCAATAGTCCTGAAATTTGGCCACGATATTCCTTGGGGTTTTAATTTTGGGGTCTCATTCAGGAGGTGATCGGTGGATTCTTTCAATACCAACTTTGCCTTCTGATTCTAAAACATCAGGGCAATTCTCTTTCATGATTTCCTGGAAGATAGCATCAAGGTTCTTTTTTTCATCGTGATTTTCAGGGAGTCCAATAATTCTTAGATTGTCTCTCCTGGATCTGTTTTCCAAGTCACTTGTTTTTCCTAGGAGATATTTCATATTTTCTTCTATTTTTTCATTTTTTTGTTTTTGTTTGACTGATTCTTGAAGTCTTATTGAGTCATTCATTTCAATTTGTTCAATTTTAATTTTTAAGGTATTATTTCCTTCAGTTATCTTTTTTAGGTCCTTTTGTAACTGGCCAATTGAATTTTTTGGTTCATTGCATTCTTTTTCCATTTTGCCAATTTTATTTTTCAGTAAATTGTTGTCTTTTTCCAATTCACTAGTTTTATTTTTCAGTGAATTGGTGATTTTTTCCAATTCACTAATTTTGTTTTTCAGTGAATTGTTGTCTTTTACCAATTCACTATTTTTATTTTCCAGTGAGTTGGCGACTTTTTCCCATTCACCAGACTTATTTTCCAGTTTTTCACATCTCTGTTGCAGGGCGATGTTTCCTTCTTGCACTGCTCTCAATTTATTTCCCCAATCTTCTTCTAGCTCTGTTCTGAGATTCTTTATGCAATCTTCCAGGTAAGCCTTCTGAAAGGGAGACCAGCTTAAGTCCACCTTTGTGGCTTTATCTGGGATTGTTTTTAGAATCTCAGGATCTGGGGACTGCTCTAGTTTCTCTCTGTAAAAGCTGTCTATGGTGAGAGCTCTCTTCTTCTTGCTCATGATGTTTGGCTGAGGTATCAGTCACCAGCAGGGAATTCTGCAGCAGCAGCAGCAGAGATTTCAATTTGCCCTGGGGCAGTTTGCCGAGTTGACTTCTGGTCTGGGGCTGATCTGGCTAGATCCGCACTAGGACCACACTTTCAGCTGCTCTCAATCCACCCTTTATCAGAGGTAGACCTGCCAAAGCACCTGCCTGCAAGCAGAGCAAAGTGGCCCAAGGGTCTCCCAGGGACTTCCTGGCAGCCTAAAATCTTCTGGTCCTTCCCAGCCCCGGACTTGCACCCCGGCTGCGCCCTGGCGTCTGAGCGCCAGGAGCTGCTCGATCCCCCGCCCATCTAAAACTGACCTCAGAAGTTCTTTCAAAGTAGATATTTGATAGAGGTGCGTTGTAGTCCAAGCGTTTGGTGAAGCCCTCACTCTAGAACCAGTTCGGGGGCTCAGTTTGTCTGGGTCTGAGGGAAGGTCTCAGGAGCTCACAGAGAAAGCTGTCTGCAGTTCGCCATCTTGGCTCCGCCCCTTTAGCCTTCATTCTTGAAGAGGATCAATGACATCTTGAGGGTAAAATCTTGACTTGCATGTAAACTGGATTTAAGTGAGGCAGAGTCTCTAGTCTTCTCATGAAAACTTAGACCCATTGCTCAGGTTTCAGTGAAAACCCCCAATTCGGGAAGCTCCTAAACAATGCCAGTTTTGTTGGAGAAATCAATTAGTTAATTGGAGGCTAGGAGGAAAACTACTCAACTGATAGGATCTTGCCTAGGCTGTGAATTCAGACCTTGAATCACTTGAGGATAAACACCATTACCTGAATTGCAGACATCCTAAACATGTCTTGAAGAGAAGATGAAGGGAGACATAGCAATATCATAGCTAGAGCTGTGGCTATAAACTAAACTGAAGTCTTAGAAGTCAATGGATTAGTCGAGTTAACAAATGAGTGATAATAATGAACTGGATAGTTTTCTAACATTATTTTTTTGGTAGTAGAAGGATTGATCCATGACTATCAAATACTTTTCTTAGTCCATCTTCAATTAACTCTTCCGGCAAGTGGTCATTCCCTCAGGACAGAAAAGAAGCTGCAAAACCTGAGCTTGCATGTGTAACCCAAAGTCTACCATTTATTTCAGCTTGGAACTCAGGAAGCTAAATGAAGTTCCAGTCTCTAGTGACAACATCCATGTTCAGGTGAGAAAAAAGAAGGAAGAAATGGATAAATGCAAAAATATTCAGGAAGCAGGTAGGCAACAATAGAAACAAATTATTTGCAGAAGCACTTTTTGTGGCAGCAAAGTACTAGAAATAAAGTGGACGTCCATTGATTGGGAAATGGCTAAATGAATTGGAGGACTGAATGTAATGAAATATTACTCTCTTCTAAGAAACTACTAATGTGCCGAACAGAGAGAAGAGTAGGAAGAGAAGGAAGCCAAAGCTAAAATACTCCATATCCACTTTAGTACCTATGCCCACTGCCAGCAGTGCTACCAAACGCTGAGTCTATCCAGGGTGGCCAGGCTGTGGTCCATGAGTCCTCACCTCAGCAGCCACACCATGTATCTCACCAATTTCTCCAGCTCCATGTATATAATGATTTTTTTTTCGGAGATTAGATAATAAGACATGTTTTTTTTTATTTTATACTGCAGATGCATTCATTTTTCTCTCCCTTCCCACCTCACTTTAAAAGAAAACAAAGGAAAAACCAAAACAAAACCCTTGCAATGAACACTCATGGCCACTTCATTCTTCTATGTGTATGCTGACCACTCGATTTCATGACTGGCACATGGCAAGCACTTAATAAATGCTTCCTTCCTCTCTATTCACATTGAAATAAGGAGAGCCAGGATAACAATATACAATAATTTCCATAATATAACCAAAACCAAACAAAACAATACCAACAAAATAATTGAAGGAGGAAGTGGCAAAATTATAATGCACAAGAGATTGGCTTTAAGGAGAACACCCTTCCCCCAAGATACCTTGGGAAGAGTTGTATGTCAGGAGACTGTGAAAAATGTAACTGTGAAAAATGCATTGATATAAGTTCTACTTAAATACAAAGAAATATGAGTAAAAAAACTGAATATAATAAAGAAAAACTACAAAGTTCCTCCTCTTTCTGGACCTCAGGCAAAGATGGACAGAAGGGCCCTATAGACATCAGCATCATTCTTTCTAAGAAGGGAACAAGTATTTAGTGCCAGATCCTGTGCTAAGCCCTTTGCAAATAAGATCTCATTTGATCCTCACATTAATTCTGGGAGGGAAGCGCTAGTATTGTCCCCATTTGGCATTCGAACAGATTGTGGTTAAATGCATTGCCCAGAGTCCCACAGTTGGAAGTATCTGAGTTCAGATTTGAACTTGGATCTCCCCACTGGGTCGCCTGGCTGCCTCTTATAGAAACCAAAAACTTTACAAAATGTTTGCCCATAATTTGGGGAGGGACTGGGTGGAAATGTTTGGGATGTAAATCCAAACCAATACTAATGACATGTTTGGAGATTTTGGAGAAATGTGGGGAGGCTTGTTTGATGTGACATAACACAAAGTTTAGCAGCTCATTGTTTAAAGATTGAAATGCATCTTAGATATAAAATGTAGCATAGGAGAAATAGCAATGCATTTGGAGTCAGAGGTCCTGAAGTGAGAAATCAATCCCATGATTATGGGAAAATCATCAAAGCTCCTTCTACCTTAGTTTCCTCATCTACAAAAAGAGGAGGGGGAACAGAAAAGGAAAAAGGGGAAAAAAGAAATGTACATAATAATTGTGTTGTGTATTTGAAAAGAATAACAAGTTGCACACAGTCGATTTGCAGTTTCGTGTACAATCATCTTTTTACTATACTGTGTTATGGAAGTGCTTGTCTTAGTTCATAAAATAAAAAGAGGAGGTTGAATTAAAAGGTCTCAAATATCCCTTTCTTTTCTCAATCCAAGATCCTGTATTTTTTGCATCTCATAACTACACTATAAAATTGCAATGATTATTCCCATCTTACAGATTGATAAGGGATCTGAGGCAAAGAGAGATGAGGCTAGTTGTCAATTTATGTCAGAGGAGAGATTTAAACCCAGCTCTGTCTGGCTAGAATGCCCTAGTCTAGATTTGGAACTATAGATAGACTACAATAATATTGACAAAAAACAAGAGTAAATGGCAACTTGCCTCACTTTACTTGACAGGCCTGTCTTGGTCCCTGAGAACTAATATTGAAATGCTCCTAACTTCTCTTGGTAGAACAGGGGGACTAGGGGAGTGCAGTGTAGCATATGCTGCCAGAAAGGCTCATTTTATCAGTTTCTTAATTATTTTCTTTGTTATAAGATAACCTCCGATGGGTCTGAGGGAAGGATGCACACTGGGTAGAAAATGACTTTAAAAAAAAGAAATCAATAAAATTTTAATTGTAAATGCTAGGGAAACAAAATGGATAGTCAGCTAGTTCTAAAATACATTTTTTGTCCTTTGTTCTACACTCACATGTAGGAAAAAAAATGATATCGTGCAGGTCCCCCCAAGTTAAAACAGGAACTTAAAAATCCATCTTTTTTTTTTCCTCTCGCAGTCCTCCTGGTTCCTTCTTCCCCTGTTCACCAGAACAATGGTGGATTTCTTACAAAGCACAGATCCTGAGCCCTCCCTCAGATCACATCCTGCCTTGTGCCTTTCCAGAGGACTAAGTTAATAGGTTAATCAGCCTGAAAGCATTGCTAGAAAATGAGCAGGACTAGTTAATATTCTTTTTCCTTTTGATCACACCATGTGGCTACTTCCTTAACCCATGGATCTGAAATAACCTTGGTGTTTTCACCTAATGCCATGGAACCCTAGAAAATCATAAAGGCATTTTGTGAAAGACTCCTGAGTCTAAGGGATCAACCTGGAGCGCTACCGTGTACAGCTGGAGGCTTATTTTTAGATCCTCCAGAGAATGCGTGTGAGCTAGAGAGTCAGAGAGAAGGAGGAGAGAGAACAATTGAAATCATCCTAACTTCATAAAACAGAGTTTTCTTGTAATATTCTTTGGTAATGTGGAGCTGAAAATAGATTTACAATCAAAATGGGCTTAATCTGATATTAAAGAACTCACCTAAAGCCCCCAAACATCGAGGGCTTGAGGATTTTTTTAGTTTGTTTTGCATTAGCTCCTCCAAGAGGCCGAGAAGGTAAAGAAATAATTTGACAGGAATTATCTCCCCCCATTTTCTCTCTTTTTTCTGAATGTGAGGGGAGGTATCCCAGGCTCTTCTCCATCTGGGGATCAGTGGCTGGCTAGCCATCCCCTGGGAAGGAAGGTGCCCTCTGGCTGAGCTCACAAAGGGGTGGGGGGGGCATGAGGCGATCCATCAGGGGATAAATGGACTTGGAATTCTGGTCCTGACGTGGCTGATGTACGTCATTCAGCACGGTCTGAGCTCCCCAACGCAAAGCTGTCCAGAAGGAAGGGGTCCAACAGGAGTTTCAGGGCCCATGACCTCCACAGGGCAAGAGCAAGAGAGAACCAGGAGCATCAACTCGGGCAGACCCCCATGGCAAGGCCCAGGAAATGGGAAGCAAAGGGAGACGGGGATCATGGTAAGAAAATGACAAGCCTGGGCCGGTGTCCCTTCTCCTCTTCCTGCCCAATCTAAAGCCTGGAGCTGGGAGAGCCAAAAGGTGAGGCTCTGCTTGACTTTCCACAGTAAGGAGAGGGCCCGTTGTGTGGGGGGAGGGAGGCTGCTTTATGGCTCTTTCATTACACTGGGTTGATGAGATCCAATAAAAATTCTTAATTGAAAATAAGTACATTAATGCCAATATCATCGTCAGGACTCGTAACCCTTAGTTCTGCATATAAAGCAACTTGGTTTGGGAAGAGACCACGGTCCGGTTCTGGATGGCTCTGCTTGTTTGGCCAAGGAGAGCACAGAGCGTTTTAAGGAGGGCCTTAAGGGCAGGTTAGGTGGGTGCCAGGGGGGCCGGCTGGGCAGGCTGGCAGGAGGGGACTGGGGAAGGGCCACGGGCCTGTGCCACGGGGCATTACATAATCTCCGCGCGGTGGCTGTGATCACTTTCCCATATCTGTTCTTGGCTTGCCAACTCTGGAGCCAGCGTTCCATCCAACCATTTGTGACAGGGTTAACACCCACGGTCATATCCTGTTATGCTTCTCTCTGACTCTCGTGGGCTGCTGTCTATTTTCCAACGCCCACTCGGCTGTCTTTACAATCAGATTATGCCATTAGACATAGACAATGAATCACGGCGATTGTGACCGGGCTGTTAAGCAGTCTTAACCCTTTCCACGTTGGCGTGGGCTCATTTCACTGGTGACCTTAAATTTGGGGAGAAAACTCCAAAACTGGAGTAATGAAAGCATGAGCCGGACTCCTCCCACCTGGACACGACTCCTTCAGACCTGGACTCCCATCCCTGCAGAAGCTTCGAGAGTCATTGTAATTGTGGACTTTTCGCTCCAGCCGGCCCAAGAGCATCAAGTGCAAATCAAATCTTCAGTGTCTCCTATGATGGATGAGTCTGAAAAATGAATAATGAGAAGCAAACAAATTAGAGAAATGAACCTGTCAGGTGTGGGCTAAAGTGGCAGCCTCAGATCCGTCTGGTCTGTTCTATTCCAGGCTGTAACGATTTCCTGTAAATCTGAATCTTTGCCAAGGAATTCTGTAACCAGCAATGTTTTTTAACTGTCCCCAGCAAGAGCTCCTCCATCCATTGTGGAAGTTTGTTATGAGCCTTTGAGAGTGGAACTGAAGTTCCTCTCTCCCATCCGGCCTCGGGGCATTGTTAGTTTGGCAAAGGAGAGCCCGCTGTTGGTCAGGAGGGGACCCTTGGACGGATGAGCATTTCTACAGTGGCTGGGTAGGCGTAGAGTGGAGAAAATCCAGTGCTCCATAACACGTTAGAGCCACTCTCTTTGTTGTCGGACTCCAAAACACTCTCCACCTGCCTTAGTCATTGGTATCGTGTCCGCCTCCAAGTCTAGAGGCGAGGAATTCATTGCTCATTCCTTCCTGGGCTTGAATGGCAAAACCTCAGAGACCAAGGAGTAGTGGAGGCCAACTGGTCCTTCCCACCCATGATCAAGACTGACCTCGACAATGTCCGTGACCACCGCCCTCCATCCTCTGCTCAGAAACCCCCAGGGAAGGGGAAGGAACTGCTCCCAAGGGCAGCCAGTTTTCCCTCGACTTCCAACCTGCTTACAACATCCACTGCGCCCGGTGCCTCTTCCTCGAACCAGGCAGAACGAGACCAACCTCTTCCATAGGAGAACGTTACTTGTTTAAGGTCCTTCACATAGAATCACTGACTCTTGTTAAAATTCTGATTCTGATACCTCATGAGACCAGGACTGTGTAGCTTCCCAAAAGCACGAGACCCACCGCAAGTGGCTCAGGAAAGAAATGAGTCATGAGAACAGAACGTGTGACCAGGAAAACAGCAATCATTGGCCAAGTAGTTTTTAAAAAGTTGAGTTCATGGTGGTGAGTTTTTCCAAAGAGATGGAAGAGAAAACAATCTTAAGGGAACACAAATATGCAGAAGCAAAGGAGGCTCCAGAAGGAAGAATAGAAACAATGAAGGAACAAGGTGAAAGGGTTTACCATCTCTTTCTGAGCAAAAGATATCGATCTCAAGGCCAGGATGCGCAGAGACAACTTGAGAAATATAGATCTCTCAGAAAAAAAAAACAAAAAAAACAAGACAAATCAAAGTACCTGAACACCATAATGCAAGAAATAATAATAAAAAAATCCTACACCTTCTGGGCACAGAAAACAAAGTACCAGTTGGAAGAATCAATGGATTGCCCCCAGAAATACACTTATCAAAATATTATTTTAAAGTTTATGAGCCCCAGGTTAAGACTCCCTGATTTAGAGCACCACTTGAATTTTCCAGGGGCCAGGCAGCCATTGTCCAAGGAGTTTCTAAATGCCAAGGGATGGAGGCACCAAGCTGTTGTTAGGATGGTGAGTTCCTGGGTGGGATGCAATATCACAAATATGTTCTCACGGTATCCAGACTTTTAATCTCCACTCCTATTTACCCAGCAGCCCAGTTTACTTATGCATAGCTCTAATTGGTAAGAAGATTTCCTTTCCATTAAGCCTTAATTTACCCATTTGCCATTCCATTTGCTTCTTCTGTCTCTGCATTCTGGGACTCATCAGTACATGTCCAGTCCATGCTCCATATACATCCATCTCCTTAAAATTCAAATATAGCTGCAACCTCGTGTTCCTCCCGAGTCTGTCCTTCTCTGGGTTACATATATCCACTCCCATCAACTAGTACAATGTAACCTCAAGTCCTCCCCCAGCCTGGTTGCCCATCTCTGTAAAATATCTAATTCATGAAAGTCTTCTAACAATATGGATCCCAGAACCTTCCATAGCATTTTCCACGGGGTCTTCCCAGTGCAGCATCCCTTGGGAATCACTTTCTGAGTTCCCAAAAAATCTGCTTCTCTTTATGCAGCCCAATATCTCATTAGCTTTTTTTGGCTGTGACATCAAACCAATGACTCATATCGAGCCTCTGCCCTACAAAAACACTCAGATCTTTATCTTTTAATAAATGCTTGTGGATTGATATTTTTAGAGCAACTACTCTCTCACCACGCCACCACCCTCATATCGTCCTTGTGAAGGTGACTCTTAACCTAAAGAAGATGTTTGCATGTATGTATGTGCGTATGTGTATGTTTTGTTCATTTGAAAATGAATTTCATCTCCTCAAATTCTATATTCTCAAAAACTCTTAAGTCAGATCCCAATTCCGTAGTCAGAGAACAAAATCTATTATGTTATGGCATCTATAAATTTGATGATGAGGCCATTGCTGCTTTTATCTAAGTCACTGATTAAAAAAAAAATTAGTACCTAGGACAGAGCCAGCTCTGAACCCTGAGGCACTCTCCCTTGACATTAGGCCAGTGTCCTGGGAGGAATATGTTGGTGAGTTAATCCTAACAGTCTTAGGATGGTTCCCCAGGAGTTCCTGACTTGACCAAGCTGTCCAGAACATCCATGTGATTGAAGCAGTAACCCTAACTCTGTCGAGGTCTCTTAAAAAAGTCAAAAACAAACCTTGGTATCAGCCACCATCTGGAAATCCTGAGTTTTATGGAAATAACAAACGGCAGCGTCGCTTGTTTTGCTATTTGGCTGAAAGTTCAGGTTGGTTTCTTTCAACTTCCAAATGTTTTAAACATCTTGAGATCAAAGGTTTTAAAACCACTGCTTAGCATTTAGGATGGATGAGAAGAGATTCATCTCCTTCTTTTTATATTTTTGAAGGGAAATTCCCAACTGTTATTATTGTTTGCTCCATTTTCACTATAGAAAAGGAGTGAAGGAAAGTGGGGTTGTCTGTTTGCCAGGAGGAAAGACAGATGCCTTTGCCACTATGGATAAAGGACCACAACTGAAAGGGAAGGGAAACACTTTGGGCGCCCTAATGGGTGAGTGACAGCCCAGCTCATAGAACAGGAGCTGTGTTATCAGCAAGTGTCCAAGTTGTGTTTTTGTTAATTCGCTTCTTCCGAAGCCAGCAGGGGCATGGTCTCATTCCAATTCCGAACTGCAAGGGTTCTTATTATCCAGTAATTCATTAGTGGTGCTTCACCTGATAATCTCACTTCCCCCCATTAGCCGGTTGACTATGAAGCTTTGTTGGATGCTACACACAAATTACCCACAGGGATCAATGATATCGACAGCCCCTGCTTAGGGAGTCCATAAATAACATGCTTCGGGGATCCTGGCTCAGCTCCATTTCTCGCCCCACACTGGCTGCCGGGTTCAAGAATAACGGGGAAGGCCACCTCAACTTGAGCCCCTCTCTCAGCTGCATTTGAATCCCAGGGCTGCTATTTCCTGTCTAACAAGACAAAACAAAGCAGCAGAGAAAGCGGTCATTCGGGGGCAGGCGCTGTGCTTGGTCATTTGGGGACACCATGCTTGCTTAAGACATGATCCTTGCCCTCATGAAGCTCACAGTCTAAGAGGGAGATGAGAGAACAATGAAGAAAGCTCCAATTCTTAATATTAAATAATGAGGTCATTAACTCATGTGGACAGAGTGAGTGCCCTTTGAACTTCCTGGAGCCCTTTATGGATCTAGAGGCACAATCAGTCAATGTCACCGTATCTATTAAAGACCCGGCACTCTACTCCCCGATGGATTCATGCACAATCTCGGTGATTTTTCCAAAACAAAGCATCCTTCCTTGCCCACTATTACACCCCATGGATTTTATTTTCTCCAGTAGCATTTAAGTTCCTAAAAGGCAGAGACGGTCTCACCTTGCATTTATAGCCTGGGTGCTCGATCCAAGATGACGCACCAGTATGGAAACTGCTTAACAAGAACCCGCGCTGGGATTGTCCCTTCTCCCCAGTGACAAGTGAGGAAATGGGTGGGGAGAAATAAAGGGATTTTCCCAAGCTCCCAAAGCTCGTGGGCCTTGGAGCCAGCATTAGAACCCAGGTCTCCGGACTGCAGAATTACTACTTGTTCTGCCTCACCATATAGTCTTTCAGGTGTGAGTTTTGACTCACAAATTACCCCAAAGAGACTGACAGATTTTTAAAATTGTAAAATGAAAATAAAATATACCTCTCTTCCCAGCATACACCAGGCCTCTTTATCGGGACAAATATACCTCTCTTCCCAGCATACACCATGCCTCTTTATCGGGACAAATATACCTCTCTTCCCAGCATACACCAGGCCTCTTTATCGGGACAAATACACCTCTCTTCCCAGCATACACCAGGCCTCTTTATCAGGACAAATACACCTCTCTTCCCAGCATACACCAGGCCTCTTTATCAGGATATAGTATAAAAGTAACATGAAGATCTACACAGATGCACACACACACACACTACAAGTATACACACCCTACAGTAAAAAAGAACGACCCCACTATGATGCTGAGGCGAATGAGTGGACCACTGAGTTAACTCTGGGACATTTATTTTGGACAAGTAGAGAAAGAACACACTAGCTTATGTCTGAGAAAAGGTGCCGGGCTTTCAGTGACACCCATTGCCCCCTTGCCTCACAGTCAGTCTTTTATAGTAACGTTCCCTAGTGAGGAAGTGTGCCTCGGAATAATAGGGCCCCATCATTGTCTAGGAACCAAAATTGCAGGTGACCCAAGGATCGACTGGCATCCGTTCTCCAGACAAAGACCTGGAAGGCTGGGAAGGGGCTTTCACCTGGAGGGTTTTCTGGCCTGTGACAGATACAATGGCTAAAGCCACCATGGCCTGAGTCATGATGGTCCCTGCTCCCTGAGCTGATCAAACCACATCACGAGGCTAGGTGAAGGTCTGGGCCATCTTTCAGGAAGGACTCCAGGGGAGGCAATGTGGGGAGGGAGGACTCTCCGAGGCCGTGTCCTGTGGGGACAGATGAGAACGTGTTCCCTAAAGAAGAGTGGGATGGGGGGGGACCGTGCTCACACATGGGAGGGTGGCTAACTCTTCTGCTTGGCCTTGGAGGGATGGACCAGCCCTTTTTGGTGAGAGAACACGGCCTTGATTCCCAGAAGAACTTCCTCATGCTCAGTGACACCGGACGCCTTGGCCTGTTTCTATGCTCCCCACGTTGGGATGCTCGGGCCCACCTCATAGCGGCTCCCTTCAGGCTGGGGTTGGATCAGACGGACAGGGCCCTTCTAGCTCTGGGACCCTGAGAGCCCTGGGCTTCCACCCACCAAGGCTGTAGCTGTTGACTCAGTTCTTCCCCCACTCATCTCCCGGCCCGATTAGACACCATTCCCATCTTTTTTATGGCAACACCGGCCAAAGAACCAGAAAAATCCTGAGATCTCCAGACTGTGGGCACCTGGATCCATCTCTCCACCCCCAAACCATCCTGGGAAACTGGGGACTAAAAGAGGTGGAGAGCAGGACACGGTCTTCCAGGCTCCCGTGTGGCTTAATTGTCTCCGCCTCAGCAAAAGTTTGGGGGGAAACAATAGAGAAGCTCCTTTAAAGCCATCTTGTTCCGGGGAAGAAAGCTGCTCTGGCGCTCTTGCCTACCTCGGCGGCGACTTATCAAACAGGAGGTGTCTGCTCCGTGCAACAGGTAGCTCCCTGCGAAGCCGTGTTCTTGCATCCCTCCCACCCCCTGTAGGCTTTGAAATCAGTGTTCAAAGTGGACTTTCTGAATTCATGAAAACCCACAGGTCTGTAATGCCTCCCTAATGGAAGTCAAACATGACACCCTTGAGATAGAGCACAGTGGCCTTACCCTCTGTTCACAGTAGGTGTCGGCGTATAATAAATATTTTATTTTACTACAAAAACAAATAACTAAACACACCCCCTGTGTTTGTTCTGAACTCGACTGTAGCTTGGGCGACTTTCCTCCGTTTCAAAGAGAGAGGGAAGCATTGGCGGCCTCACGTTCCTGCTCGTCACTTAGACTGCCTGCTTGTACAAGAGGGAATGCTGCCTGCCTCCGCTGAGCCAGCCTGGGACGGAGCGGGATGGGGGCCGGCCCCGTGCCCACGGGCTCCTCGGTGCCCTCCTTGGAATGCCCACTTTGGAGGCCGGGGGCACACACGTGGCAGACCCAGGAAGGCCTAAAGCTGGAGATCCCAGATCCCCGTCGCCCGTCTTGCTCTTCTGTCATCCCTTGGACTAGGGAACCTCTAGAATTTTGGAGAAATCGTGAATTGCGAACAACTCTTTCTACTCCAAGGCCCTGGGTTTGAATCTTGTCTCTGCTACTTATTCCACCCTCTACCCCAACAAATCATTTTAACTGCATGAAGCTCACGGTCTTCCTAGGAAATTTAAAAAAAAATTGTATTCCAAGTTTTTATTTTTTTTTTAAAATTTCTTCTAGCTGTAAAGCCTTTGATTCACTACCATTTCAAGTCTAAACAATGTTTTGGACCCTAAGATAATTCAAACCAAATTTCATGAAAAGCAAGGAACTCTCTTGGTCTCTATTCCGAGCATTTAGTAATTAGTGGAGACCTCATAGTAACTTCATAATGATTTCTTGAATCATAGATTCAAGTAAAGTAGAGGCTATTCAAAAACTTCAGAAAGGGCTCATGGCCAACAGTTATAATATTGGGCTTTTAGTCTCCCCAGATGTTCTGGGACACATTTTGCATCCTTGCTTTTCTTTAGCTTGTTTCTGTGCTATTGTGTTAAACAACCACCTAAATCAATAATCAGTACGTGAAAGGAGCAGGTTAATAATTGAAGGAAACAGTGACCCCGTCTTCCATTTACTACTTCCATTCTATTTATCTAGCCACCTTTTACACCTGAGCTATTCTCCCTTTTTGCCTCTATCTCTTGAAATGTCTGCTTTCCTTCAGTGCTCAGCTATGAAATGCTTTCTTCTCCAGCTGCTAGGGATTTCCTCTCCATAGTTTCCACTTATTTGTTTTATATGGTTACTGTATAATGTACGGAGCTTGTGTATATGTAAATATGTACAAATAAGCCTATGTGCTTGTGTATATATGGATGAGCAATTCTACTAATAATTTATGAGTGTTTTCTTCCTTTCTTGATCAACAATTCAAGAAGCAGTTAAACATTGTTAAAGTGCTTACTAGCTGTAAGACATTCTGGTTCTGGAGATAAAAATTTTAAAAAAGTGAAACACTACCTGACCTCAAGGAGTAGAAATTTTAATGGCGTCTTTAGAGATTTGGAGCTGGAAGGAACTTAGAAGTATCTACTGCAACATCCCTTCCCTTCCACATTTTTTTTTTATTCATGAGGATACTGAGTTCTAGAATATCCAAATAGCTTGCTCAAGTCCCTGTAGAGGTAATTTGACCAAACTGAGAATATGACCCAAGTTTTCTGATCGCCAATGGGTCATTCTTTCCCTCGACCCACATGCCAATAGAAAAATAAGCAGAAAGTAGAGATGCTGAACTCTCTCTTACTCTTAGGCCCCGTCCCCCGTGATATGGCGTGCTCAAACTCAGATATGGATGGGAAGAAACCAAAATGAAAAATGGCAGAGTTGGGGTCAGCCCGAAGCTTGAACTCAAGGAGAGATGGAGGAAGAATAAAGTTGGAGACGGAGGGAACAGGAAAGTGTCAATTATGGCAAAGAAGGGCTGCTCTGATCCTAAGCTGGAGACTGCGTTAGGATGCATGGATACATTTACTTAGAGCCTATTAAGGAAGAGAATAGCAGTGCAGGAGACTTACTTCCCAATGAGCCTCTGTGTGTATGTGGTGGTGGAGGAATAATAGCTGGCAATACTAATAAATATGGCAGCAGTTTGATGGTGAGAATGCTGGAAGTCCTTTGACAACTCCCACAAGAGATGAATCCAGGGATCTGTTGGCAAGTGTGTAATGATGGACTCTGGAAAAAAAGAAACAAACACTTTTAAGTTTAATCTCTAATATTAACATTTTCTTTATTGCTTTCTTAATTCTAAACAATCCACAACAACAACAAATTGTCACATTTACCTATTTCTAAAGTAAAAATGCTCTCATTGAAAATGTAACCACCAGTTCCTTCAAGTCAGCTAGAGCTTATTCCAACATAGTCCTGGATGAATGCCCCTAATTGGCCATGTTAGGGTGCCAGAGACCTCAGAGCTCTTACCCATTCCTTAAACAGCTCAGGAAACTCAGAGCAGGGCAGTGGGAGTGATTGGCCAATGTCACTACCAAGTGGAAGGGGTATCTGAGATCATCTACAAAAAAAAAATCCTCTTTTCCTACAGCTTGAGGGCAAAGTGACTGAAATGATTGTCCAAGGTCTCACCCCTTATAAATATTAGAATCGGGATTCCCTCACTCTCCATCCTCCAAAGCCAGGGCATTTTGATCCTCTCCAATTGATTTTACATTGGAGAAGGAAGGGGGAGAGAGGGAATATCTGAGGAACTGTTATGGGTCTCAAATTTTAATTTTAAAAATCACCATTATCTTTCTTAGAGAGATACCATTTTGAAAAGTTTGCTTGCCCAAAGTGCCCGACGTGTTATATTGTGGCAAAGTCAACTTTAGGGCATTTTTAGGGCAAAACCTCTGTCTTATAACCTCCAGCACCTGGCAGAGTGCTCAGGCCACAAGCAATGTTTAATAAATGTTTGTTGCATCACAGAAATTCTGGTTACAGATAAGTATAGGTCCATATGGTAGTTATCTTGGAAGAAAATGAAGTCTTCCAGCCAATTGGATTTTATCCAGAAGATTTTTTTTAGGAAGGTGTGAAAGATATATTAGTTGCATATTGAAATACTTAGAGTCCTGCTGGCTTTGTTACAACGATGCCCTGTGGTAACATCAAGGAAACGGGGGAAATGGAATCAGCTTTTTGCTCCTTGACTGTTATTCACTATTGACTGTATGCTTGCTGAGGGCAAAGACTCTGATTTTGAATTTAAATCATACTGACTCCCAGAGTGCTTTGGGCAAACTAGGTGTTTGGTAAAATGACATGGGCCAAGAGAGGTGGAGGAGGGAAGTCAAGGAGCCGGCTGGCTGGCAGCGGGCCCAGCCCCCAAGCCTCCCCAGAGGTCAAGCCCAACCTGCTCCCCGAGACCCGTCGTCCCATCCCTTAGCAGAATCCTCCCCTGCCTGTCTCTGGGGACAGTTTGTTTCTTTATAAGTTAGTATTTTAAGGCATCTGCATCGTGGCTTCACCAAGAAGGAGTTCGGGAGCAGTTCCTAAATACCGGCCTGGTCTTGCCACTCGGAGGGAAGCAAACAGATAACAATAAGGCCATGAGACAACAGGCAGATTGGGAGCCGGCTCTCTAAGAAAGTAGATTCCAAGGGGCAGTAAGTCAGAGAACAGGCAGCTTTAGTTTCACCCATCATGCATCTGGTGCAAGATCAGCAGAAGGGTTCAAGGCTTCAGGACTGCCTCTCATTGCCATGACAACCCTCCTTCCCCATCCCGTGGGGCACCCTGTGTCCCCAAGAGACACTTTTTGGCTTCAACGTGCAAGAAGATGAGAGGCCGTGGATCCCCAATGTTCTGTTTGAGAAAGGAGCGTGTGTTTATTGGGGGGAAGGGTGGCAGGTGCTTGCCCACCCCTGACTAAAAGTGCTCCCTGTCCAGCATCATCTTTGGTTCAGGTCAGGCCTGCCTCTTTGTACCCATGGATGCCCATAGAACAATCCTTTGGGATGGTGCCATTTACCCTATGAGCCTTGCTGCCTTTGGCTGGAGGGAGTGAGGGATAGCAAAGACTTTGGAAATCATCTCATGCAGCTCTCTCTTTTTTGGGAAAACTGGTGCCCGGTGGAGGGAAGGGCCTTTCCCTGGGCCACATGGCTCATGGAGGCCAAGCCTCTGTCCCCAGTCCAGCTCTCAGGCTCCCAACCCATGTTACCATCTCTCCAGCTGCAGGGCTCCTCTTGGGCTGCATAATTGGCCCGGCTCCTTCCCTGGCTTGTACCTAGGAATGCTATCTCTTCATTTTGTGGCTTGCTACAAGACCCTTGATGGTGTTTTAATGCAGTTTGGGTTACTTTTTATATGTTTCAGGGTTTTATATCACCATTCCTACTGTACTAAAATTTACATGTCCTTTTTCTTAAATAATATCTTCATGTAAATTTTTTGTAAGCTCTAGGTTTATTTTATGACCCATAAACTTAGACAATATATTAAAATCTTGGAGGAATTTAATATCAGGAGCAGATTATCTTTTAAAAAAATCACCTCATTTCTTGGTGGCGCAGAGACACAGACACATCAAGTATGTTACAAGGCCTAATGGCTGTTAGTAAATTTTATAGCTGCTGTCAATAACTTCCTAATATATTGGGCCAGTTAATAGGTCAACGGAACATATTTATAACTTGCTATAAACTGGTTTACCCAAGAACAAACTAATTTCTAATGATAATGAAACCTCAAGTCAATAAATATTAATTTTAGCATTTTCTAATTTCCAGCCCGTTTCTCACATCTGCCGTAAACATGACGGGGAAACCATCCATATACCCTGTGTGCTGGCGGCCTTGGCTCCGAGCACTGGGGTGAGGGCACTCGTTTGTCGGTTGTCAGAGTGACCTGCTCGGCCTGAATCACAGGACAGGACCGTTGGCAGAGCCAGGACACCGGCCAAAACGTTGCCCAAAAATGTTCATTGTCTCCCCTTACAAAGGCCCCCCAAGCCAAAGATTATTCTAGCTCAATTCGACACTCATTTAGTTATCATGATTTAAATGAATTCATTTTATTTGAAATTGCAAAGGATTCACTCAGAGTAGTTCCCCAAACCAAGCAGGTGAACACAAGATGTGTAAGGATTTAAGTCAATTCTGTTATCTCTCTTTATTCCATCAGCTTTCTGAAAGGAAGCTGTAATGTCGGCTGTATTTTAGCTAATTAAAGGAGCCCTATTTAAGAAAGCAAAAATAGAATCTCAGAGTCTCAAGCTTCCCTGCTGAGTGCTCATCTCCTTCCTTTGGAAGACCTCCGGGCCTGGGCCTCTCACCACCTCTCCAGCCTTACTTGGAACCTGCTCTCTTCCACATTGGCTGGAACCAAAGGAGTTGCCAGCTTTTGAAGCGCTTCCTGCCCCTGAATGATTGATTGATTGATTGAAGTCTCCAGAAAGCCTTGCTATGCCATTCCCTTTATCTGCCAGAGAGGACATGTGTCCTGAAAAGCAACGGCCTTAGCTTGCCATGAGCTGTCCTTCTAGGGGTCCTGCTTACTCGTGGTGATCAGCATACCTGTGCTTGTGGGTTGGCAATGGATCCCAAAGTAGTCACCACCTGCTCATTGTGTCATCACGCAGCAGGGTGCTAGTGCTGAGCCCCAGATCCTCCTGAGATGCCCCTCTCTAGTCCAGTCCAGCCCCTCCACTTTGCTTTCCAGCCTCGTGCACGATTCCTCTTCAATCAGCCCTGCATGTTCTCTTGGGATGATGGCAGGAGTTGGGGCAGTTGAAATCCTATAGGAGAGCCGGTCTTTCCCTTCAATCTCCTGGCTTTGTTTCAGTTTCAATTACTTGTTAACACTTTTTGCTCTGTATTTGTCAGCGTGAAAATCACTTTGGAAGAGAGACAAGGTACAAGAAGATCTGTGTAATTCTCCCTCTTTGTGGTCTCCGTGGTTCATTATCATTAATTATCCATCCACCTTTATCCCCACTCCTCCTGCATGGATTGTCCTTTTTCCTGTCCCTAAGCTAACTCCTACACCCGTGTTTTCTCCTGGCCTTTAGTCTTCCTGACATTTTTACAGGACCAGATAATCTTTTTGAATAATAATTGTTAAAAAAAAATCTCTTCATCTTCCTTCATCTTCCCTCACTTCCATGTCTTCTTAAAATCTGATTTGGCTGCAGGATAATACAGGACGACCATGGAGGATTTATACCAGGAATGCAGAGCTGGTTCAATATTAGGAAAACTATCAGCATAATCAATTATATCAATACCCAAACTAACAAAAAACATATGATTATCTTCATAGATGCAGAAAAAGCATTTGATAAAATCCAACACCCATTCCTATTAAAAACACTAGAGAGTATAGGAATAAATGGGCTTTTCCTTAAAATGATCAGTAGCATCTATTTAAAACCATCAGCAAGCATCATATGTAATGGAGACAAACTAAAACCATTCCCAATAAGATCAGGAGTGAAACAAGGCTGCCCACTGTCACCATTACTATTTAATATTGTATTAGAAATGTTAGCTTTAGCAATAAGAGAAGAAAAAGAGATTAAAAGAATTAGAGTAGGTAATGAAGAAACCAAATTATCACTCTTTGCAGATGATATGATGGCATATTTAGAGAATCCTAGAGAATCAAACTAAAAAACAAGTAGAAATAATTAACAACTCTAGCAAAGTTGCAGAATACAAAATAAACCCACATAAGTCAGCATTTTTATATGTTACCAACAAAGGGATACAAAGAGAAATCCCATTTAAAATAATTTTAGATAATATAAAATATTTGAGAATCTACCTTCCAAGACAAAGTCATGAACTATATGAGCACAATTACAAAATACTTTCCACACAAATAAAGTCAGATCTAATCAATTGGAAAAATATGAAGTACTCATGGGTAGATGAGCTAATATAATAAAAATGACAATACCACCTAAATTAATCTACTTATTCAGTGTCATACCAATCAAACTACTAAGAAATTATTTTACAGACCTAGAAAAAATAATATCAATGTTCATCTGGAAGAACAGAAATTCAAGAATTTCAAGGGAATTGATGAAAAATATGCAAATGAAGGTGACCTAGCTGTAGCAGACCTAAAATTCTCTTATAAAGCAGCAGTCATCAAAACCATTTGGTACTGGCTAAGAAACAGAGCAGTCAATCAGTGGAACAGGTTAGGTTCACAATGACCATAGTAATCTAGTGTTTGATAAACTCAAAGACCCCAGCTTCTGGGATAAGAACGTACTATGTGACAAAAATTGTTGGGACAATTAGAAATTAGTATGGCAGAAACTAGGTATTGACCTACATCTAACACCTATACCAAGATAAGATCAAAATGGGTTCATGATTTAGACATAAAGAGTGATACTATTAGCAAATTAGAAGAACAAAGGATAGTCTGCCTTTCAGATGTGTGGAAAAGGAAGTGACCAAAGAAGAAATAGAGTGCATTATGGAATGCAAAATGGATAATTTTGATTATATTAAATTAAAAGTTTTTGTACAAACAAAACTAATGCAGACAAGATTAGAAGGGAAGCAATAAACTGGGGGAAAAATTTACATCTAAAAATTCTGATAAAGGCCTCATTTCTAAAATATATAGAGAATTGACTCAAATTTATAAGAATTCAAGCCATTCTCCAATTGATAAATGGTCAAAGGATAGAAACAGACAATTTTCAGAGGAAGAAATTAAAACCATTTATAAAAAAATGCTCTAAATCATTATTGATCAGAGAAATGCAAATTAAGATAGCTCTACACACCTCTCAGATTGACTAAGATGACAAGAAAAGATAATGATGAATATTGGAGGGGATGTAGGAAACATGGGACACTAATACATTATTGGTGGAGTTGTGAACTGATCCAACCATTCTGGAGAGAAATTAAACTGTGCATACCCTTTGATTTAGCAGATACTGGGGCCGTATCCCAAAGAGATCATAAATAAGGAAAAAGGACCCACATGTGCAAAAATGTTTGGGGCAGCCCTTTTTGTATGGAGAGCCCTATTTTGATGGAGAGAACCATCTGCACTCACAGAAAGGACTGTGGGGACTGAGTGTGTATCACAGCATAGCATTTTCACCTTTTTAAATTGTTGTTTGCTTGCATTTTGTTTTATTTCTCATTTTCTTTTCCCTTTTTGATATGATTTTTTCATGCTCCATGATAATTATGGAAATATGTATAGGAGAATTGCACATATTTAACATATTGGATTACTTGCCATCTAGGGGAAGGGATGAGAGGAAGGGAAGGAAAAAAAAACACATTTGTAATACAAGGTTTCGTAAAGATGAATGTTGAAAATTATCTATGTATATGGTTTGAAAAAAAAAAGCTTTAATAACAATAAAAAAAAGGGGGCAGCTAGATGGCTCAGTAGATAGAACACTAGCCCTGAAGTCAGGAGGACCTGAGTTCAAATGTGATCTCAGACACTTCCTAGCCGTGTGACCCTGGGGAAGTCACTTAACCCCAATTGCCTCAGCCAAAAATAATAATAATAATAATAATAAATAAAAAAGGTCTGACTTGGTTGGTGAGCTTTCTGTGCAATCATATTATCATATTATCAGAATATTTTTCCTTGGCACTTCCCATGTCTCTTCATTCCAAATCTGGAGGAGTTTGGGGCTAGGATAGCCTCTCTCTACTTATTCTGAATTGCATTGTCTACTTTCCCCAAATGTAGGGTCCAAACTAGACTTGCTTGGTCTAATAAGTGTCTGCTTCCTCCTCTGTATACATAAGGAACTCCTGCATATCATGTCTAATTCCTCCAACTTTCTGCAATTTCCGTTTAGAAACTAGAATTTTCTTCTCCTACTTCACCTTCTTCCCTTTCTTCTCTTCCTTCTCTTCCTCTTCTCCTTTCCTTCTTCTCTGCTTTCTTCTCTCTCCCTCTTTCTTTTCCTTCCCTCCTCTTCTTCCTTCTCCTTCCTTCACCTTCACCTTTCTTTTTTTCTCTTTTTTTCCTCTATCTCCTTTTTCTTCTCTTCTTTTTTTTTCTCCTCCTCCATCTCAGATCCTCTGTTTTTTTTCATTTACATCTTGAGTAAACTAACCTAATGAATGAAGGGCCAGCTTAGAAGAGATAGAAAGCTTCTAAACAATTGCTCTAAATAATCAGCAAACACTTAATGAGCAGGCTAAGAGTCTAGGACTGTGCTAAGAATTTTGGGAATAAAATGGGCATAGAGGACACACCATTATTTCTTAAAGGGAGCTTAAAATTAGCTCCAAAGCCTTTAGACCTATTATCACACACAAACACACACCTTGATTACCATACAGGATTATGTGCATGATAATATCCCTCACTTTAATGGGATTTTGAGGTTCCCAGAGGCCCTGTGATTGACAGCTTGGCAGCAAGACCTGAATTCAGATCCTGACTTAAAGTAATACTTTGTGGCTCCTGATAAGTCACCAATAACTAACTTATTTACAAGCAACCTATAGCACTAGTCCAGGAGACTTGCAATGACCCCGGCTTTTCAGAACAAAGAGTAGAGGGTCTCCCCATCAGGAATTCTTCATTACAATGAGATTGCATATCAATGGCCCTGCCTCCAGAAAAACTCAAAAAGGGCTTTCCCCTCCCTTTGTGGAGCTGGGGACTTCCATCTCCACCTCCCTGTTTTGTACCTAAGAGATAAAGAGATTTCTTGTCCCCACTTGCTCTCTGTGGTCACCCACAGTGGTGGCTGGTGATGGTCACCAGTCTATAGTTTACCCTGGATTTGAAGTCTCCCTGGGTAGGACTTGCTCCCTCACCTCTGCCCTGATGTCCACCAGTTGTCCAAACTCCAGCATCCTTTCCTGACAGCAGCCACATGCTCCAAAACAGGACAGCAGGGGGGTGGCTAATGGTGTCCCTGAGGAGCAGAGGAGAGGAGGGGAGTCTGTGGCAGGGGTAAGGTGAGAGGTCAGCCCTTGTTTCTCCTGTAGCAGCTGTAGGTACTGGCTTCTGTACGAAGCCACTGGGACATCAATGGATTTAGCACTTAATAGGCAAAAAATAGGACCTCCCAGGAGAGGGAGCCTGGGAAGTAGAAAGAACATAGACTCAGAAGTCAGAAGACCAGAGTTCAAATCCTTATATGTGATTTAAAGCATAAAATTTTGCTTCCTTGTGAATTCTCATGGTAAACTGAGGACATCAACCTTGAGATTCCCTGAGGTCTCTGCCAGCCTGGGACCAAGGAGCCTCAGGAAGAAGGAAGGTCCTTTCTTGGCAAAGATACTTAACTATGATTTTCAAGTGAACTGAGCCTCCCTCCTGTCAATGACCACAGACTAGGCCACCTTGCAAAGGTCACTGACTTCCTATATTTTCTTTTTGTTAAGGCTTAAACTGATGTATTGTCCCCAATTAATTTTTTATATTTAATATTAGGCTTTATTCATCTAGTATTTTATTAATAGCATTTTAAATATTTAATGCTAAATTTTTATATGGAATACTGTCTTATTAATCTAGTAAATTTTGCTAATAAAATTAAGATTTTTTTCTTAATTTTACTTTTAGACTAATTGTGTGGTTTAAAAACAAAGATTATATCACATAAGCCTGAGTTTTTTTCTCTTCTTTCCTTCCTTCCTTCCATTCTTTCTTTTTTTGTTCTTTCATTCTTTCTTTCCAATTTCTCATTTTGAAGGGGTTGTGTTTACCCCAAAGTCAATATTATTCCTCATTCTCTACTCATTTTTCCTCTAAATTTGGCAGAAATTGGTACTGATGTCACAGGAGCCCCTTCCAAATGTATCATTTTGGAGTACCAGAGTGGGCCACTCTCTATAGCATCATTAAGCTCAATTCTTTTGTTTTTACTGATGAGGAAGCCTGAAGATATGGGTGGAGTGACAAGGGACACAGTGTTGGGGCTCCAGCCTTGGATTCAGGAGGAAGACAATGTTATCTAATGGAAAGAGTCCTGGCTCTAAATCCTCTCTGTCATTTCCTGAGTGTGCCTCCCAGGGCCAGGCTCTGACTTAGTCTCTCAGTTTGCCAGTCCACTCTTTAAAATGAGATTTCAGAGCAAGGACTGACCTGCTTTGGCAGAGGGGATTGCTTCCTCAAGTTGTCCCTATTCCAGTGAAATCACAAGAGGGTCACACTAACAACTCCACCCCCCCAAAAAAAAAGGGGATGAGGTACAGGAAGGTTCACAGACTAGCCATTAGTGGTTTAGGAAAGTTCAGTGATAGGGACCAATGAGGAGCCTTGTCCTGACTTATTTCTGGTTAATCCAGCAACAAGCATTGATTAAAAACTTTTTGGTGAGTGAGGAAGTACAGATGGTGTGTCCTCCAAAAGCTTATATTTAATTGGGGGAGACAGCATCGAACATGTCAGTATGCAAAGAAGAAATCCAACCTTAGGTCATGGTCCTCCTTTGCTCTCTTACTCTAGTCTTGGCAATGGAGAGGCAGAAGGTGCTGTAAGAAGGTCCTGAGTTCAAGATTTGTGTCTGACCCTGTCTAGCATGGGACTCTCCACCAGGCATTTCTTAGCAATGACTGATAGAGAACTCCGACATTAATACATTAGCTGAATCGCTCTCCACAAGGTGAGTATCATTAGCCTCAGTTTACAGAAAGCAAAGTGATGGATGCTGTTCCTCATGTGTGATGTTGCCTGTCTTGGTACCTTTGCACAGCTCCTCCTTCACACTTGGAAAGTCTTTGCTCCTCATCCTGACCTTCCCTTACGTACATCAAGGATCAGCTCAAATGGGATTTCCTGCCTGAGGTTGAGCCTGATCCTCTAAGAACTGGTCCCAGGACAGAAGTCACTGGGTTTGTGTAAATAGCTTGGGTGGGCTTGCTTTGCTGGGTTTTATGCTGTTTTTCTTATAGTATGTAAGCTCCTAGAGAGCAGATACAATGGCACTTGGTCTCTATCTCTAGTGGCTAGAACATAGTAAGTATCCAATAAATGTTAACTAAATGAAGGGATGGAAGGAGAGAAGGAGGGATGGAAGGATGGAGGGATGGAGGGATGGAGGGATGGAGGGATGGAGGGATGGAGGGATGGACTGGAGAATGAAGTGGATTCCTGTTCAGGCAAGAGGTGTTCTGATGGCCTCAGAGAAGCCATGATTTAGTAGTTCAGTAGTGCCTCCTGTTCAGTGCCAGAGAACACCACAGAATGACGAGAACCACAGCTGCAAGGGGGCCAGCACACTCAACTTCATTTGAAACTTGGCCAACTGTTGTCATGGCAACCAATTGGCATGAAGCAGGCAGATTAATCCAGTGTGAGCTCATCATGGGAGACTTTGGCTCGGGAGGCTTGTGCTGGAACACCTCAGCACTGGTCTACATTTCTCTCTCCAGGGGGCTTCCCCACAAATGCTTCTTTCCTGCCTCAAATTCATCCCACAAAGAGGAATAACAGAATCTCAGGCTGAGGAAGTCGCCTCTCTCATCGAGTCTGTACCTGGACAATATCCACAGGAACAGTCATGGCACCTGTGCCTGAAGACCTCCAAGAAAGGGCAGCAGGTTATTTCCCCCGGCCGTTTTGGGAACACCAGTTTTTAGAAAGTTTTTATGTAAGAGGGGCGTCAGATACCCACAATGCCAATTTATATCATTTAACAAGTGGATCTGCTCTTGCCATCTTTATTGAGTTACAGAATCAAGCAAGTGAGGTTTCTAAGCATTCATAATTATCATGTAGTGGATATCCTGCCATCTAGGGGAGGGGTGGGGAGTAGGGGGGAAAAATTTGTAACAGAAAGCTTTGTAAGGGTTAATGTTTAGGAATTACCCATACATATGTTTTGCAAATAAAAAGTATTAATAATAATAAAAAAAGAAGTTTCTAAGCATTTAGTGAGGGCTTATTCTTTAATGGGCACTGTGATTTAATCAATCAATCAACATCAGTCTGTCATAAATATTTAGGAAACACCTACTATGTGTCTAGAACTGTGATAAGCACCGGGGATACAAGAAAGGGGGAAGCCGGTCCCTGCAGGAGTTCATAATCTAATGGGGGAGGGGATAACATGCAAATAATGGGGTACACAACATACAACTAGATGGAAGCTAATCCAGAGAGAAGGCTCTAGGATTGGGTGGGAGAGGGTGTGTAGTAGGTAGGATTTTAGCAAGTTGAAGGTCACCCAGGGAAGTCAGGAGGCAGAGATGGGGAGAGGGAGCATCCCAGGCTTGGGGGACAGGCAGAGGGAGTGTCTGGAGCAGAAATGTGGAGGTTCTTGTGCTTGGGACAGCCAGGAGACCCGTGTCAGTTAATGAAAGTGTTCTTGGTGAGGAGTGAGGGATCAGGGGACTGGAAAGGTGGATGGGGAAGGTTATGGAGGCCTTCAAAGGTCAAGGGAAGCACCCTGAGTTTGACTCTGAAGGTGATAGGGAGCCCCTGGAGTAGGGGTGGGGGCTAAGAGATGTGGACATACTTGTGTTTTGGGAAATGGAGGATAGACTAGAGAAAAGTTGTAGCAGCAAGATTACCTTGTTCAGGAGGAGGCAATGAGGGCCTGTACCCTCACAAGACTGGTGGAGAGTCAATACTCCTATTCAGTCAATAGATGGATGGATTAAATACAAAAGCCAGACATACATGGTTCTGGTACAATGGCCGACTGGATATAACTTCACTTCTAATAGCACATTTAGGTGCCTGGCACAATTCCTGGAGCAGTGGGTCTCTCAGGAGCAGTGGATCCCCTTGGAGCAGTGGGTCTCTTGGGAGCAGTGGGTCTCTTGGAGCAGTGGGTCCCCTTGGAGCAATGGGTCCCCTTGGAGCAGTGGGTCCCCTTGGAGTAGTGGGTCTTCTTTGGGCAGTGGGTCTCTTGGGAGCACTGGGTCTCTTGGGAGCACTGGATCTCTTGGAGCTTGGCTTTCAATTTCCCCAAAACTTAGAAGAGGCTAATTAGGCTTGATTTCGGGGGGTGGGGGGGGACTGTTTCCTAGACAACTAGTTGATATAGTGGATAAAGTGGGAGTGAGGAAGCCCTGAGTTCAGATCCTTCCTCGGCACTTAATGAGCTTCTGGACAATCTCTCCTTCTCAAGCCGCTCAAGCAGAGGAGGTTGGCCAGCGTGTTCTCTCCCAGGGCAGCACAGAGGAGAAGGTCCCTTCACACCCCAAATCCCCGAGATTCCCTGGGACAAGCCCAGGGCAGTCTCCATCTCTGGTTAAGGAGGAGCAGATGTGGAGGTGAAGACACAAAGAGTGAGAGCATGGAGTAAAGGGGCATAAATTTAGATCCGGAAGGGACCTCAGAGGCCAGCTAGTCCATCCCCAACCCATTTTACAGAGGAGGAAACTGAGGCACCGGAAAGTTCCAGACATGGACTCAAGCACTAAGTGTCAGAGTCAGGATACAACCCCAGGCTCTCTCTCTGAGGCCTATGGAACACACAAGAAAGCAATGGCATTTTCACGGAGAAGTCCTAGCGGTTGGCCGCTTTGGTGTGCCGGAGTGCTGGCTTGGATTCAGAGGGCCCTGCTTCTAATCCCATACCAGATGCTCTCCATGTGCCCTTCATGGTTGTGACTCAGTTTCCTCCTCTGTAAAGTGGTCGTTAGCCTCTCTTCTATTGCCCATTTCTAGGGTGGGAGAGAAGGCACCCAAAGTTTCTTGCACATGTGGACGGGTTCCCTATGCCTCTGCTGGGCACCATGGCGGCTGCTTGAATGTGGAGGCGCTGCCCCCAGGACTTGGACTCTCTCCTGCACTTCCATGGCACGCAGTAGGCACTTATGCCCTGCCTCGACTTGACTTGGGCTTCAGTGGCCCATGCCCAGAGATGGCCAGCCCTGGCCTGCTCCCGCTTCCTTTAGGTCCAGCGTCCGCCATTGGTCCTTGCAGGACTTCTCAATACTTGACCGTTCCCCTTTTCCGTCTTGGAGCTGTCTCCATCCTGTAGTTTTACAAATTGAATTCAGAGACCTCTGAAGTCAGATACAAATTCTGCAACAATCCATCCCCCGTCTCCCCCCAGACGCCACTGGATCTGTGTGGAAGCAGCTGGGGACATGTCTGGGTGAGGCGGCTGGGCCGACGAGGGCCCAAGGCCTCTCTCATTAGCAGGCGTGACCGCCTTTTACGGCGCTGCCCGGGGAGAAATCCCATACTCTTGTTCTGGGGCTGGAGCCGTGATCTCACCAGGGTGGGGAACAGCAGCCCGGAAACTCCCTCCTGGCCGGTGTCGAGCCTTCTGGTGCCTCTGGGATTAGAGATGAGGGGCACGGAGAGGTGAAGTGACTAACGTGCAGATGGTCAGGAGGGGCAGGACTCAAGTCTCCAGGATGCCAGTTTGCCAGTTGGCATCTCTCAGCCAGCACCATCCCTTAATATTTCCAAGGCGTCTCCTTCCAAGGCCTGGAGAGGGAGGCAGCGGGGTCAAAAATGGGCGTAAAGCCTTAAGTGGAAATCCCATCTGGGACATTTATGAGCTGTGGGAACCTGGACAAATCTATGCCTGCCTCAGTTTCCTCAGAGGAAAATGCCCCTGCCTCCCAGCAGGGAATAACCTGAGATGATATTTGTAAGGGTTTTGTGGGCCTTTAAAGTGATAGGTGAGCTAGTTATTATTACAGTGAAGTCACTGGAGACAACAGAGATTAGAACTCTGAGCCTGGAGTCAGGAAGAGCTGAGTGCAAATTCAGCCTCAGACACTTATGCTAGTAAGCTGTTCCATCCTGGCTTCAGTTCCCCAGGTGCAAAATATAAGTGCTAGTAGTACCTGACTCTCAGAGTTGTGAGGGGCAGATGAGATGATATCTGGAAAACTCTTAGATATCTGGGCCATAGTAGGTGCTTAATAAATGTTCTTTTTCCAGTCCCCTAGGATCATGAAGGGAGCTACGTGCTTCTTGGAGCACTGGCTGCGGAATCAAGAAATCTTGGGTTCGAATATTTGTATTTAGTTGTATGACCGTGGGGAAAAGCTAATCATTTTTACTGATTTTATTTTTATATAATAATATAAGCACTTTTATAACACAGTATACTGAAAAATAGGATTGCAATGAAAAGGCAAATCCATTTTGTTCAGATGGCTATTCCTTTTAAATATATAATAAAGTTCTTCTGCTAATTTCTTTCTTTTCCTCTTTTTTTTCCTCCTCCCTCCCTAGAGATGGCTCCCACTAGACACAAATATGTATGTATATACACACACACATATATATATATAATATATAAAATCTTTCTATACATATTTCTATTTATAGAATGACTATACATGGAAATTGCAAAGATGTCTCTCCATTGGGAAATGGTAGAACAAGTTGTGGTACATGATTTTGATGGAAGATGTAAGCTATGAGAAATGAGGAGCTCAATGATCTTAGAAAAACATGGACAGACTTATATGAAATAATGAAGAGTGAAATGAGCAGAACCAAGAGAACAGTGTAGACAGAAAAAGCAATAGATTGTTTTAAGATTGACTTTGAAGGAGTAAGTGACTTGGACTATTATAAATACCCATCTACAAAGGATATGTGGAAGAAGATGCTATCATATGCATCCAGAGAAGGAACTGAGAAAAAGATAATTCTTGAAATAATTAGTTACAAATGGATTTTGCTCAATAGGACAAAACCACAGTCCTTGACTCTCATTTCTGCTGAAAGAGAGTCAGAAAAAGAAACCAGTGGTTTGTTTATACTTGTAACTCGCCATGTCAGAGTCAGATGCTTCTGCTGGAAAGGCCCTGGGTTCATTTGGGGAGCTCATCTCCCAAAATCTAGTTTTATAGTCCCCAGCACAGCAAATCTGTAGAATTGAATGCCATAGGTCCAAGAAATAGAGACCAACTTTCTACTTGTGTCTACGTAGACCACTGGCTTACATAGGAGAAAAAAATAATACTTTTGCCCCAGACTTACTGCAATCCTGGACACATCACTTAATCCCTCCCAAGAAACCAACACTTCAAGGTAAATTGCTGAACTGACAAGAGTCAGAAGAGATCAGAGGCCATTCTAATTCCCTCATTTATTCATAGGAAGAAACTGAGGTAAACTACTACCAAGTAGTTTGGCCAACCTAAAACCTGCAACCTCGCTTGGCCAAGGTTGTAGAGCTGGAAATGATCAGAAGTAGAATTTGAACTCAGCTCTTCTGACCTCAGTGCCAACATTCCCTTCAGTCAACAGTAGTTTATGGCTGAGAAAGCTTCCTGTCAGACATCCCTCACACTAATGAGAGCAGCTTTTTTTTCATATCAGAAGGTTTTGCCCCAAAACCCGTCTCCTGCCAGCTTATTTCCAGTCTTCCCAGAAATCCTTGTGGAAAATCTTAGAGCCCTTTGCCCAGGAGCTGGTATTCTTGGGATTCTTTCTCAAACATTCGATTTTTGAAGACCTTGTTTCTGGGTCTTGCTTTGCTTTGTTCATTTTTTTCTGCTGATTTATTTTCTAATTTTAATTAGCAGTCCCCAAATGAAAACCACATAGTTTTCATAATCAACACTTTGAAATATAATTTAAGATCTGTTAACACTAAGCTCCACTTCATTCTTACAAATTTTTTCATTTTTTCATTTTAATAGTCTTGACCTTTTTGTCCCTCTATAAGACTTTTATTTTTTGTTTTGGCTAATTATCTTTACTAGCTACTTGGTAATTTCATTGTTACATGGCTAAAATGATAAATCAGTTCATGCAGGAATATCATTTTACCGAGTTAGTAGAGCCCAGTCTTCAACCCTAAATATATCACCTTTGCAGATGGGATGAATCTGGGAGGGAGAGTTAACACATGGCATGGCCGTTCCAACCCAGCTTCACAGGCTGGCTATTGGGCAGAGTTTATTAAGATGAAATCTAATAAGAATCAATGTAAAGTGTTAGACTTGGGTTCAAAGATTCAACTCACCAAGTACAAGATGGGGATGGAAATATTGTTACAAAACAACAGTTTAGCTGGCCAGGATCTCATGGTTTTAAGGGCAATGGATGCAACACTGGGTCCAGAGTCAGAAAAACTCATCTTTGTAAATTATAATACTGCCTCAGACACTTCCTAGCTGTGTGACCCTGGGCAAGTCACTTTACCCTGTTTGCCTCAGTTTCCTCATCTACAAAATGACCTGGAGAAGAAATTAGCAAAGTTCTCTAATATCTCTGCCAAGAAAACCCCAGATGTGTTTATAAAGAGTAGGACAGGAGTAAAAGTGAATCAACAACAATACCAAAAATAAAACTCAATATGAGAGAATAAACAGATTGGAGGAGCTTTCGGAAATAGAGAGGTGGCAGTCCCATGGCATGCTGTGCTAGCCAGGTTGCAACTAATGCTAATAATAAGTATTAATAAAAATATCTCACATGTGTGCATCCCATTAAGGCTTACAAAGTCCTTTATGTACATTATCTCACTTGGTCATATGGGATACAAATGGTGTGTCGTGGTCTCTCTGAGCAGCATTGTTCAGGTACTCTCTGGCATTTCCAGTTGGAAAAACCTTTTATTCATATTATCTCATTTGATACTCACAACTTTGGGAGAAAAGTCTTATTATTTTCCCCATTTAACAGAAGAGGAACCAAAGGAGACAGAGGTCAGGTGGCTTACCCAGAGTCAAGTAACTAGTAAATGTCTGAGACCAGGAATATCCATCATTGTTGAGCTGAAGAACATCCAAAAGAAAGCTATGGGAATGATGAAGGTCCTTCAATCTATACCTGGCTGGGAAGGGAAGGGGAAGGGGAAGGGGGAGCTGAAGCACTGGAGATGTTTAACTTAAAGAAGACTTCCAAATTACACCATAGTCATCTTAAAAATCTTCTGCTTGGAAAAAAGGGAAGTTGTTCTGCCCACCCTTAAAGACACAAAGTTGTTTCAGAGGCAAAATGTGACTTGAGATAAGAAAAAATCTTCAGAGGAGAACCAAGTAAATCAATTCTAAAAGCCTTTATTCGGTGACAATTATGGCCATGGGCTCTGGCCCATGCTGTATCCCCTGGAGATATCCCATCCAAAGCTCCCCCAAGGGAGCTCAAACCCACCCCAGCCCTCAAAGATGAGCTTTCCCTCTATCTTGTTGGGACCCAGTTCTTCCGGACTCTCCTCAGGCATCTTGTCTCCTTTCCAGCCTCCCTTCACATGTTTCTAGTATGTGTGTTTCTAGTGGGTAATACTGAACATAATGCTTTGTACATGGGTAGAGCTTAATAAATGAACACATTATCAATCGGTCCCCCGATAGATACGATGCAAGTGGCTAAGGGTGCAAGTACAAAAATGAAGAGTCTCAGCTCTTCAGGAACTTATGTTCTCCTACAGATATCTAAATGAGAAATGGGTCACCTCAGGTAGTGTTTGGTTCACCCTCATTTTAGTTGTCTACAAGCAAAGCCCTTGTGACACATTCAGTAGAATATAAACTCCTCGAGAGGAGGGAATGCTAGACATTATCTGTTTCCCCAATGCTTGGCACAGAGCAGGAGCTCAATAAATATTCCCCGATTAATTTATAGCTCAGTATGATTCAGGCCAGTTCCAATGGTTTGTGATGAAGAAAGTCTCTGCAGCCAGAGAGAGGACAATAGGAACTGAATTTGGACCACAACATGGTATTTCCACTCTTTTTGTTGTTGTTTGCTTGCATTTTGTTTACTTTCTCATTTTTTCCCCCTTTTTGGTCTGATTTTTCTTGTGCAACACGGTATTTGTGGAAATAGAAGAATCACCCATGTTTAATAGATATTGGAACACGTCATTTAGGAGAGAGGATGAGGGGAAGGGAGGAAAGAATTAGAACTCATAGTTTTGTGAGGGTGAATGTTGAAAATTATTCATGTATATGTTTTGAAAATAAAAAGCTATAATTAAAAATATATAGCTCAGTGTTTGGGAAACTCAGAAAGTAAGCATGGGAAAGCAGAGGTACTAGACTTACTACCAAACTGGAGGTCTACAGAGCCCTTGTGCTGACCTCAGTATTGTCTGCTGGTGAATTCTAGACCACGTACTAACCTCAGGAACCAAATCGCTTCCATTTGAATTAAGAAGATTCAGGAGGTCAACCAGCTGGATCCGGTACCCGACACCGAGGTTTTCTGGAACAAAGCTGTCCAGCATCCCCTTCTGCTGCAGAGAGAGCAACGCCGAGGAGCTGGCCATGTTGTTCAAGTGCCAAATGTGTGCTTGCCAAAAGGACCATTTTATGGAGAAGTCACACGCGGGGAGCACTCACGGGGTGGTCCGAAAAAGCGAGACAAGGACATGCTTAAGAACGTTAGAATGGATTGTGGGACATGGGAGACACTGGCACAGGACTGCCCAGCATGGCATGCACGCCTCAGAGAAGGAGCTGTGCTGTATGAGCAAAGCAGAATGGAAGTAGCCCCTCCAAAGTGGGAAGCACAAAATTAGAGCAGCCCCCCAAAAGTGGGAAGCACAAAGTTAAAGCAGCCCCCCAAATGTTCACATGGACTTTTTGTGTGCCATCTGTGGCAGAGTGTTCCAAGCTCAGTCCCAGACACACTGACTCTAACCTAGCAATGTCATTTTAATCAATCAAGTGGAACAACATAGCCCAACCAACCTCACCTCTCTTTCCAATCCCCTCTTTTCCATGTATTTTCCCATATTGTAATGTAGTTTGATTTAAAAAAGAAGCAGCCTTCTGAAGGCAGAATGACACAAGATTCTGTCCCTCTTACCATCAGCAGATTCCTTCCTTCATCCCTGTCCTCTTCTATACTTTTAGGGAAAAAAAGTCTCTTTTACTGGTCTTTTTATTGTTTCTCTCTTGCTGCTGTTTTCTACACTTATTTGCTCCTTCATTTCTGTTGTTTGGGGTATTTAAGAAACAAATAATCCCTTTCTGGTTGTTTTTCTAAAAATATTCCAGACTCCTCTTTACCATTGAACACCCACTTGGGTCCCCATATTGTTCAGCTCCCATCTGCAGGATAAGTGACTCGGCTACATCCTGAGCTTCAGTGTTTTCCAGAGCACATTCTTCCAAACCTTCTCCATATCTACTGGGCTTGCATTAGTCTTGCATCATTCCAAAGTCAGTCAGTTCCCTTAGAGTCAAATATCTTTCTCCTCTTGGCTTGTCGGACTTTTTGCTCCTGAATTGAATTGTTAAATATAAAAACTACTAGTTTTAGAGTTTGTCACCATGTTTTATTGCTATTGTTGTTTTATTTTGTTTTTTTTTCTGTAGGTGATCTGATTTGAATTTCATTTTTTTTCTTTTCAGAAATTCTGGTCAATTTTCTTTGATCATTTCCTTCACAATTGTGTTCATTTTTTTTTTTAACCAAGTTGCATCTTTCTGGGAAACCAAAGATCCTTAGATTGTCAGTGTGCATGCTGTCTTTTAGTTGGGCTGACTTTCCTTTGGCAAGGGGCAGATTTTCTTTGAATGTTTTTGTTTTTTACACCTCTCTCTACATCAGATGAAGTCATCTTTTTGTCTCATATTTCTAGGAATCTAGAATTTTTTAGCATGTGAATAAATAAATGTTACCTTGCTATAGAAAATAAAAGAGAACATTGTTTTCTACTAAATGAAATAGTTTTTTGTGTAACCAACAACCAAAAAAATTCAGTGAGATCTAGAATTTCTGCCCATTTCAATTAATTGGGTAACTGAGCAGGGAAGGGCTACTATGGAATATCTCTTGTGGAAATGTTCCTCAAACCTGATGATTATATAATAGAAAAAAAAAACTTTTGGTAAAGGATATCACTGATTTATGTGAAAATGATTCAAAAACTAAGAATGAAAGGATCATTACTTGATATGATGGAAAGGATATATGGAAATTAAATGTATCCAGGATTACCAATGGAGAAAACCTTCCCAATTTCTCAATGAGATAAAGGTGATGCAAAGATGCCTGTCATCTCCCCAATTATTTAATAATAATTTAATAATTAGGCATGTGAACTTTAGCAATTACGAGGGGGAAAAAGCAAATATTCAAACATAAAGAGGAATTAACATTTTCTCTATTTTCAACAATGTGCTGATTTGCCTAGATACTACTGTAGAGAATAAGCAGTGTGAAAGGTAAGGAAACACTTACTAGCTTCAGAATCATATCAGCACACAAAGCAACTCTGCAAAACTCTAATTTCTTTATATTACTGATAAAAACCGGGAGATACAAAAGCATATCACATTTAAAATAACCACAAAAATGCCTAGATATATGGGTGCTAATCTAGGAAGATTTTACTAAATACAATTGGAAAATAATTCTCGTATACAGGGTCCCAAAATAACTAGAAATATTGATAAAGCCAAATCATATAGATTCAAAATTACAAGGGAATTACAATGTGGTAAATTATCCAACCTCTATAGCTGTGATAGAATTGGTTGGTTGGTTGTCTTTTGTTCTCCAAGAGGACCAAAATGACATCACTGTGTTAGTGTCGAATTACGGTGTGTCTGACTGTGTTTGATCAGACCAAGATGGGCTTGAAATGTTCTGCCATGGATCAGACACAAATAGTCCCTATGAACATTGGGCTGGATTCTGTGTAGAGAGGGATACTCTCCAGGTTTTCCTGTTGTAGATGACATTATGCTGATTACATCAATTCCCCGATCATTGCAGAGCTTCCTGAATGTGATCCATAATCGTTGAAAACATTTCAACCTAACTATTCATATGGGGAAAACTAAGTAGATGAAGAATTACATGGCTATGATATCAAACTAATTATAGAAACGGAATATGGTCAGAACTGAACTAAAGACAGAAACTTTTTGAATGGCTTTTGGGAAATCATGCAGTGCCATTAATTATCCAAAGTTTAGCCTTTGTAGGGGGAGGTGGGGAAAGAGAAAAAACTCATAATTTTCAAAAAACATTCTTCTAGTAAAGATAGGACATAAAATTGTAGATCTGGTGATGTAAAAAAAAACAACAAAAAAACTTTGGATGTCATCAAACCTAATGCCCTCAATACAACCGAGGATACTGAAGTCCCAAGAGTATAAAGTGTTTGTTCAAGATCACAGAGATGGTAAGCACCTGAGGTCCCCAACTCTAATAATAAAGTTTTTTTTTCTTGTACCATTCTGTATAAACGTGGAAATCAACCAATTGCTCTTAATAAATTGAATTCCATCAAGGCAGAAGACATAATTGTGTGCATGTGTATACCTGTTTTTATGCATCTGCATAGATGTATGTATATATAAAAGATTAATATAAAATGCTTTTAAATGAATCTTGTGGACAGAAGTAAGGCATGCTATATGGTAGAAGTGACAACAGGATATCTTACTTTTTTCATGTTTCTTATGTTTTGTTGGATTTGCAATATACAAGAGTTTTCTGCATTTGTGTTTCTCCTCATCACTGACTTTCTCTATTAGTTCTGATTGAAAACGTGTGAGTATCTGCTCTGTAACAGGTTATTTTGTTGTGTTGTGTTTTGTTTTGTTTGGGGGAGAGATTCAAACTGCCTTTTCTAAATTTTTTTAAATTTTATTTTGAACTTAAATAACTTAAATTTTATTTTGAACTTAAATAACTTAAAAAACACTAGAGAGGCTTGATTAGGTGATGTCTATAAGTTCCCTCCCAGTTCTCAATTTACGGTCCTGGTAGATATTTACTATCTAGACAGTCATTGAACCCCATTTGCTTCAGTTTCCTCCTCTGTAAAATGAACTGGAGAAAGAATGGCAAACCACTCCAATATCTTTGCCAAATAAAACAACCCAAATGGGGTCACAAAGAGGAAGACGAAACTAAAATGACTGAACCATAACATGCATACAGAACTCCATGTTGATCTTGGAGTAAAAAATAAAAAATAAAAATCTAAGGTCAGATCTCACCTGTGACCCATTATTAGCTGGGTCCTCACTCTCCTCAATTACAAAATGATTGTCATGGATTATCTTGGAATCTCAGATTTGGATGTAGAAGGACCCTTAAAGGGACCGTTTTCTCTTTCCTCATGTTATGGATCAAGTAACTAAGGCCAAGGTAGTAGGGTGATTGCCCTAAGGGGCTCAGCGTGTGCTAAGAGAGGAGCAGCACCTCTGTGGGAGGGTCCACCTGCCACCCAACCCTCCCACAGGGCTCCAGAAGCTGTAGTGTGCACAATGACCACATCTCTGTAAAACCCAATGGCAGATGGGCTAACCCAGGCTGAGACAACTGACAGGCCTCAGGCCCCTAGGTGAGTTAGGGCAGTGTCTACCCCGTGTGGATGGAGATTTCTATTGCTAGAAAGGGTGCTGGCCTGGCAGGTGACCGAGGCAGGCCATCCACTGCATCCTGGGACACTGCCAGTCATCCTGATTTTTGTCTTGTCACCAGACTTGGATAACTGTAGAAGAGAGGGAGAGGCTGATGAGTTTAAAAAAATACATGTTCCCCAATTACATGTAAAAACTATTTTTAACATTCATTTTGATTTGACATTTTGAGTTCAAAATTCTCTCCTTCCTTTCCCCCCCACAAAACAGGAAGTAGTTTGATATAAATTAGAAATGTGCAATCATACAAAACATATTAACATATTATGAAAAAAGACACAAATAAATAAAATATTAAAAAATGAAAAGAGTATGCTTCAGTCTGTATTCAGACTCCATCAGCTCTTTCTCTGGAGGTGGACAGAATTTTTCATCATTAGTTGTTTGTAATTTTCTTGGATCATAGTATTGCTGAAAATAGCTAAGTCTTTCACAGTTGGTCATTGTACAATGTTGTTGTAATCTGTGTGTAATGTTCACCTCATTTGACTCACTTCACTTTACCTTAGTTCACTTAAGTCTTTCCAGGTTTTTCTGAAATTATCCTCATTTCTTGTAGTACAACAGTATTCCATTAAAATCATATACAACTTATTCAGACATTTTCTAATTGATGGACATCCCTACCATTCCAATTCTTTGCTACCACAAAAAAAAGAGCTGTTATAATTATTTTTGTTCATCTAGGTATTTTTCCTTTTCTTTTTTTTTTTTGATCTCTTTGAGGTAGAACCAGTAGTGATATTGTTAGGTCAAAGAATATGTACAGTTTTATGATCTTTTGGGCATTGCACTCCAGAATGCTTAGACCAGTTCCTTCATCAGTTCATCACAGTTCCTTCATCAGTTCATTAGTGTCCCATTAGGGAATAACTCATAATTTTTTTATAAATTTCACTCAGTTATCTATATATTTGAAAAATGAGGCCTTTAGCAAAGATACTTGCTGTTAAAAAAAAAAAATTCCCGTTTCCTGCTTTCCTTTTAATCTTGGCTGCAATGATTTTGTTTGTGAACAACCTTTTTAATTTAATACAATCAGAATTATACATTTCACCTTTTAGAATGGTCTCTCCCTCTTGTTTAATCATAAACCTTTCCTTTTTCATACATAATTAGCAGGGTAAATATTCCTTGTTCTCCCAATTTGCTTTTATATCACCCTTTATGTCTAAATCACATACCCATTTTGATCTTAACTTAATATGAAATGTTGATCTATATTTAATTTCTGATATATTGTTTTCCAGTTTCCCAATAGTTTTTGTCAAATAGTGAGTTCTTTGATATAGATTTTTGTCCCATTACTATTGTGATCATCAGGAAATCACTCTACCTCTCTGTGCTTCAGTTTCCTCCTTTGTAAATAGGAATAATAATTCCTCCTATAATGATTTGTCCCTTCCAAGGTTTGATGAAGTTCAAAGTAGATGATGTTTTGCAAACTTTAAAGGTATAGAAATATCATCTCTTATTCTCTCCAAACATATACCTCCATCTAATGATTGCATTAATCATATGCTGCTGCTCTAAGTCAATAGACATGACTTAGAGGATTTATCAAAGAATAGATTGCTATGGTCATTAATTGCTTCTTTGGTGAATCTAATCTATTCTAGTGATCCACCATTCTATTTCTTAGCCACAACCTGATAGTTTAGAGGATTATGACTTTATAATACAGTTTCAGATCTGTTTTGGGAGACTGATGACTATGTGGCTCTTGTTTCAGTTAAATCCAGTTGACTCACACAGCAATTGCCTCCATAGAATCATTGGTCTTCTTTGAAAAGAAAGAACAAACAACAAATAGCAATTTGTAGGGCCATTCTTCTAACTCTGTCTCCCAACCCTGGACTTCCCCCATTGTGGCACATGGCTTCTTATTTAAGCTCAGGATTCTCTGAAATATTTTATTCCAGTCATCTGGTATGTTCTTTCCCCAGAGAATCACGGTCTACAGCTATCTGTGGGTATGGCTTATCTCTGATGTGAAATTGTGCATCCCTTAAAGGTAGGGGAGGGTGTTTAAACCATGGCAGTTCTGCTCATAGCAGCAAGTATCATGGGGGAACCTGAGCTGACAATTCTGGATATGGGTCTAACTTGGGTCAAATTAGTCTACACCTCACCACATTACCAGCACCATACATGGCTTCTTGATTGGTAGCCGAAAATGAGGTGAAGTCAGTCCTACAAGGGAATAACTATGTGGGTCAGTCTCAAAACCAACAAATACACAATGAGGATTTTTCAAAGAAAACAGTCTTTTTCCTTAAAAAAAAAAAGCAAAATATTCTTTTCTATTGAATTGCAACCACAACAAACTACCCAGAGGCAGGGACATGATTGAAAGGGAGAAACAGGAATCTCTCTCTTTTTCTCTAGCCTTTGTTCATCTCTATTTCTCTGTCTCTATCCTCCTATTTCTCTTTGTTCTCTCTTTCTCTTTCTATCTCCTTTTCTATCTCTGTCTCTATCTGCCTCCCCTCCCTCCTCCCTTCCCCCCTCTCTCTTTCTTTCTCTCTCTTTCTCTCCTTCAGGATCACAAAATTGCTTCAAGTTGTTTGAAACCTAATTCTAAAATACAGCTGTCTTAGGAAGGCTCCAGCTCCGATCAGAAGCCTATAGTTAACCAACTGTTAATGCAATCATTAGAAAAGATGGAGGTATGGGTCTGAAGATAATAACAGATGGCATTTCTATACCTTTTAAATTTGCACAAGTTTTAACTTTGAACTTCATCAGACTTTGGAAGGATGAATAGTTATTAGAGGAATTATTATTCCTATCTTTTAAAGAAGGTAACTGAGGCACAGAAAGGCAGAGTGATTTCTTGGTGATCACAACAGTAATAGGGCAAGAGGTACCATTAAGTTTCAAGCTTCTTCTCATCCCCAGTTAAGCAAGTTGTCTAGACTACACCATTATTTGTTCTCTATTGGAGATCCTAGCCTTAGTCCTCAGCAATAAGCCCAGTAAGAGGTAATGATCACCAATTATTGAGTAGTAGTCATGTGAATGAAGAAGAGACATATTGTAGAAACAGAATGGACAAAACTTGTCTTCAAATTGAAACAGACCAAATGGTGTCATACTATAGATCTGGATGAGCTAAGAGTGAACCTCAGAGGCAACTCAGCTCAACTCCTTTTTCACTTCAACATAGGCCAATGGAAATTGAGTTTCCAAAGGAATACATGGATCCAAGGGGATATCTGAACTGAGGTCCAGTGTCCTTGTATTGTACCACAACATACTTTTATTTGGGAGGGCAGATGACCCATCTCATATCAAGAAGTGAGTTAGGTAGAGTATAGCCTGGAGAGATGTATGGGCCCTCGAAGAGCATTTTCAACTATTTCAATGACTTTTCCATAGAAGGATACAATTACTCAGTTAGGTTTTAGAGGGCAGAACAAAAATGAGTGGGAAGATGTTGAAAAGACTTAGTATGTGGGTATAAACAAACAAAACTCCTAATACTGAGATTGACCCCGAAGTGGAATGGGCTCCCCAAAGGTCATCAAACTAGCCACCTGTTGGTGCTGTGGCCAAAGGGGTTCTTGTTCAGGTACTGATGACTACTGAGATCCCTTCTGGCCCCAAATCTTTGATACTGCAACTGAGAGAGTCTCTTGATGCCATTTTCTTCATCTAAAAAAGAAGGGATTTGCATTCAATGATCCTCAAGTCTCTCTCATCTTCCAATCTAGGATTCAATGATGCTGTGAGATGGGCAGGAGGTAGGAGAAGATACTGCAGAAGAAAATGCCTGAGACCGATTCCTGAGGGGAGCGGATGGATGTGGGAAGGATGGCACATTAGCCCGAAAACCCAAGTGAGTGGGGGAGTGCGGCGTGTCTTCGAATGAGGGTATTATATATATTCCTCAGGTCATGTTATTTCTTTTAAATATTAATCAGAGAAATTGGAAAGCTTTATTATAAAGATGACAAATGCTCTGCTTGCCCCCAGGAAAGGCTTCTCACAGGATGTGCAAACTCATCCTTATTGATTCAACATGGTGACTGGGAGCTTCCCCATTAATGAGGGAAATAAAACATCTTCTTAATTGGCTATAAAAGGATGTACAACACAGACTTACTGAGGCATTAGCTAGTAGACTGAGGATCCACTTTGGAGCTGGGTTCACATTTTATTCCTGTGATTATTTTCATCGGCTGGGAAGCCCACAACTACAGCCGGGTTATCATAGAACCATTTGTACAAAACAGACCGGGGTTTAAATTAAACTTTAAAAAAATCCATCTCTTCATTGGCCAAATTGAAACCATCAGTGGGCCCTACAGAGCAATCATCCTTTATCATGATTTATACATGGCAGTGGATGGGATGCCAAGAAATACAGGACCTTTGCCCCAGGTTAATAATTACAGTATGCAGATAGAAGAAGGATACATGGGATCCTTCTGCCAACTAATGGAAAAACTTGAGGGTGAAGGACAAAACTCATGGGCTCCACCAGCTCAGGTGAGTGCTAGTGGTTAGGGATGGGTCTTACAAGGAGCATCCTCCTGGGAAAGAGACAGAGCGTCTAAAAAACCTCACAAAGTGTTCCTAGGTGTGTGTAGTGTGTCTCCGTGTGTGTGTGCACGTGTGTGTTTGTGGGGAATAAAAATAACCTTAGGGAAAAGCAGGGAGATGGGAATGTCACGTCATCTATTTCCCCTTTTGCCGAATATCCAGTTTCATTTGGAAGAGTTTATTCAATATATCAAACCAGCTCAGTAAAAATGGGGCTCCTTCCAGCAATGAGCCAACTCAAAGCTGGGCCTGTGGTCATAGTTCTCAAAGACTCCCCGGCAGAGCGAGCCTGATTAATCTTGACTTGCCTTCTGAACCCTCCTTCTGAACCCATTTGGGGAGTTTCAGAGAAGACAGGGTGCATTTTTCCCAGCTTCCCAATCATTCACAAGGCTCCACTTTAGATAAGGGAATCAGAACATGGGCTCATGTTTCCTCACGTCATCCCTAAAGTAGAAACTGGAGAAGGTACAAGGCTTGGCCCCCATTCTGGGGCTGCCATTAGTGGACGAGCTGTGCTTCTTGGAACGGACCGAGAGGGAGCTCAGCCCGGAGCCAGCAGAAGCCGCTGGACCGCTCAGTCAGTGGAGTGGCTAAGGAGGGAGGGAGCGGTTGGAAATGTGACCGAGGCTTCAGAGGCATGGGGGGGGGGGGGCTCAGCAAGGTTCAGAACCTGGCCTTGGCCCCCAAATCTACCCCATCATATCAAGTTAAGGTGATGGCTGCCAGGTGGCTTACACAGCTGAGGGGGCAAGCCCACCTTCTGAAATTCTGGTCAAACAGAGGACATTCAGTTGTAGGAGGGAACGATTCATTAAGTCAGCTTAATACAGGCTTGACTGACAGTGCCAGCTCCATGCATGGTCCTGACAGAAATGCTACACTTTAAGTGGAACAGGCACCCTGAGCCAACTTGTGGCTGCAGACAACCAGGAGAATGAGAAAACCTTAGTAAAATGTACATAAAGAAAGAAGGGATCACAACTCTTAACATGGCATTGTGGGAATTAAAAGAATTGTGGGGAGAGTCTATCTCTGGGTCATTTGCAAAATAATCAGGCCACTGGCATGGAGTTCTACCAAATTCTTATTGAATGAGTTAAGCTCCTCTGATACATGGGCACCTTCTGGTCAGAGGAGAATTGTAAAGGGACGCCATCTCCACAAGAGCGAGCTTACAGGCTTGAGCTAGAGAGGAAAGTTGAGCGGCCAGTGCTGAGAGCACTGGACCTGGAGATGAGAAGACCCCTGAGACCCTTCCTAGATGTGTGATCCTGGACAAGTCACTTAGCCAGAGTTTGCCTGTTTCCTTATCCATATAATAGCAATAACAGTAATAACTGCCTTCCAAAGTTGTGGAGCAAATAAGGTGATATTTGTAAAAATGGTTGGAAAAGCTTAAATGGTTGTTATTACTAGTGGTGGTGGAAATAGCAACAGCAGGAGCAGAAGGAGAAGAAGAAGGAGAAAGGAGAAGGAGGACAAAGAGGAAGTGGAAGAGGAGGAAAAAGTAGAAGGAGGAGAGGAGGAGGAATAAGAAGAACGAGAATAAGAAAAAAAGTACAAGTACAAGAAGAAGAACAAAAACAAGCATAACAAGAACACCAAGAAGAAAAAGAAGAAGAATGACAAGGAAGAAGAAGAGGAAGAAAAAAAAGACTAATGAAGGAAGAAGGAAAAAGAAGAAAGAGAAAGAAGAAAAAAGGAGGAAGAAGAACAAGAATGACAAAGAAAGAACAAGAAAACAAAAAGAAAATGAAGAAAGGAAGAAGCAGCAGAAGAGGAAGTAGAAGAAAGAGGAAGAAGTAAAAGGAAGAGGAAGAAGGAGAAAGAAGAAAAAAGAGGAAGAAGAACAAGAAGTAAAAGAAGAACAAGAAGAAAGAGAAAAAATAAAAAGAAAGAGGAAGAAGTACAAGAAGAATGAGGAACAAGGACAAGAAAAAGAAGAAGGAAGAAGAACGAGGGAGAAGAAAGAGAAAGGAGGAGGAAGAAGAAAGAAAAAAAATTAGAAAAAGAAGAAAAATAGAAGTACAAGATGAATGAGGAAGAACAAGAAGAAGAAGAAAAGAGGAGGAGGAGGAGGAGGAGGAGGAGGAAGAGGTGGAGGAGGAAGAGGTGGAGGAGGAGGAGAGACAGGAGGAGCAGAAGCAACAGCAGAAGTGGTAGCAGGAGTAGTAGTGATGGTGGCGGTTGTAGTAGTAGTAACAACAGCAGGAGTCATGAGAGTGGAAGCAGTGACTACAGTGGTGGTGGTGGTGGTAGTGTGCTAGTAGTAGTAGCAGTGGAGACAAGGGCAAGGACACCCTTCCTTAAGAAAAGAGAACTTGAGCCCGGAAGCGCCCGCAGACATGGGAGAGACGCTTTGCTACGTCCCCAAAAAGGACCAGTTCTGATCATTTGGTCCCAGGAGGGTGGTTCCTCATGCACAGAGGAGCCCGCCTTCCCCCCCGGGGGAATTTGTCCTCCAGACTAACTGAACCTTCTCATTTTCTGCAAGTTTCGGTCATTTTTGTGCCTTCTCCACAGAGAGCAGATGGAGAGGAGGAGAGCGTCAGGCTAAGTATCACAGAGCTGGGTTCAAATGCTGCCTCAGAAAGCTGTTATCCGGGTGGTCCCGGGCAAGCCCCTTCGCGTGTTGGGCTCGTCCCATGTGAAATGGCAGCTGGCCCCTGGCCGGGTTGTGAGGATCAGGCGACAGCATGAAACGCAATACTCGGCACATAAAAGGCACTTTATGATGTTAGCTGCCATTATTAGTATTGCTAGAGGATGAACCAAACAGAGCCAGTCCCATCTCCCAGCCGATTGGGAAATCATTGCCTGTGGGACGCTCTGCTTGCCTCAGTTTCCTCAGTTGTACCGTGGGGGTAGCAAGGTCCCTCTTTTGCAGAGTGGCGCGGATCAGATGAGGTCATACTTGTGCAGTGCAGCCCCGGGCAGCTTGGGAGCCATATTTGCTCATCCCCTCCCCTCTTTGTGAGCCTGCCGCCCCACCCTCTGCTCCCTCCACATCCATCCCATCCGGGGCTTTTCTGCCGCCTCCCGCGCACAGGCCCTGGCTGATGACGCGCGTCAGTGGCGTCTTTCTGGTTCCTTCACAGTAAGCTGGGCCCAGCATTTTGGTCTTCAGATGTAAGGGGGGGTGTGGCCAGATCCCCCTGGTGGATCCCCGTGGATCTCCTGCTCTTGGAGCAAAACAGATCTCAGGGGCCGTGCCCCATAACGAGGATGAGGAAAGCGAGGCCTTCCGCGGTTTGTGTAGCTGGTGAGTGGGCGGCAGAGCCCGGGGTTGGCCCCCAATTCTGCTGCTCTTCCCAGGGCACCCCGCTATCTCCTAATCTCCCTCTCTGAGGCTGCCCTCGAGGTAACTTTGTTTACCAATGCTCTGATTCTCCATAACTAGCGAGGCATAAAACAAGGAGACATATGCTTGCCAAATGTGCTCACTGCTGTCATGGAGGATGGCCAACAAAGAGTCCAAATGGAAGTGAGAGTCCCTGGAGAGGGAGGGGTCCTCCAGATGCTCCTGTTTGCCTGTGACATTGTGCTAATTGCATCAAGCCCCAGAATGCCCCGCGCCGCCTTGTGGAATATTGGGGGGAAAGAGGAAGAAACCGAGGGGGGGCGGGGGTTGTTCAGGTATAGCCCGGGCGGCCTTCAGAGCCCTCTCCTGAAGGATAAATATCCCCTGAATAAATAGGTGGATGGGGACAATCGGTAACCATTAAAGTCGGTGGCCGAACTACAGAAGCCACTTTCTCCCCTCACGGAGTTTCCGTTCTAATGGGGGCTCACTAACGCGTAGAATAGGAGTTGGAATGGTAGCCTGGGAAATGGCTTTCCCTGGCAAGTCACAAAACTCAGACTGGAGGCCTAAGGCACTTAGTCAATTAGCGAGCTTCCGAGATGCTACCTTGAGCCAGAGTTGGAAAGGGGGTTGTTTTATATGGGTGAGGGAATTCCGTTTCCAGATCTTTTAAATCGAGAAGTCTTTTAAGCCCTAGAAATGGTCGGAATGAATGAGCCATGGATTTCACCATGTTTAATCTCTTTAAAATAATTCCATTTTTTTTAAAAATGGAAAATTCAAAGAGGAGAATATTTTATGGCCCAGCTGATCTTTCCCTTCGACCTAAATGATTTTATATTTTCATAAGCTTCCTGGTATCTTTGTAAGACCCTCAGGAAAACTTCCTAGGAATGATTAAAGCTGTGACATCGAGTTACCTGGGAGATTACATTGAGATATTTGACCAGTTTGCTTGTCAACCTGTAGGCAGCTTCTCCTAGGGTTGTTAACCATTCTTGATTGGCCAAGACAGGCCTCCATCCCAAGGGGAAACTTTTAGGAGGAAAATATATAATCAGAGGGGACCCTTCCAGAACACAGAAGCCAAAAGCATTCCAAGATGGACTTGTCTGGATCGTATTGTTTTGGAAGCTTGTACAGAATCTGTCAAATGATCTGTCTGTAGCAATTATTTTGATAAATTTGTCACACCATTGCATCTCATCATTTGCATTAATTCATGAGGACTTGCCAGGGAGCTACAGACTTGAGTCTGTCTTCCTCTAGGTGCAAAGAGGAAAACAGAGCAATCTGGGACTTTTTGCCTGCTGTACCCATTGGAAATGCCCCTTGGAGCGCCTGGAATCCTTCAGAGGCTACACACACGGACTTGGATTTTCTGTTCTCCAAGTTCCCATTAGCTATTGATCTTAGGTTTAAGGAGAACCCTGAGGAATCAAGCACAGTAAATGATAAATATGAGCCTTCATAGGTTCAAAACCCCTTCTTCACTGAAAACGGGAGTCCCTTTAGAATATTATTCTGACAAAGGGAAGAGAAAACTTATATTCCTTGGCTAAAATTCTATGGAAACTTTCCATCAGCTAAGGGACAGTTTGGGAGTAGGTCAGGAAACTAAGGGTGGATTGAATCTTTTTTTTTTTAAATCCTGAAATCTCTACTCTGATGCCACCTTGTGGTGTGGAGGTGATCTTGGGTAATTGATGAATCTTCCAAACAAATAGTGCTAGTCCCGGCATGCCTTGCCCTTTGTAAAGACTTCCATTGCTGACTTGGATTTAAGTTGGCTCAGCAAGACTGATTAATGGAAGGGGGGATGCGGTTTATTATTTTTTACATTTATTTTAAAATATCACCAATCAAAGACTCTTTACTAAGTCACTAGGAGAGTGAGAGCAGAGATGGTGTCTGTGGTACCCAGGCCAATGAAATTGTAGATTGCTGAGGAGCAGATAGAGAATAAAATCCCCAGCGATATAAAGTGGCCCTTTTATTGACCATGCTGCTAACAGCCAGCATCTTCCATGGCTCAGTCTCTCCCGGTGCTTGCTAATGACAAAGAGAATCGGGATGCTTTTAGGGGTCTGGGATAACTCATGCTTGAAAAATGCTCTCCTCCAATGCCAAGTCATCCTTGAGCACTTCCCTGGAGGGTCTCAGATTAAGCCCAGGCGTGCTTGGCTTAATTTGGTATAACCAAGAGGCTTAAACCAGGACAAAGCAGAGAAAGCAGGCCAACTTAAGGGAACTTGGAAAGGTCCTTCTGGGAAGTGAAATTTCAGAACAATTCAAGGAAGATTCTGCTCTCTCTGTGGCTGACCCCACGTCACCACACTCCCCTCCAGAACAATTCTGCTACCTCCGATGGCCCTTTAAAAGTTGGGACATGGAAGAAGTTCTGGTCTGCTGGAAAGAGAAAGAGCATGGAACAAGCAGGGCACATGCTAAGTGATCAGAAAGCAAAGCACTGTTGGAGATGAATGGGGCACAAATTCAGATTTGCCTTTTCCAACTCTACAGCCAGATCTAGTTTCACACAACTACATTGTCATTACATAGGATTAACATTTATGAAGAAATCCAAGCTAATTTCCTTCCCATTTGGATAAATATACAAAGTCACCAGTCCATGTTTAATTTGTGTATGTTCTTTTGTTTTAACATTATGGTTATGAAAACTTTGAATTAGGAAGGAGTTCAGAGATAATACAGTAAATCCTGTATCTGTAAGAGAGACCCCACTAATAGCAACAGTAGGAAAAGTAGTAGGGATGATACTTTGCATTTCTCTAGCTCATTAAGGTAGAAGAAACTGTCGCTATGCTCTTCCATTTGATCCCCACAACATTTCATATTCTAGTTGTTAATAATAATAAGAGCTGACATTTGTAGTGTTCGCCTTGTGCTAGGAACTATGTTAAGTGCTTCATAAATATTAGTTCATTTTATCCTCACAAACATGAAAGATTGGTGAAATTATCTCCATTTTACAGATAAGGAAACTGAGGCAAACAGGTTACATAACTTGCTTATGTTCACACAGCCAATAAGTGTCTGAAGCAGGATTTAAACTCTGGTTTTCCTGATTCAAAGGTCATCTTTCTATTCACTTTAATATCCCTGGATATAAATATAAATGTGTTTTACCTGCCTCCATGCATATACATATGTATGTGTGTATAATCTATCTATTTATCTGGCCTTTCCCCATCATCTTGCTGCCCTTTTCTAGACTCATTTCAAATTATAAGTACTGAGTAGGTGTCTCATTATTTTCTTCACCCCAATCCTATGAGATGGGTGTTGTTATCACCCTCATTTACAGATGGATTCTGCTTCCTTAAAATTCATCAAAATGATCCATATCCACACTCTACTCTCATGGCCGTTCCCCCACTGTAGGGACTCTCCTCATCACCTCCGGGATTCCCTGGAGGAATCTTCCTTAGCAGTTCTTGTATTTCTCACCTCATTTCACCTCTTTTCATCTCATGCTCACCTGGTCTAGTCTAGCAATGTAGACTAGAGATTTTCCGAGAGAATGACCAATCAACCCACATTTATTGAGACTTTCTTATTGCTCCAAAGCATTCTGCTAAGTCCTGTGTCAGACCCAATAGAGAAGTGGTCCACCTTCTTCTATTCTTCCTTCCTTCCTTCCTTCTTCCCTTCTTCCCCTCATCTCTCCTTTCCTCTCTCCATTTTTCCTTCCTTTCTTCTTTCTTTATTCATGAAGGAGTTGCTTAAGATGTACCATGTGACCAACACAACATAGTATATTTGGTAGAGATGAAGTAGAAATTCAATTAGAGAAACTCTAAGGTATCTTCCAGTTCTGAGTCCATCATTTCATGGTGCTAGAAATCCCAGTTCCTTCCAACAAGCTTTGTGTCCCATGCACATTTGTGGACATAATTAGAGGATGATTACAAGGTGATGGATAAGCTGCTATGTGGTCATGCAGCATAGACTACATGCATCTGCTGTAGACTTTAGGAATATGACAATGATCATTTGGGTTAGGCTAGTCTGAGAAATGTCCTAAATGAAGGAAGTGAGGCAATGTGGTATTGGGGGAAAATCCCAGTTCTGCCATTTGCCATCTGTGTGACCTTGAACAAGTCACTTCATGTTTTCTGGCTTCAGTTTTCTCATCTGTAAGATGAACTTGTTGGAAGAGATAACCTCTAAATGCCTCTTCTACCTTTACATTCATGACCCTCTCATCAGGGCTCCATGGGAAGAAATCAAGGCTCCCCAGAGATGTACTAAATCACGGTATAACTTCATCTAAAAATGCATTAAGCACCTACTATGTGTCAAGTACTCTGTTAAACTTAGGGATGTGATAAAAACAAGAAGGCAGTCCCTGTGCTCAAGGAGCAGACATAATGGGGGAGAGAGTAACAGCAGGGGTAGTAACAATAGTTAGAGTAAAAACCATCATTTTCATAGCACTTTCTTTGAGCTGGGCTTTGTTCTAAGTGCTTTATAAGTTGTGTCATTGGATCCACATAACAACCCTGGGAAATAGAGGCTATTACTATACTAACTGAGGCAGAAAGAAATTATAGATGTTCAGGGTCCTCCATAGTAAGTGTCTGAGGCTGGATTTGAACTCCTCTGTCTGACTCCCTACCCATCGTGCCAGCCATCTGTCTCATTCACCAACTGGCAAGTAATTCTGAACAAACAACACAAAGACGCCAAACACGGAGATAACCAAGAGAGAGAAGGCAACAAACAGCTCAGCAGAGATGAGGAAGTGCTCCAAGGAGACTAGACTTTGGCTGGTCCCTAAAGGAAGCCCAAGGTATCCAGGAGGGGATGAGCAAAGAGACTTCCTGGCAATGGGGGAAAGTACAGATGTGGATCATTTCAAAGGAGCACAATCTCTGTTTGACTTAGTTTCCACTTCTGTATATGAGGATAATCATAGTGCCTACCAAATAGGATCATGGGGAAGGAAAAATGAGACACACACTCAGTACTTAATCAATGTTTGTTTCTCTCCTGTATCCATCCCTCTTCCTCTCCCAAGAGCAATAAGGAAACAGGAAACAGAGACAAATAAGCTGTAAGAAGTTTAGGAATACAGGAAGGGGACAAATCACAAAGAGCTTTGAAAGTCACATCAAATACAAAACTGACAGTAACTATTATTAATAGGGGCAGGAGTAGGTCTGTGTCAGGAGATGGGGCAGAAATTTGAATGTTATTGATATATAATAAAAAAATTAATAAAAATAAAAGCTAAAAAGTGCTTAACATGCTTCACAAATATTATCTGATCTGGTCATGCTTGGATTTTATTTATTTATTCATTTTTATATTTATTTAAGAGGGGTGGGTGTGATGTAGACAAGCCAAAGTTTCTAATTTAACTTACTTCCTTGATCAAATGAACTGCACAGTTTAGAGCTCCTTCAATCACAGATTCCCTGAAAGTGATGGCAGGTTTGAGACATGTCTAAGTATGTTTAAGATCATAGTGTTTGAGTCAAACCAATCTGAATGTATGATTGTGCAAAGCAAAAAAAAAGCATTCATTAATGAATGGCAAGGGAAGGAAAGAACTATCTTGAGCAGGGATATCCCCTATCTTATTTCTAAAATGGCGACCGACTTTACATCACAAGGAAAAATACACTACAAGTTGCTGTATTGGTGAGAACGCCGTTAGATTAGAACCTTCAGCTGCATCAAGTGCCAGATTTTGTTTGAGTTTTGCAGAAGCAACTCTAGGATTGGCTAGTCTCCCATTTTCCCCAACAGAAAAATGCCCAGAATTGCCAGTGAAGTCATGACCAGGAGCTACAATCTGGAGTGTATTCTCACTAACACAGTCATTTTTCGATTTTGACACAAGAACACAAAGAGCCTCAGTCCCATGGGCTGAATGTCGCAAGGTATCACATCCTCCACTTTCCTACCACTCATGCCCGGGTCTAACAAAAACCCATTTCACAGGAAGTTGAAGGAGACTTGTGAGGGGGGCTTTCATCAACCAAAACATAGAGCTAGGAAAATAGCTCCCATGTCCCTGTCCCCCCCCCCCCCCGCAATCCTCGGACATTTTTCTTCCATATTTTCATTTTTAGGTTCTTGCTTGAATCCAGGTTGTGGCCACACTCCCAAACCATCACATAGGCTTCAGGAGAGTCTAATTTCCCAAGTGAATATTTGATTCTTCTTAGATGAACGCTTGTCAAATGTTTGGGTAAGACAGCTAGGAAAGCAGCCCCCTCCCACTTCCACAGCTGGCACTTTCAGAAGAAAGGAGGAGGCGTGATGGGGAAAAGCACAAACTTTTTGGAGTTCTTAACCACAGATAAAGGGCTTCCTCTTCTCGGGTCCACTTTTTGACATGAAACTCAATTGTGTTGGGTTATATGTGTTTATTCGCTATTTTGCATATGTGGGGTGAGAGCAGAATTTCACACTTTATGAAGTTTTTAATATTCTATTGGAAAATGTAAAAAGATGTGAGGGAAAGATTTAAATAATGTATCCAAGAGAGCTGAAAGTGGATGTCATCTGAAGGTGTTATGTCAGGATGGATTTGGGACTGTTTGGAGAGGGATGTTGCCTGATGACAAGCAGAGATGAGAAAGAAGGGATGGCTGGGGGAGGGGAGATGAGCTAAGGGAAGAGATCTTTTCCAGTTCTCATTGCCACTTCTTATTCTTGGCTGATGAAGCTTCTCTAGTGGGCTTTGAAGGACAGAATTTTGGACTTAGAGTCAAGTTTTCCCCATCGCTCCAGAATTAAACAGAAGTTTTCTTTGGGTCTTTTAAAACCATAAACATCATTCTAGCTTCATTGTCCATTCCCCTTTCAGCTAGAAAGCTCAGTGGCTAGAGCTGAAGCTAGAGGCAGGAATTCCTCCTCAGACACTTATCGTCTGGGTGAACTGGATATTTCACTTTTGTCTGCCTCTTCTGCGTAGGTGAAATGATAGCATCTGCCTCCCAGAGTTCATTATAAGGATCAAATGAGATAAGTTGTAAAGGTATGGCACAATGTCTGGCACATAGTAGTACTTTAATAAATGTTTATAATTTATTTTAATAAATTTATCTTAAAATAAATTTAAATTTATTTTAATAAATTTATCTTAAAATAAATTTAAATTTATTTTAATAAATTTATTTTAAAATTTGTTAACAAATTTTAAATGTTTTCTACACTTCACAATCCAACCAAATTATCATTTTTTTTCTTTTTTTTTCCCATGTGATATTTGGTGCTGGCTCTAATTCAGGCCTGTAATGTCCTCCTTCCTCCCTTCTATCTTCTCTACCTTTAAGTTATCATTCAAGGAGTGACTTCTATACCAGGCTTGTTTTGAGCACCCAACTCCTTTCCTGACCCCCCATTTTTGTATTTAATCTTCTCATATTGACTCTGAATGTCATCACATGTCCATGTTAAGTGTCCTGAAATAATGCTATCTCATTGAAAAAAATGGTTATTCTTTTCCTCCTTCCTTCCCTCCTTCCTTCCTTCCTTCCTTTTTTTTCTTTCTCTCTTGACCAAGGTCATACAGTTAAAAAGTGTTAAGTGTCTGAGGCCAGATTTGAACTCAGATCCTCCTGACTTCAGGGCTGGTGCTCTATCCACTGCACCACTTAGCTCCCCTGTGTTCTATTCTTTCTTATATCCACTGTCTAGTACAATGCTTGGAATGGAGAAGCTTGATGAATGCTTTCTCATCGATTGATTGATGGAGTTTCAGTCTAGCATTTGTGACTAACTGGGTCTCACTTGCCTCATCTGCAAGATGGGGGAATTACAGAGCATCTCCTAGCTCTCTTCCAAACCTACAATAGATCCATTTTTTTCCTATTGGGGACAAACACACACAGAACCTCTGGTTTTCAGACTTCGCATTCTGTTTGGTGACATGGTTGGCGGTTGATGAAATTCTTGAGCTATGTCTGTTTGCATCTAGTGTGCTTGATGAGCCTGATGAACTTTCAGGTTCCTGCTGGGATTTAGACCCAACCCAGCTTGCACAAGGTTATGACCCACATCCTTGTCCCCAGTAAAGAAGGAAGGAGTGATCCAGATGTCTCTGTTCAACAGCCATGTTGTCTTCATCCTGATATTCCCCACAATTAAAGCAATAAATTTGAGTAGGGAATTTTAATTGAAGAAATATAAAATGTTCATTGGGATAATGTGTACATTAATTTAATCTAATGTGAATAAGAAGTCACTTGAGATAGAAATGGGAAACAGCCCCTTTAGGGCTAGTACAATGGCAGACAACAAAGGCGAACCTTGTTAATCCATTGGAAATATCCTGTTACTAATAGGAAATGAGACAATGCTTGCTTTGGGTAGCTGAGATATGTGGAAGGAAGATGAATGTGAGCTTCCAACATGTCACTTGGAGGGGTGTCCAAAAACAAGAGCAATATCCCTGACAAGGAGGAAAAGGAGGGATCCAGCTTGACCTAGTGAACTTTTATCAACCAGAGGGCTTAAGCAATAGGCTTGGCTGATGGTGAATTGCATGTAATGATTTATGGAAAATATCCCATTGGTGAATGCTAAATTTTGGAGCAGTTTGTATATAATGAATCATTACCTCCTAATTTTAAGATTATGCAATTGTTTTGCTATGGATATGAAACTCCATTCTTTCAAAATCATTATGGACAAGAACTTTATCAGAAGAAATCTAATTTCTAAAGTCGATTGATCTTGGGACCGTACACACACACACACACACACACACACACACACTCATCATGATTTTTCTATTTCTTCTAGAATAAAATGCAAATTCCTTGCCTGGGCATTTAAGGTCCTCCATAACTCATCTCTTCTACCTTTTCTGATTTAGTGAATAATTGGACTTCCATTTAACCCAAAAGGGAGCTCGTCATCAATATAATAGAACCCCAATTTCCTACCAAAAGAAGGGGTACATTTCTACTTCTTAAGCAATGTGATCCAGAGAGTAACCCTTAGTCCAGAGAAGAGAGATTTTTCTGGTCAACTCAAGTTGGAGCATTGCCATAAAGGTAATAGCAAGTTAAAGAGCTCAGAACCACTAAGGAAAAGAATATCCATCAGAGAAAGAAAAGGATGGTCCATGTGGTACCACCAGCACCGGAAGGGGACCTCATGGGAGAAAGTGTGGGCGACCAGGGCACTGCAGCCCTGCATGTTTCAGTAACAAAGGAAAACCAGGGGACGGGGCTGTGGCCACCCAGCAGCCTGGATGTTTGTCCTGGATGAGGACAAACAGCAGGAAGCATGCTGACTCTCCGCTGGGGAATAGAGGCACATGCTAAAAAGGGCTCTTTGGGAAATCTCTGGATTTATTAGAATTTTGTGCACAGTCCCACAGAAATTTGTCAGTCATTTTTGAGCATTTGATGTGTTTTGTGACCCCATCTCCAGGCTCCTATGAGTTTCTTGCATTTTCTTTGAGCTATAATAAAGGCTGTTCTCTACCCATATGCATCTTAAATTCCTGTATGGGAGCTGGGGGCCCGTAACACTTGTTTGTGGAAGTTTAGACACAAATACAGAGTCTCCCACCACATCTTAATGTAGTAAAAAATGCTATTAAAATGGAAACTTTATAATTCTGCATATCAGGATATTGAACCATAGCAAACTCTTGGTGGAATCCATGTGAACCTTTAGGGCTTAAGCTCTGAGAACAGATCTGACCCACATGAATCCAGATTCTGGGGATTTCTTGGCCAAAGACTGCCTCTTTGATCTTTTCTTCTCTTTTTTACCTTTTAAAAATATTTTTTTTCTCCTTTGAGTTCTTCTCATTGATTGGCCAATATGTCCCAGCCCCAATTATTGTTTAGGTTCGATTGGCTCAGAGGGAGTATAATTAACAACTGTTTCTATTTTGGTCACCTTGAGAGTCCCCTCCCCCTCCAGAATGTTTTTTTTGAGGTAAAAGAGGCCATTTTCTGTCTCATTTCTTACTCTTAGTCACTGAATAGTTGTTGCCCCAGCCAAACTGAGAATTGTTCAAGACCTTCACTTAAAAAGACCAAGGTCTTTCATTGCATGCAGTGCTATCTCCAGTCATCCTGACCTATGTCTGACCACTCGACCCAGGGGCCTCTGAAGAAGAAATTAGCTTCCTCCCTGGCTACACTCCAACTTCCTTACATGTTATGCTGTCACCTTTCCAAGGTCACGGTCCTCTGAGAAGGAAGGACCAACACAACAGCTCAATACACAGTCCTGGCTGGAAGAGCTCTTCCATGCTCTCCATGGCCCCATCTCACTCATGGTCCACTCATTGTCATGTTGTCCCTTTCAGGCTTTGCTCCCAGTTCTGCCCTTGGAGTAAAGAAGCACCAATGAATCCTCTCCCCCATGACAGTGATGCAGGGGTTCAGAGGCACCAGTGACATTGCTGTTCTGTGTCCTCCTGGTGAGTCAAAGTGTCTCTTCTCCCAACTAATTCATTCAAACATCCAGCCAACCACTAGTAAGTACCTACTCCATATCAGGAGGTGCAATTATGCCATCCTTTTATGGCGATTAAAGACAAAAATAAAAACGGTTCTTTACCAGGAGAATCTTGCCTCCTGCTGAAGAAAAAACATGAATAATAATATCCACAAAGCACTTTTCAGTTTGCAAAGGGCTTTCTGAGCTGCAAGCCTGGGAGGGCAGGGTCATTACCTCATTTTATAGATGGGAAACTGAAGCAGATACAAGATATGCAGTCTGCTCAGATTCCCATATTGCAATTCTCCTGACTGCAGATCCAGCATTCTATCAATAGTGGCTCCCAGTTGCCCCTACATAAAGACAGTAAATTCACATATAACATGAAGAAAATGGCAGATACTCAAATTAAGGGCCACCTTTTCCAGGGGACCTTTTCTGATCCGTCAGTGGCTAGTGCTGCCCACCATCCAAGAAAATCCACTTCCATCTATCCTGTATCAACCAACTGAAGTTCTTGTCTCCTCTGAGGACATCCCTCGTTCCTTTTACTTGTGTGCCCAAGCACAGAACTGGGCCTATTGTGGAAGATCAAGAAATCTGAGAGACAAAGTTCCAACACTGAGGTCTCGGCTGTCACCAAATCTGTTGAGCAGGAAATGAATGGTAATTCAGCTGAGGTCACAGAGGAGTCCAGGTCAGTAGAACTAATTCTCCGGACCCTCTGCTTCTCATCAAGATCCTTCTTGCACAAAGCATCTCGACAAGCCCCGTGCTACCAAGTTGTCCCTATGGGACTGTTCCCCCAAAGGACTGCTCTGTTTGTTTCACATGAACATAATGGAGCCATCGTGACAACGTTCTAGGTTTGGAAAGCATTTTAGTGCTTGCTGTTATGTGGAACTGACTGGAAATACGATTTCACTGGTCCCATAATCAAAGCCCAATTGATTCAGCATCTATTCTGTGGGTGCTATTGATATTTCCCTGGTATGCTTATTTCTTCATTAATAAATGGCTCAGAATTTGAACAAGATTGTAAAACAAGATCCCTTTTGGAAGCTCCTGATGGATCATCAGCAATCGGGAATTTTAAAGAGCAGAGAATCATCCCAGCGCCTCCATAAAGGGATGATTAAGGCAGAAGGCTTAGGGTTAGGGCCGGTTTGAGGCACATCAAACAAACAACTCACCTCCCCCTTTCTCCCATTCCCAGCTAGCCACTTCCTCTGAGATCTCCAGCCTGTATCCATTTCTTCAAGCTTCTCCCAAGCTCACCCTGAGCAGAGAACTTTGGCAGAACCTGGCTTGGGACCCAAGGGCTTGGGAGGGGGCTCTTTGAATTGATGAGAAGGGGGGAAGAAACAGAGAGAACAAGGGAGGTCAAGCCACTATTCCAGTCACAGCAGCAGGAGCCCATCGGCAGCAGCTGGGAAGCCCACCTTCTCCGACTCTCCAGGGAGCAGGCTTTCATTACCCATAATCTCAGGGGTAGCATTAAAATTAACCCCCCTTCCTTTCTTTAGCACTTTGCATATATGGCAACTCTTTCAACGGGGAAATTGGGGGACAAAATAGCTCCCCTTTCCTTTCCTTGCTTTGAGGGGAGGCAAAGACTACTTTGTTTTTACCTCTGCATGCCTTATGCCCTGTGCAATGCCTGGCATGCAGTAGGTACTTAAAAATGCTCTTTGATTGAGAAGAGGAACTCTCTGGTGTGTGGGGGGGTGCCATAGGATAATGTGACAGGATTCAGGGACAGAGAGCGCAGTGGGAGGATGGAGTGGCACTTAGGTCAGCATGATGGCAAATTGTACCATCTTCCTGGGAAGGGTTGCCCAGGAACCCAAAGAGACCCAGAGGGCTGTGAACTATGATTCGGTTGGCAAGCGTAAATTCTTGCTAGAAGGAGAACTCAAGGTGATCCAGTTCAAATCCTTTTCTTTGCAAATGGGAAAATGGAAACATGGGAAGATGAAGTTCTTACTCATCCAACGTTACCCCAGAACTCTCTCTCTTGGGTCTCACTCCCCTCCCCCTCCATGACCTTCCCCTCTCTGTCTCAGTCTCCTGCCCAAGTTGGGGAAGAATCCAGCCCGACTTCCATTCCATTAGTCAATGTGACTTAACAGAAGGAAGTGATAAAAGCTTCTTTGAATGGGGACTTGCAAATGGCTGCTCCAAAGGCGGGGATGTGCTCCCATCACTTCATCTGATCTTTGTCAAGGCGGTACCTGCTTCCTGGTGATCTGCTAAAGCTAGAGCACATCCCGCTTTGTTTAAAAGGCTGTTTCTGTTGACAGCAAGTATCTGATCTGAAAGGAGCAGGGCTCTGGGGTTCTCCTGTGACATCTCCTCTTGGCACAGCTCATGAAATAAATAATACTCTGATCAATAAGGGAGCCCAACTGTAAAGGGGTGCATGCAAATTCAGCTATCAGGTACAGATCCCTCATCCATGAATGAGAATGCATTAAGTGAAATAGATTCAGGGGAAAGCAAGGAAGAGAAATCAGACGGGGCCGGATCCCCCAACTTTAGCATTACACCCTCTGACAGCCTAGCTCTCCAGGATGGAGTCAGGTCCGTTTCCCCTGGGGCTTTTGGCTCCCTCTCCTACCCAGTGTCCCAATTAACACCCATGTTTGCTCTTCGTTAAATTTGTTTTTCAAGCAGAGATCATGATGAATGCAGCTCTTAGGGAGGGGCTTGCCTTGTGTCCTTCCCTGAAAATATCCCGGCCATGGAGCTTCACTTTAGCTGGAATGGCGATGGTGGTGATGGTGTGGGGGGCAGGAGGGGGGAATTTCGCCCTGTTTGACCTCGCATGACGGACTTTTTATTAGTCGTCCAATGTCTTTTGATTTCACACGGGCTAAAGTCCTTTAAAATGTTCCCTCATAAATGATCACATTTCAGAGTTTCAGAAAGCATTTGGGAAGGTTAAAGTTCAAACCAATTGCTCTAAGCACTTAAGTTATATGAGCTGTTTTATATTTTCTGATCCATGTGCATATGTCCACATATGCACATATATGTGTGCATGTGTCCATACATATGTGCACATACATATAGGTTGCATTATGTGTATGAACTCGCTTATGCATATTGGTGTTGTGGGACATAGCTCTATTCTTGTATATGTAACATGTTCTGGTGTGTTGTGTGCTTGTGTGTTTGTGTGTGCGCATGCATGCCTGCTGTGAACATGTGTGCACACATGTAGGAGTTTTTTATATGCACACATATGCATGCATATATGTATACTTGTTTGTAAGGTATACATGTATTTTGTGATTCAGCCATTTTTTAATCTTTTCCAACTCTTCATGGTCCCATTTAGGATTTTCTTGGCAAAGGTAATGGTGTGGCTTGTCATTTTCTTCTCCAGACCATTTTACACATGAGGAAACTGAGGCAGAGAGGGATGCATGACCAGATATTAGTGAATATCTAATAAGGGAGATGCAAATTCCTGACTCTGGGCTGGTGCTCTGTGCATTATGATGCTCCTTGGACATCCTGTGTATGAGTACCTATGTGCTTCTAGTTGTGTATGTATGTGATATGTATACATATATATCTACATGTATGTATGTATATATACAAACAGCCAAAAAACATAGGTACTCAAATGCTATATATATATGTGTGTGTGTGTGTGTTTCTAAATATATGGAGAGAGACAGGTATATGCACATGTGTGTATTTGTGTGTATATATCATGTGTGTGCATTTGCATGCATGTATGTAGGGTTGTGGCAAAATATACAATGCACATGCATGGGGTACATTTTGTGTGCATGTTTGTGTACATGGATTTGGGTGTATGTGGGTATATATACATATCACACATAGGCATAAGTTTGTAAACAAAGCTGTGTCCACATGTGTGTACATGTATACATGTGTGTAAGAGCATGTGATTATGTGTGTGTTAGACAGGTACAAGGTGTCCCCAAAGTCCCAGTGCAGTTTGACTTGCAGAGGGCTTTCAAAGCTAAAATAATAATAATAATAATAATAATAATAATATTTATATTTTATTCTAGAGGCAATAAGGAGACACGAGTCTTGGGTGAGTGGGAAGGGACACACTCAGATCCATGCTTAAGGAAGCTCTCCTTGACCTACCTGGAAGATGAACTGGACTTATGAGGAGCGGGGAGGCTCTTGCTGTAATAGGGGTGGGAGAGGATGAGACCTGCACTCGGGCAGCTGGAGGAGTGGAGAAAAGAGGCCAGACCCAAGAAATGTGGTGAGGGTGGGTAATTGCTTCTTGGCTCTGCATAGGATGATTTTTCCCCTCACGTTCTCTCTGGAAGGTGTCTTTCCCTTCCTCTTTCCAGAAAGTTATAATAAAAAGGATTTTTTTAAATTTGATTTTTTTTTAAGGAGTCAGCTCAACAAACCCATTCAAATATGTCTGATGTTCTCATAGGCCCTCACTTTATTACAATGAAGGGAAAATGATGTCTTTTCTCAAGTCCATTTCTGGGACCAAGATGCATCATTTTAATTACACAGATTTCAGACTTTGGTCCCTAAATCTACATTTCATTCCCCTCCTGGCTGTTCAGACTTTGCCACGCAGCCATCTCACTCAGGATGTTCCCTCAGCACTTGAGACCTTTTGACCTTCGAATGTCCATTGTCCCCTGGGACCTTCTTAGGCTGGAACTTCCTTCCCCTAGGCCTCTACTTTGCTGAGAGATTCAGGCCATCCAACCTTCCTTCTCTTCATGGTTGTTTCTGATATTTTCCACTTTATTACCATGGCCCAACTTGGGGACCTCCCTGAACCTTCACCTTCTCCTTTTTGGGTGACATCTCCCCTCACTAGAATATAAGCTCCCTGAGGAAAGAGACTCTTTCTTTCTGCTTGTATCTGTATACTTCCTGCTTAGCACAGTGCCAGTCACAAAACAAGTTTATGATAAATGCTTGTTGCCTTATTATTGCCTTCTTCAGAGAACCATTTATCTTTTGAGAATTGATTCATTGGGAAACATTATTAAGTATCCTATCTGTGTTGCAATAACTTTTACACTTTGGATAGTACAACCCTCTTAAATATTATTGATGTAATTTTTCCCAATCAAGACCTTCACTTCTCACCCTTACTCCATTCATTTTGTTTATTCAGCATTTCAATGTACTGAAATCAAAGTTCTCTCTCTCATTTTCTGCCTTTTCCTCTGCCCCTATTTTCATTTTCAATAATACTTTATTTTCTAAACACATGAAAAGATAGTGTTCAATGTTCATTTTTATAAGACTTTGTTTTCCAGATTTTTTCTCTTTTCTTCCCTTATCCTCCCTCCCCCAAACAACAAGCAAGGTTAAACACGAGTAATTCTTTTTAATGTATTTTCATATTTATCATGTTATACAAGAAAAATCAGACAAATGGAGAAAAAAAACATGAGAAAGAAAAAGCAAAAAACAAAGGTGAAAATACTCAGCTTTGATCCACATTTGATCCTCCATAATTCTTTCTTTCTGGATGCAGATTGCACCCCCTATTTTGAATAAAAGAATAATAGCCCTTCCAGACCTCAAATTAGAAAGCAGCAATCTTCTAAACTCTTTGCTACTGTCTCAACTCCCTCCCTACTTAAATATACATGCCTTCCTGGCGCTGTGCTTTTTGCCTCATGAAGAACTCCTACTAAAGGACATCAGTGCCAGTATTGATTAAAATTTAAAAAATAACAATAAGCAGAACAATAAGAGCAGAAATAATTGAAATCATTAATCCAATATTTGATGAACCCGAGACTATCATATTAATAATTGGGGAAGAACTCATTAGTTAATAAAAAAATTGCTGAAAGATTGAAAAAATTGCTTGGTAAAAATTAGATTCTGATCAACATGTTATACTATATACCACTCCAAATTTGTATGGAGCTTGAATCTCATAAAGTCATACTATTAAAGAAAGATAAAAAGAAAATTGGGAAAGCTAAGTCAGTTATTTCCCTCAAATATGTTGCTTGGTGAAAATTAGATTCTGATCAATATATACTATGTAACACTCCAAATTCATATGGTAATTGAATATATAGGGTCATACCATTAAAAGGAAGGAAGGAAGGAAGGGAGGGAGGGACGGAGGGAGGGAGGAAGGAAGGAAGGAAGGAAGGAAGGGAGGGAGGAAGGAAGGAAGGAAGGA
>JAJPUD010003530.1:135339-182839 GCA_023553655.1 Myrmecobius fasciatus
CTTATTCAATACCTGTGAAAGGTGAACTTTGCTTACTCTCCTAGTTTGCTTATGATTTCACTATTTGTGTCTAAATGTGTTTAAATTTTGACCTTTTTGACTTTTTGTGGTATATGGTGTGAAATATTGATCTATACCCAGTTCTTGTCCATTTACTCTCTAATTTTCAGTTTTTTTAATAGTTAAGTTCCTGTCCCAAAAATTTGAATACTTATACTTACCAAATACTAGATTATTTTGGTCATTTAATACAATGTATTGTGTACCTAATCTATTCCACTGATAAGCCACTGTATTTCTTATCCAGTATCAAATTGTTTTGATTATTACTACTTTTATAATAATTTGAGATCTCATACTGGTAGTCCACTTTCCTTCACATTTTCCCCCACTAATTATCTTGACATACTTGATCTTTTGTTCTTTCAAATTAACATTTAACTAGCTCTAAAAATGATTTCTGATAGTTTGATATGACACTAAATAAATTTTTATTATTTTGTTTTGGACTACTCACAAGCAATTAATATTTCTTCAGTTGTTAGGTCTGACTTTATTTCTATGAAAAAGTGTTTTATATTTGTGTACATATAGTACTAGTATTTCTCTTAGAAATTACACTCCCAAGAGTTTTATATTGTCTACAGTTATTTTAAATGGAGGTTTTTTTTCCCTATCTCTTCCTCGGGACTTTGTTTGTAATATATAGAAATGCTGGTGATTTATATGGGTTTATTTTATATCTAAAAACTTTGCTAAAGTTGTTAATTATTTCAACTAATTTTTAATTGATTCTCTAGTATTGTCTTAGTATACTATCATATCATCTCCAAAGAAGGTTTTCTCTCTTCATTTCCTATGACAATTTCTTCAATTTCTTTATTCCCTCTTATTGCTCTAGCTAGCATTTCAAATAGAATATAGAATAATAATAGTGATAATGGGCATCCTTGCTTCACTCCTGATTTAATTGAGACAATCTTTCCATGCTTATCTCCATCAAAAAATGCTTTTTGGTGGCTGTAAATAGGTAGTACTTATCATATTAAGGAAAACTCCATTTTTGCCTTTGTTCTCTAGTGTTTGGAAATTTTTGTTTTTTGTTGTTGTTATTGTTATTGTCGTTGTTGTTTGTAAATAGTTTTTTTTCCAAAAAGATAGTTTTCAATGTTCATTTTTATAACATTTTGAGTCCAAATTTTTCTTTTTTCCTCTTCTCCCCCTCCACAAAACAGTAATCAATCTGATATGGATTATACATATACAATTATATTAAACATATTTGCACATTTGTCATATTTTCAAAAAAGAATCAGAACAAAAGGGAAAACCCACAAGAAAGAAAAAAACAACAACAACAAAAATGAAAATAGTATGTTCTTATCTACATTCAGATTCCATATTCTTTCTCTGGATGTGGATAGCATTTTCCATCATGAATTTTTTTGGAATTGTCTTAGATCATTGGATTGCTAAGAATAACTAAGTCTTCCATAGTTGATCATCAAATGTTGCATTTACTATATACAATGTTTTCCTGGTTCTGCTCACTTTACTCAGAATTAGTTCTTGTTAAGTCTTTTAAAGTTTTTTGTTTGTTTGTTTGTTTCCTTCTGAAACCCACATACTAATTATTTATTTTAGCATAATAATACTCCATCACATTCATATGCTCCAACTTCTTCAGCCATTCCTCCACTGATGGACATTCCCTCAAGATCCAATTCTTTGCTACCAAAAAAGAGAAGCTGTAAATATTTTTGTACCTGTAAATGCTTTTTCCTTTTTTATGATGTCTTTGGGATATAGAGTTAGTAGTGGTATAGCTATAGATGCACACAGTTTTATAGTCCTTTGGGCATAGTTCCAAATTGCTCTCCAGAATGGCTGGATCATTTCACAACTCCACCAATAATGCATTTGTGTTTCAATTTTCCCTCATCTTCTCCAGGATTATTTTTTTTTTAATTTTTGTTATACTGAGGGAGAAACCTGTAGGATCTGAGTGTGGACCACAACATAATATTTTCACACTCTCTACTGATGTTTGCTTGTATTTTGTTTTCCTTCTCAAGTTTTTTTTTCTTGTAGATTCGATTTTTCTTGTGCAGCAAGATAATTGTATAAATAGGTATACACATATTCAATTTGTCAAGTATTTTAACATAATTTACATGTATTAGACTTCCTGCCATCTAGGGGAGGGGGTGGGGGAAGGAGGGAAAAAATTGTAACAGAAAGCTTTGCAAGGGTCAATGTTGAAAAATTACCCATGTATATGTTTTGCAAATAAAAAGCCTTAATAAAAAAAGAAAAAAATTATAATATCCAATATGATAAGTATGAAGTGATATCTCAGAGTTGTTTTAATTTGCGGTTTTCTAATCAGTAGTGATTTAGAGGATTTTTTTCATATGACTAGAGATAGCTTTAATTTTTTTATCTGAAAAGTGCCTATTCATATCCTTTGACTATTTATAAATTGGGGACTGACTTGCAGTCTTATAAATTTGACTCACTTCTCTAAATATTTGAAAAATGAAGCTTTCATCCAGCTATAAGTAATAATAATGTTTCTCAGATTTCTGTTTTCCTTCCCCTTTTGGCTGCAGTGATTTTGTTTGTGCAAAACCTTTTTTAATTTAATGTAGTCAAAATTATCTATTTTGCACTTCATTATGTTCTTTCTCTCCTGCTTGGTCATACATTCTTCCCTTCTCCATCGATCTGACAGGAAGACTATTCCTTGCTCTCTTAATTTGCTTATACTATTATCCTTTATGTCTAAATCATGTATCCATTTTGACCTTATTTTGGCATATGGCATGAGTTGTTGGTTTATGTCTAGTTTCTGCCATACCATTTTCCAGTTTTCCCAGAAGTTTTTTGTTCGTTTTTGTTTGTTTGTTTGTTTGTTTTCAACAAACTTATCCCAAAGTGCTGATCCCAAAAGTTAGTCTTAGGGTCTATCAAGTAGTGGGTTATTCTAATCATATACTATTTTGTCTTGTATTAACTAACCTATTCCAGTAATCTACCACTCTACTTCTTGGCCAGTTCCAAATGATTTTAATGATTGCTGCTTTGTAATCTAGTTTTAGATCTGGTCGTTAGGCCACCTTGCTTTTCTTTCTTTTCCCACCATAAATTCCCTTGACATTTTGTTCTTCCAGATGAATTTTGTTATTATTCTTTCTAGCTCTACAAAATAATTTTTGATAGTTTGATTGGCATGGCACTAAATAAGTAGATTCATTTATGTAGAATTGTCATTTTTGTTATATTAGCATAGCCTACCCATGGGCAATTGATATTTTCCCTAATTGTTTAGATCTGATTTTATTTATGTGAAAAGTGTTTTGTAATTCTGTTCATATATCTCTAGTGTTTTTAATAGTAATGGATGTTGTATTTTGTCATCTATTTTTTTTCATCTACTAAGATAATCATATGGCTTGGGGTTTGTCTTTTTTGTTTTGTTTTGTTTTGGGGGGGGGATTTTGATACTTTTGTTAGCCAGTTATGCTAAAATTTTTTCCTAATATTTATCTGGCTCTTCATTCAATCCCACCTGCTTATAATATATGAACTTTGTGATATATTGCTAAAAGTAACTTGCTTATATTTTACTTAAATTGTTTCCATCGATATTCATTAAGGAAATTAGTTTCCTTTCTCTGTTATTTTTCTTCTTGGTTTAATAATTGTTTCATAAAAAGGTGCTCCAAATCACTATTGATCAGAGAAATGCAAATCAAGACAACTCTGAGGTACCACTACACACCTGTCAGATTGGCTAAAATGACAGGAAAAGTTAATGATGAATGTTGGAGGGGATGTGGGAGGGCTGGGACACTGATGCATTGTTGGTGGAGCTGTGAACGGATACAGCCATTTTGGAGAGCAATTTGGAACTATGCTCAAAAAGTTATCAAATTGTGCATACTCTTTGACCCAGCAGTGTTTCTATTGGGCTTATATCCCAAAGAAATCATAAAGGAAGGAAAGGGCCCCACATGTGCAAGAATGTTTGTGACAGCCCTTTTTGTAGTGGCTAGAAACTGGACACTGAATAGATGCCCTTCAATTGGAGAATGGCTGAATAAATGATGGTATATGAATGTTATGGAATATTATTGTTCTGTAAGAAACGACCAGCAGGACGATTTCAGAGAGGCCTGGAGAGACTTACATGAACTGATACTGAGTGAAATGAGCAGAACCAGGAGATCATTATACACGGCAACAACAATACTATATGACGATCAATTCTGATGGACATGGCTCTCTGCAACAATGAAATGTTTCAAACCAGTTCCAATTGTTCGGTGAAGAGAGCCATATACACCCAAAGAGAGGGATGTGAAATGTGGGCCACAACATAACATTCTCATACTCTTGATTGATGTTTGCTTACATTGTGTTTCCTTTATCTGATATATCTTCTGTGTAGATACGATTTTTCTTGCACAACAATGATAAGTTTGGAAATATGTATACATATATTCGATTTGCCAAGTATTTTAACATAATTAACATGTAGTGGATATCCTGCCATCTAGGGGAGGGGTGGGGAGCTGGGGGGAAAAATTTGTAACAGAAAGCTATGTAAGGGTTAATGTTGAAGAATTACCCACACATATGTTATGCAAATAAAATTTTAAAAAAAGAAATATATAATAAATCTGATTTTGATATTAACCAAAAAAAATAATTGTTTCATGAAAGGAATTTGTTAAGATGCCTTCTTTGTCTATTTTTTCAAATACTTTTTCTACTGTTGAAGTTAATTGTTCTTTAAATGTTTGGTAGAATTAATTTGTGAATCCAAATGGTCCAGGGGACTTTTTTTAGGGAGCTTGTTCAATTTCATATTCTAACACAGTTATTTCAGTGTTCTATTTTTTTCTGCTGTTAATCTGGGCAATCTATATTTTTGTAAATATTCATCCCTTTTGCTTAGATTGTCATATTTTTTGGTACATGATTGGGTGAAATAGTGCCTAATAATTGCCATAATTTTTTCTTCATTTAGGGGTATATTCATCCCTTTCATTTTTGGTACTGGTAATTTGGTTTATTTCTCTTTTAAAAAAAATCAAATTAACCAATGATTTATCTATTTCACCCCCCCCCAAAAAAAAGCTCCAAGTTTTATTAATAAGTTCAATTTTTTAACTTTCAAATTTATTAATATTCTTTGAATTTCAGGATTTCCAATTTGATGTTTACTTTGAGATTTTTTAATTTGATATTTTTCAGTTTTTTTAACTTACAAACCCAATTCATTCTTCTCCTTTTTCCTATCTTTTATTGATTTAAGCATTTAAGAATATACATTTTTTCCTAAGTACTGTTTTGGCTGTATCCCATCCATTTTGGTATGTTGTCCCATTGGTCTCCTTTTTAATGAAATTATTTGTGCCTTCTATGACTTGTTCTTTGGCCCATTTGCTCTTTAGGAGTAAATTATTTAGTTTCCAATTAATTTTTATTCTTTTTTTGAGGCCATTTGGGTTAAGTAACTTGCCCAGGGTCACATAGCTATTAAGTGTTAAGTGACTGATGCAAAATTTAAACTTAGGTCCCCCTGACTTTAGGAGCAGTGCTCTATCCACTGCACCATCTAGCTTCCCCTTAATTAATTTTAGTATATATTTCCATAATCCTTGAGTGAATGTGATTTTATTACATTATGATAATTAGATACATTTAATATTTCTTCTTTTCTGCATTTGGTTGTAAAGTTTTTGTGTCCTGATGCTGGGTCAGTTTTGGTGAAGGTGCCATATATAGCTTTTTCCATTATTATCTGGTTTTCTTCAGGTGTCTATCCTATCTAACTTTTCTAAAATTGTTTTCATCTGGACATCTTTCTTGTTTATTTTTTATTTTTGTTCAATTTATCTAATTTGGAGAGGGGGAAGTTGATATCCTACTCTGGTATGGTTTATTATTTTCTCCTGTAATTAATTTAACTTACCTTTTGAATATTTAGATTCTATACTGTTTGGTGAATATATCTTTAGTGCTGATATTCATTATTCATGTTATCTTTTTTTAATTTTATTAATACTTTTTATTTGCAAAACATATGTAGGGGTAATTCCTCAACATTAACCCTTACAAAGCTTTCTGTTACAAATCCCCCCCACTCTCCACCCCTCCCCTAGATGGCAGGATATCCACTACATGATAATTATGTTAGAATACTTAAGAAATCGAATATATGTATACTTATTTCCACACATCATTTTTTTGTGAAGGAGAAATCATATCTACAAGAAAGAATAATCTGATAAAGGAAATACAATGCAAGCAAACCTCAATAGAGAACATGAAAATGTTATGTTGTGGTCCACATTTCACATCCCTCTCTCTGGGTGTATATGGCTTTCTTCACCAAACAATTGGAAGTGGTTTGAAACATTTCATTGTTGCAGAGAGCCATGTCCATCAGAACTGATCATCATATAGTCTTCTTGTTGCCGTGTACAATGATCTCTTGGTTCTGCTCGTTTCACTCAGCATCAGTTCATGCAAGTCTCTCCAGGCCTCTCTGAAATCGTCCTGCTGGTCCTTTCTTACAGAGCAATAATATTCCATAACATTCATATCCCATAATTTATTCAGCCACTCTCCAATTGATGGGCATCCATTCAGTTTCGAGTTTCTAGCCACTACAAAAAGGAATCATAAAGGAAGGAAAGGGCCCCACAAACATTCTTGCACATGTGGGGCCCTTTCCCTCCTCTAAGATCTCTTTGGGATATAAGCCCAATAGAAACACTGCTGGGTCAAAGGGTATGCACAGTTTGATAACTTTTTGAGCATAGCTCCAAATTGCTCTCCAGAATGGTTGGATCCGTTCACAGTTCCACCAACAATGTATCAGTGTCCCAGTTTTCTCACATCCCCTCCAACATTCATTGTTATCCTTTCCTGTCATTTTAGCCAATCTGACAGGTGTGTAGTGGTACCTCAGAGTTGTCTTAATTTGCATTTCTCTGATTAATAGTGAGTCATGTTTTCTTTTTAGCAAAATTTAATTTCCCTGCTTATCTCTTTTAATTAGATCTGTTTTTTTTGTTTTTGCTTTGTCTGATATGATGATTGCTTCCCATGCTAATTTTTAACTTCATCTGAAATATAATAGATTCTGCTCCAGCCCCTTAATTTTACTCTGTGTGTAATTCTCTGTTTCAAGTATGTTTCTCATAAACAATAATAATAAATGTTGGGTTATGTTTTCATTCCATTTTGTAATTTACTTCTATTTCATTGGTGAATTCATTCTATATATATACTTCTCTCAATCTTATTTTTCTTGAGTTTGTTCTCTCTTTCTCTTTCCATTTATTCTCAAGCACCTCAAGCTGTTTTGCTTTTGACCATTTCCTCCCTTTACACTACTTTCCTCCCCCGCAGCTTCCTCCAGTTTTTTTTTTCCCTTCCCCTTCTATTTTCCCATATCTTCTCCTCTATTGTAAAAACTCTCATTTTCGCACCTCTTATATGAGATAATTTTCCCCGTTCCATCTCTCCCTTTCTTCTTCTTCTGGTGCATCCTTCTTCCTCATCTCTTAAGTTTTTAAAAATCATTCCACCTTTGTCAAATTACTTCCACGCCCCCTGTCTATGTATATTTCTTCTAATGAGTGAAGAATTAAGAATTTGCTTGATGAGGATGAAAGAGAATATAAAATTGTCTTGAAGCTTAGCCAGAAAATAAAACCTAATCTAAAATCTTGGCATCTAGGTCTTATCACTTCCCAGCAAAAAGAAGGCAAAGAAACAGAATCAGTGTCAGATTTTATATTCTTGGTCACAAATACTACTCCAGATATCAATTGTAGCCATGAAATTAAAAGACTCTTGTCTTGGAAGAAAATCTGGGCAACATACTAAAAATCAAAGACATTGCTTGGCCAACAAAGTATAATTAAACTTTTGCTTTGTTTTCTTTTCTTTTCTTTTTTCCAGATACAATGTATAGTTCTGAAAGTTGGACCACAAGGAAAGAGGAGTGCCACAGAATTGATGCTTTCCGATTCTGGTGATGGAGAAGACTTTTGAGAGTTCCTTGCATAAGAATGGAGATCATCAGTCAATACAAAAAAAATTAATTATGACCATTGTTTGGAAAGTTAGTTACTATAGCTGAAGATTAAATACAAGTATTCTGAGTAATAGGAATATTCAAATCAACTACAAAGGGCATGTGAAGAAAAAGTATCCATCTTTACAGAAAAAACTGATATACTGAACTATTATATAATTTGTATGTGTATGTATATGTATGTATGCATGTATATATACAAATAAAATCTAATGTATGAAATACATTTAAACACAAAATATAACAAAAATTAAAATAAGATATACATATACATGTATGTATATATGTATTTTAAAAAAACAACTCTATGATAAAACATACTATAAAGACTTTACTGAAAAGCCCTTCCTGCTTGGCTTTCTACTTTTTTCATATTTAAATGTCATTGACATTTCCACCATGTTTCATGAATAATGTTCACTGTCTACAAAAATGTCACAGCTGACTCGCCAACAATAAAGTGGAGATTGAGTATGGTTCTTTCAATGAGGCTGATGAGTTTAAAGCGATTTAATCCCATGTCGCCAGGCTTCTTTTGAGAGTGAAGACATGGGGCAGCTAGGTGGCGCAGTGGATAGAGCACCAGCCCTGAAGTCAGGAAGACCTGAGTTCAAATCTGGTCTCAAACATATAACATTCCCTAGCTGTGTGACCCTGGGCAAGTCACTTAACCCCAATTGCCTCAGCAAAAAGCAAAAAAAAAAAAAAAAAAGAGAGAGAGTGAAGACATATTCAAGGATACTGTCCATGACTACAAAACAGAGTCCATGTACATGGAACCAGAACCCATGATCTCACTGCATCAGACTTTAATATACTGAGTGAATCACTATTGTTTGCAGCTCATTTGGAGATTGAAAGTCACTGTACATATGTGAGATTATGGGGAATATGGTGGGAAGAGAAGAACAGAGGAATGGATTTTCTCTGTCTATGAAAAAAGAAGGATGATTTCTGGGATTTCCTGATGTGCCAGGATTCATATGAGAAGCAGAGCAGTGGCTATGAATTCTTCTGAATTCCTCCACAAAATCAGGGCAGAGCTTAAAAGACTAATGGAATGAAGAGAAACCTCAGGGCAATCCTTAGCTCTGACCCTTGTTTCCTAAATGGCTGATTCTGGCCAAGTCATTGACTTCCTGAACCTCCCTTTCCTCAACTTTCAGCTAAAAAAGATATTTTCATCTGGGAGCTCCTATGAGTTATATCATATTAAATTCTCCATTTTTTCAGTTCCCAATGGAAATCTTGACAACCTGGACATTTTTCTTCCATCTTTGCAACTCTGATTGTTGTTTCTGTCATCTTCACTATGGTTTGTTGATTTGCTCCATGTGGCGTTCTCTGCACTAACATAGAGCCCAAAAAAGGAGCAAATGATGTTTGGGGTTACAGCCAACTATTTACCAAAATAAATCTCACCTGCTGATTAAGCTGGCTTGAAAGATCCTCAAAAGACAGACACAGCTCATGGCCAAATCTAAAATTGAACCATTTCTAGCTTGCCAATAAAACTTGCCATAGCTTGAGGTCCCTTGGCAGAGCCTTAGACCATATGTGGATCCTGACACACCAGGAGGAGGCAGTAGAGACCGACTTCATGTTTCTTTAATGTTCAGTTATAATCAGGTGAAATAATGACTTGGAGCCTGGCAAGGTCCTACGATGACTTCTGAATCAAATCAATTCATCTCATTTAGAATGAGTACCTCCCACATGCAATGTAGGCCATACAGGCATTAAAGAGTAATTTTTTTTTTCCAATAAGGGATTGGAGTTCAAAAGTATCTTATTCTGATTAATTCTTTGGAAACTGACTAATCATATGTAGTAGATACAGGTAATTCTTGGTTAAGGGGAACCTTAAATTAAATAGTCTAGTAAATGGTAGAGAGAATAGCGTTCTGGGCTTGACATCAGGAAGACCCAAACTCACATCCAACCTTACGCATGGACTAGCTGTGTGATCCTGGACAAGTCATAAGCTCTGCCTTGCATTGGTTTCTTTAGTTGTAAAATGGGGATAATAACAGCATGTGTCTCACAGGACTGCTGTGAGGATCGGTGAGATCATATTTGCAGAGTATTTTGCAAATCTTAAAATATTATACAAATACTTGCTATTATTACAAGAAAATCAATCAAAACCCTCTGTTTCATTCCTGGTCGTTCTAGATGACCGAGACTTTGCCAGATCGTGTTGCATCTATCTCATCCTTCACTCTTCCAACTAATTATTTTCCTAACTCAATGGTCCTTTATTCTATGAAAGAACACTCAGCTTCACTAGAAAAAGGGATCCTAAGCAGGCAGATTCTTCCCTGTCCACGTCACCAAGCTGGCCTGCTTTCTGCATTAACTCCCTGCACATATTCCAGCAGATTTTTCAGACAGTGCTTACCCTTTATGAAAATGGATTGGCGGCTTGATTTCTCCAGATGTTTTGTGATCTCATCTCTTATTAATGTCTCCAGGATTTCTCCAACCACTGGGGTCAGATGACTATCTGCTATTTATATGATTTCCTGCTCCTTTTCCTACCCTCTTTCTTAGGGATCAGCCTTCTTTTTAGGTCATCAATGCCATACATTTCCAAAGGAGCTAGCTTTAAGAAAACAAACAAGCCAAAAAAAAACAAAAACAAAAAAAAAAAAAACCAAAAATGATTGAAACACTTTTGTTTTTTATTTCCTTATTAAAGACTCAACTCTGAACTTGGTCTGACTTTGTCTTGGTTTAACATCCTAAATAATTAGTCTTAGGCTCTTTTAATTAAAAAAAATCTTATTTCTAAATCTTGTTTCCATTTCTGGCATCTGATATCTAATCATCATGCAACTCAGCAAGCATTTATTAAACACCCATTAATGTGCCAGTCATTGTGCTAACTGCTAAAGATGCAAAGAAAAAAAACAAACACTCTTTGCTTTCAAGGAGGCCACAGTCACAATCTAATGGAAGATAGAACATGTAAATCGCTGGGTACATTTAAGATATAGACAGAAGAGAAGGACGTGTTGACCGGTTTGGGACTACTTTCAAGGTTAGTTCTCTCAACAAAGATCTCTCTGTGTTTATATCTATGTCTTCAATCAGAATCAATTAACTAATGTTTATTAAATCTCTATTTATTAAACTTATTTATTTATTAAATCTCTAGTAAATGGGCCAGGTGCTGTTCTGGGTGCTGAATAAACAGAAAAAGAGCAAGTTCCTGCCTCCAAAGAGCTTGCATTCTATTGTGGGAAGGCATTTCATAAAATCTTGGAATGAATTATTCTAACCACTCACCAGATTTTACCTTAGAAATAGTTTTTTTTTCCATGTTGACAAGCATTAAAAAAATTAATCTCTCCTTCTAGCAAAATTGAGGAGCCTCACTGATCCCTGATGACTTGGTTTCTCTTGAACAAACTTGACTCTGGTTGTTTCACTTGCTCTCATTGTTTTTTTGTATAGAAGTCCTCATGACTATAAACAGCAAAAATGGTGTCTTCCATCAACACTCCACCAACATTGTCTTACCTAAGATAAATGTGTCTTGCTTTGATGACCCATCCAATTGTCCAGGACATATGACAAATCACTCTGGATGAACAGCTTTGGTCTTTCTGCAAACTTAGGAGTAGAATATGTTGAAGAAGCCCCTTGCTTCAGTTTCCCCATATGTTACCATAGGAAGTTTTCAAAAAATGTGAAACTCAAATCTAACAATAGTTTGAGCTCTGTTACCTGCTGGAAAGAGAAATAGTTTTTAAATATCTGTTTTACTTTAGCTGTGCTCATACCCTAAGGAGATCTTTCTGAAAGGGGGGAATTGCAATTTAAATAAATAAACAACACACCTATTGTGAGGGATGATGGGAAGGCTGTTCTATTCTCAAAGTGTGTCATATTTATATGCTCCAAACCTTTATTTACAATTTCCTCAGCTACCTTACCTGGGCATTTTCCCTTGAGAAAAACACCCATTACTTGAGGCAAGAGAAAGTTTTACTCCCAGTACTTCTCACTTCCATTCCAAATAGATTCCATCAGGAAAATCACAGGGAAGACATTTAGCCTGGGCACAATTTTAAAAGAGAGAGGAATGAAGATCAGTCATTAAAAAAAAACACACACACACACACCTGCCCTCCTGTATCATCTCTCAGGACCATTATTAATGAATGGATATTCCCTGGGTTCAAATGACTTTCTCCACCCACTGGCAAGACACAAAGAGAAGGAATTCAAAACAAAACCAAACCTTCTCTAACCTGGCTACTCACCCAAATGAATCATCTCCTCCATTCTACCAGGATCTGGTAAAATTGCAATACTTGCCTTAATCACTTGTATTCAAAATATACTGGGAAAGATATAAATTACAATTTCAAAGCCTTTCAGCTGGAAACCAGATTTCAAGTTGAGCCTCTCCCTACTGCGGTCCCTATTAGTTATCTCCACCTGTTGGATTTTCCCCCTCCTCCAAAAGTCATTATTTTGGTGGAGTTCGGAATTGTTTGTAACATGGCTGTCTCTGATGACTGACTCACAATTAAGAAGCTGCAGGATATTAATATTAACAATGTAAATAACAGGCAAGTCATCAGAGGACCCAGGAACTTGTCTCTAATTTTCAAAGGATATGCTTTACTTAACTAAGGCTAATTAGCTGTGATCTCCACATAAGCAAGGAAAAATATGCATTTGCTTTCACATTTGCAAAGGGAACCTGCGACCTTCCACCAAATTTTTAGAAACCCACCCCAGCTTTCCTTTAGCTGTATATAGTTTTCCTTGTTGAAGTCTCTCCAGTAAAAGATAGGTTCTCCCCACCAAACAGTTCCTAGCTGATCTCAAAGGGTCATCCTTCCAGCTTGTTTTCTGTTGTTGATCAGGTTACTTGGTGTTCGGAAAAGTCCTGGGTATTAGACCAAGTTAATTTGAGCTTGTTTTTATTAGGGGTTTTCTGCATGGACAGCTTGTTGGCTTTATTCCTTAATCTTATTATCTATGAGATGCTGTGGATAGTGTTTGATGTTATTTCTAAATATACATATACATGTGTTGTGTGTCCATAAGAAAAGAAGGAGAGAGAATTCTGTGACTTAGAACACCTACAAGCTCAAACCATGGATGCTAGCAGCTGCCTCCTCCTCTTGATGCAAAGCAGATTCTAGGTTTTCTTTCTCAAACTCATTGCAATAATGTTGTCATTCATTTTTCTTTAATGATAAATTCTCTGTGGTTGTGTGTGTGTGTGTGCACACATACAATTACCTGCATGTATCTCTAGTTGTATATGTGCAATCAGCTTTTTCCTGTACTAGGCCCCAAGCAAAGCCCCACCACTGATCTTGGGGCACTTTCCTGTTGGGTCAGCCATAGTGGATGCTTCAGAAGGCACCCTGCAGGCCTTCTCCTCCGGGGGTGGCTCCAGCCTCTCCGATTCATGCCATCATTTCTATTCTTGGGAGATTCTCTCCCTTTCCTCTGATTGTTGCTGTAATTACACAAATGATCTGATGTATTGTCACTTCTAGTCAAAGGTGTCACCAAAAATTAAAAATTCATGGCAAATTCGGAAATCCTACTTTTAAGCAGACAGTTCAGACCTGAGAGGATTTGGTGATGGTTTCTTTAACTCCTTGGGGATGGCAAGGATGGCTTTGGACAGTGTGCACCTGAGTGTGTGTATGTGGGGGAAGAGAAGGTGGCTCCCTCACTGCCCACAATCCGGACAAAGTGCATCTTTCTTCAGAAACTCAAGGCGGGCAAATGAAGAAAATCAGCTGAAGCTCTCCAGGGACTACCTGGGGATGGAGACAAAAAGTTCCACCCAGAGCCTGGGGAAAAGAAATAAACAAACACACCTATGGAGACAAACACACACAATTGTATAATATGGATAGAGAAAAGAGGGAGTAGGAAGGTTTGTCAACATCTTTGTCACAACAAAATGTATTAACATTTGGGGATGCAGTTAGGTTTACAAAGTGCTTTGCCATTATTTCATTCTGGAAGGGACCTTGGAAGTCATCCACTTGAACCTTCACTTTACATTAAGGAAACTGAGGCAAACACATGGGTTACTTACAAAGAGCAAAAGCCGGGATCGACATCTGGGCTCAGCTTTGAAGTTCAGGCCCTTTTGTTTGGTCCCTAAGGGGCTTCAGAAGTCCAACTCGTTGATTTGGTAGATAAGGACAGAGAGGTTCTTTCAGGGGGCCCATAGTTATTCGATCAGAACAATAACAACTTCCATCTCTCTGTGTCATATTTGAAGCCTCTGCAAAAATAGCAATGTGTGGCAGGGAGTTTAAGAAGTGATCATCAGGAAATTGAGGAAGGAAAATGAGGAAACTGAGACCAAGAAACGGCCAAAAAGTGGCAGGAATGATTGCTCAAGGGCTCCTGGGAGTAAAAGAGCCGAAATCAGAACCCAGTCTCCCAGACTCCAAACTTAATCCTCCTTTCCCTGCTCTCCACTGCCTTTGGTAAATTGATGAAGTCAATGCTAAGTGAGGCTTTTGTTATTTTCAAAAATATCATTTTACAAAATTGAGAGGAAAAATGTTTCTCTAAATCTAATCAATAGAGGATTCATGTTTGGGGCTCTCCAAATGATTAATAATGTCAACGCTGATATCATGCTTTGAGGGGAACAAATCACTTTGCTTTTGTTATCTCAATGATCCCTCCCATATCCCCCAAGAGCTAAGTTCTGTTATGGTCCAAGATCACAGGGCCAGTGCCTGAATTAGGATTTGAACTCAGGTCTTCCTGAATTCCAAGACTAGCACTCTGTTCCCTGCAGACACAGCAGAATACAGGCCTTGTGACATAGAAGTCATTTCTTTGTGTCCCTTGTGAGTATTGATCTGAGAATAAATCGAAGAAACAATTGACACTTCCTTCCTCTTGACTGAGGGGTGATGGCCGATGGGTTTGACGTGCTGCATGGTGGCCATGGGAAAAATGCTTGTGGCAGCCCTTTCTGTAGGGACAAGAAACTGGAAACTGAATGGATGCCCATTAGCTGGAGAATAGCTGAATAAATGATGGTATATGAATGTTATGGAATATTATTGTTCTGTAAGAAACAACCAGCAGGACGATTTCAGAGAGGCCTGGAGAGACTTGCATGAACTGATGCTGAGTGAAATCAACAGAACCAGGAGATCATTATACACGGCAACAAGAAGACTATATGATGATCAGTTCTGATGGACTTGGCTCTTTTCAACAATACAATGATTCAAGGCAATTACAATAGACTGGGGATGGAAAATGCCATCCACAACCAGAGGAAAAACTCTGGATGCTGAAACACAGTATTTTCACCTTTATTTTTTGTTTATTTTTTCTTTGTTTATTCCCTTTTGGTCTGATTTTTCTTGTACAATATGACAAATAGGGAAAAATATTTAAAAGGGTTTAAATATTCAATCTATATAATCTTAGGAAGAGGAGAAGGAGAAAAATTTAGAACACAAAGTCTTACAAAAATGAACGTTGAAAACTATCTTTACATGTATTTGGAAAAATAAAATACTGTTGATGAAAAACCAACAACCAAGAAACACTGTATCTTTAATGGGAAATTATTGTAAGGTGGCAAGGATTGACACGGTATGGAAGATGTCTAGAAATCATTTAAACAGAAGATATGTTTAGTCCCAAAGTCTCAGGGCAATGAAAGTTTCTAGCACTGACTCAGTGTTGTGGAAATCCCTGCCTTCCACTGGCAGACTCTTTCTTCAAAGCACACACATGCCTACAATGCCACAATTACACACATATACAACCCCACTTTCCTCTCACACACACAATCGCATAATCATACACAGCCCCACAATTACATCCACATGCAACTCCACAATTACATGTACGATACAACCTCACAATTACACAATACAATCCCATAATTACACATGTAAACAGCCACACAATCCCCCACACAATCCTATAATCATCCCACAATCCCACACACATACAACCCCACAATTATACCCACACACAATCCCACTCATAAAGCAGGTGCCCAAAGAGAGATTTCAGTGACTGCAAAGAAGAGGAAGATTGTGGGTTTCCCCTTCCAGCTGACCCCACCATGCCCAGAGTCGGGGCCGGATGGCTGGCTTTGCACTGGCCTGGGGCCTGCCAGTTTATGTGGGCATCTTCCACATTGGCTGCGTCTGGCAGCCACTGGGCAGCCCTTGGCTTCTTTGCAGAGCCAAGCCCGTTCTGGGGCTAGTCGTGGCTGGCGGCTTCTCCAGTTGGCTGCCACGGCATACCCCAACAGAGATCTCCCTGGCTGGCTCCCTGGCTCCCTGCGTCTGGCAGGATGAGCTTTCTAAGTTGAGAGTATCTTTCCTTGAATGCTCCTGCCCAGCCTTGCTCAGCAGAGCCTCCCTGACCCGCTCCCCAGGAAAGCATCGGGCACCCTTGGCACCATAACACAAACAAATGAGGAAGGAAAAAGAGAATCCCGGGAAACTTGGGCACGTGCTGGCTGTTGCCCGGCAGCCGTGCCCGTGCCCTAGGCCCAGACACCCTCCAGATCCCACAAGGCCAAATGGATTGAGCAGGGACAAAAAGGAATTAGATAGCCTGAAATCTTCCCCTGCTTTCTATTCCCCTGCCCTTTTTCGCTGGGAAAAGTTTGGACCCAATGGACTTTTTCTAGCTGTTTGTACAGAGAATATTACGGCTGAAGGTCAACTTGCATCCCTGGCCACAGCACCAGGTCCCTGCTGGCAGAAGGGAGCAGAAGCTCTGGCCAGAGCCACCCAACCCAGGGATGCCTGACATCCTGTGTAGTCCCAGAAGGACTGGGCTGGACTTGGGGCCTGGAACTCTGCAAAGGGGCCATTGGAGCAACACTCACGCCAGTCAGAAAGCAGCAAGTGCCCAGCACTGGGCCAAGGGCTGGGGACAGAAAGAAAGGCATCAGTCCAGCCCTGAAGGACGCCAGAGCCAAATGCTCCAAGGGGCATGGGGAAGGACCATACGCCAACAAGATTCCCACGGGCTGCATTGGGGGCCCTCAGAGCTGAGGCCCTGGCACTGAGGGGCACTCCGTGGGAGGGCAGCCTTTTCTGGATTGGTTGTGGAGCCTGGCCTGGGGTGGATGGGGAGGGAGGAAGGAAGGCATTCAAAAGCTAGGTTTGCCTCCTTCCTTCCTTCCTTCTAGGGGTTGAAGATGGCCGAGCTGCTAAGGTGGGGGAAGGGGCATCTCTTGTGGTACATTGGCTCCACCCCCCATTTAGAATGCAGGTTTTTTCAGGGCAGAGGCTTTTTCTTTCTTCCTCCTTGTATGTTTTTCCCAGCACTTAATGCAGTGTGATCACTGATACGTCAAACTGGCAAAAGCTACAAATCAGTGGGTCTTAATTTATTATTTTGTTCATGTCTGGACTTAAGGAAGTGATGGAGAAAATGTTAATGATGAAGATTAAGCTTTAAAATGTGTGGGCATGCATCTCCTCCCAGAAAACTGGTTGTTAAACATGTGCCAGCAAAACACTGAAGTGAAGGGACCTTCAAATCAACTCCCTCATTTTATTGAGGGGCAGGGGACCAACAACAACAGAGCAAAAAGAGGTTCAGTGACCACGGGGTCTCTGTCCTGGAAAGTGTCTGAGGTGGGATTTGTGCCTAGGGCTTCCCAATGTGCTGCCCATTATACCAGACCACTTCTCCACAGAACTCTGCCCAGCTAGGGCAGGGCTAAGTCAAAGTTCAGAAAACGTCGTGAAGAAGGCAGGAGCTAAGAGGGAAAAGGGAAAGAAAAGTTTTCAATGTTGGCGTCCCTCCAGGGAGCATCCAGAGAATTCACACTGAGACAATGCAAACTCCCTGCAGTCTCCCTTTGAGAAGCCCCAAAATAGTTTTCCTAAAATGGAAACTTCCCATTCAAAACACCACGTCTGCATTGGTGCATCTCCTTGTTTGTTGAAAGCGGATGTAGAATATTTATACACATGTATACACATTTGTAGGTATGTGGTGATATACATATATATATATATACATATATATGTATATATAAACCACACACATACACATATATATATGTATATATACACATACAGGTACATATATACCCATAAATTCATAATACACAAATATACACATATATACACATACATGTATATGCACACAGACATATATATATACATATATATATATATATATATTTTATAAATTGTGCTCAATGACAAAAATCACCAAGTTGGTTTGGGGACTCTTGCCTGAGTCAGGAAATAATCCTTGTGACATCTTTGTAGGGAATTGAGAGGGAGTTGGGAGGGACTGTGCGCTGACCAGCTCTCAATCAGCTGTCAGAGATTGCTGCTCTCTCCAAACGCACTTTGATACAAGGGATACAATCTCTTCTCATTCATCACTGAGGCTGGCCCTATTGATTCAGTATTGACTCACAAGTTGCCCATTTGTCTCACACCAGGAAAGGTGACAAATATGGACACTGCTTCTCCTTAGGGGATATGGCAAGACTGAAATCCACAGAAGTTTGTCTTTCAAAGATCCCCTCATTAAAACATATTTCTTAAGCTTTTCTCCAAGGGTAAGGGGAACTTTCACTCTTGTGCCTTTTAGTGCTTTGGGGAGAGAGGAAAGAAGAAATGATAGCAGGAAGAAATGATAGACAGCAAAGTCGACTCCATCCAATTCAACAAGTATAAATGTATGTTCTGCGTCATGAACTGGGCTGGGTGGAGGGAATGACAAGGCAAAGTCAAACGATGGATGCCTTCATTGAGCTGACATTTCAGGAGGTGGAATGGGGTGGACAAGGTACGGGGAGAGGTCGAATTATCCATATGCAGTGGATAGAGCCATGAGTCTGGAGTCATGAAGACCCATCTTCATGGGTCCAATCCAGTCTCAAACATTTCCTATCTGTGTGACTCTGAGTGAGTCACTTACCTCTATTTGCTTTAGTTTTCCTCCTCTGTAGAATGGTTTAGAGAAGAAAATGGCAAAGCCTTCACAATCTTTGCCAAGAAATCTCCAAATGGAGTCATGAAGAACTGGACACAAATGCAATGACTGAACAACAACATGACTATATGCAGACAAATGCATGTAGTACCTATAATATTTTTTAAAGTATCAATAGGGAGAGAACTGGAGGTAGAAGGATAGGAGGTAGCATCTGAGCTGTACTTTAAAGCTAGCAATTCCAAGAGACAGAGGAAACCTTGATCTATCCAATCCTTAGAGAAATATGACTTTCAGTTTAAGTTAATTTTCTACTTATATGTAGATGAAGGAGAACAACTTTTTTTTTTGATTTCACATGAGTTATTGAAAAAGCTTTGTTCTGCTTTTAGTCCAAGTACACTAAGTATATGCTGCCCAAGGCAGGGCCATGTAAAGAATAGAATATTGTACCAGGAGTTAGGAAGACCAGAGTTCAAACCTTGTCTCTATGAGATATCTATTGTGCGGCCCTGGGAACATCACTTAGCCTCCATTTGCTTCAGATAACACTTCTGCACAATGCTTCTTACAGATTGATCATAGTCTACATTGATGGAATGAGTTTCTAAACCAGGAGTTTGCTATACTGGACCTTAGGACACTTCACTTTCTGATGTCAGAACTTCCCATGGGATCTCCATGACACCATTTACAGAGCAAACTTATTACAGTAGTGAAGCATTTATAAACTATAGAGAGATGAGATAGGTAGGTAGATAGATAGATTAGATAGATTGATTAGATGAATAGACAGACAGATAGACAGATAGATAGATAGAATAGATGAATAGATAGATAGACAGACAGACAGACAGATAGATAGAATAGATGAATAGATAGATAGATTAGATTGACTGAATAGATGAATAGATAGATTATATGAATAGATAGATAGAACAGATGAATAGATAGAAAGACAGACAGACAAACAGATAGAATAGATGAATAGATAGTTAGAATAGATAGATTAGATAGATTGAATAGATGAATAGATAGATAGAATAGATGAATAGATAGATAGATAGATAGATAGATAGATAGATAGATAGACAGATAGATAGATAGATAGATAATATATTGTGTTAACTATGTGCCAGGAAAATGGGCTGACATGATCCTGATCCTAAATAGATCCCCTGAAAGTTTCTTGTATTTATTTAATAGACCCTGGACATAAATTCATTTTTCCCATGTGTCCATTTTTCTTCACCCACACCTTATCCCTACACCCTCCCAGAAAAGTGGAGGGTAATTTTTAAAAATCCAAGTAGAAAAATCAAGCTATGATCAGATGGATTGGTTATTGGCGGGTTGACACTAATATACAGGCAAGCTCTAAACTGGCCTCTGGCTTGGGAGGCTATCAGAATCTCAAAGATTCAAGAATTGTCAAAGAGTTCTAGTCTAACCTGGAATCTCAATCCACTGTCTAGTAAACCTGCCAAGGAATCAGCTGGCTTTTTCCTGCCATTTTCCAGGGGCTGGGTATTCATATTTCTGAGATGCTCTCTTACCAGCTGCACACACTGGAAGCTTGGGTCCAAGCTGCTCTGTTTCCCCTCAGAGTGCAAAGGGTATCTCTGAGTGGGTGATGTTTAATGCTAGCACAGCTAAGTCCCCCAGGTTTACTTGCTTTCTTGATTTCCACTTGATGTCAAAGAGTTTCAAGGCCCAATTAGCTTTTAGAAATGGACATTCCCTATGATGAGGTCATCAGTTACAAAACATCGCCCATCTCAAAATAAATATATGGGTGAAAACCTGATGCACAGCCTTCCCCAAGGACATATAAGGTCCAAAGCAAAACATGGTCATCTGTGTGATCCCCTCATGGACATCCACTGACTCCCAGACCTTATCCAGTCACCTGGACTTTTGCCTTGCCCTTGGACTTGGATGACTGGAAGAGAGAGCGAGAACTTTGGGCAATGCTGCCTCACTGAAATCCAAATCACCCAGGGGTTAAGAGATCCTTCTGTGATGTCATTGATCCTCTCCAAAAAAGGAAAGAGCAACCATACTTTTAGGAAACAAATGAGGAAGCTGGATCTCCTGGGCCTTCAGATTTCACAATGCCCTTCTCTGCTCAAAGGGAAAAGAGGGAGGCAGCTGAGACAGAAGCTGTCCCGGTTTTCCTAATCCATTCCTTCTCAGAGGTTTGCCAGAAAAGCTTCTGATGTGAACTACCAGGGGCTGAGATCTTTAGGTCATGAGCTGCTCTGCTATTTTATAGGCCATCCCCAAGGCATGACCAAATGTCCCCAACCACTCTGAACATCCTTCCCATGCAGCATCATTATACTTCTCTAATAGCTTTCAAGGCCATCTAAATGATCAGACTATTTTGCATTTACTCAAAAGCCTATAATTGCTTATTTCAAAAGGCATTTGTTCTCACTTGATAAAGGGATCAGAGAGAAGCATCTTTTCAGTCACTTTAAGAGGGGTGGGGTGATTTGATTGATTTATTCATATGATTCTCTTACCAGGAAAAACCTACTGTCACTCAAGGTGACCATTACACTTTTGGATCAGTTCTGTTATTAGGAAGCTTCTTCTGGCACCGGGCCCAAATCCGCAATATCTCTATGCACTTCCTGGTTCAATTCCCTTGTTATTATTATTATTATTATTATTGCTGCCCATCTTTTCACATAGAGAGAAGAATCCATTCAGGGTCCATCTAATTGAATTCACTTTCCAGGCCTATGCCACCAGATCAAACAAGATAATGCATGTGAAGTGATTTGCAAATGTTAAAGTACATAATTAATTAATGTTTGAAAGCCAGGAGCCAAAGACCAAGATACAGGATACTGCTCCTGAGGGATCCATGCACATGACAGCTTACTCCATGGCTCCCGTACTGCAAAGCCTGGAACGATGACCTCAAGCTGGTCTCGTCCTTCCAGTTTTACTTTGGTAAAGCCTTGGTAGCCTTCAACGCACCAGCTGCTTTGTGAAAAATGGACAGCTCAGAAGGATGGGCCCATTGTCTAACAACGCCCAGGCTGACTAGAGACAGGGCCCCAGCTTGGTCGGACATTCAGGTGCCTCCAACGCCACTGTCCAGCCTTCATGTCTGACTTGTATCTGCCACTGCTTGAGTGGCCAGTTCCTCTGTCGCATCGGGCTTCTCTGCTTCCTGCCCCTGCCTCCAATGCTTATATTCTTGCTCCTGGAAGGGAAGGTAAAAACCACTTCCACCCCACTTAGTTCTGATACATTGATCGCATGAGAACTCCTTTCAATTATTCATTATTTGGGAATAAAGCCTGGACAGCCCTCGAAGGACAGCGGGAAATCTGTCAAGATTGGTTAAGAGACTAATTTGTGCCTTCTATAAGGTTTATGTAAAAGAATCAACTGGTGGGCGAGAGAAATTCAGAGATCTGCTAGAAGGGAAGGATTCCTTGGGGATGGCAGAGGGAAGGAGCCCCTTGGTCTCAGCTTTAGTCTCCTCCCTGAGAGAAGAAGGGCTTAGTGATTTTTGGAGGTGCAAAGGATTTCAACTGCCCACTATCCCACTGACTTCCTAGCAAAATCCCTGTTATTGCCACTGTCTGTCATGGGAATAAAAGGCAGCCTGGACGAGATGGGACAGCAAAATCCCTATGGAAAAGTCATGTCTCCCCTATGGGGACTCTCGAGATTCTACAGATGGACTGCTCTCCTTTGCCTCGCTTTGACTCACTCTCCCCTGAAGTCCAGTTGTACTAGTGGGAGGACTTGTCACAGACTTCTGTGGGAAATGGTCTTTCCCAACTGGAACAACTCTAGTGTTACATCATTGTCTAAGAGAGATTCACACCAGACTGGCTAATGGATAGTACCAACAATCCTCGAAGAAAGGAAGAACAGCAGTGGGAACTTGGGAGCTACAGAACCAGAAAGATACCTGCTCTTCACTCCCATCCCCACACCTGTCTCAGGGTTATCCCCGGAGCCTTTAGGGAACGTAGTAACTGCCTTTTGGGGACAAAATATACAGAGCAAATGGAGGTGTAGGGGAGTAACCTCAGAGCCAACTTCTCTCTGCTCTTCTCCATAATTTCACATGTGCTTTCACAACCAGAAGGTACATAGATATGATGCAGTCCAACTTTAGATGGGGAAATTGAGACAGAGAAGCTAAGTGGCTTGCCCAATTGCAAACGGTGACTCTATAAACAGCACATCCAGTGGGCTTTCGTCATACCAAATTGCCTCTTTCATGAAATCTTCCTTGAGCAAATTCACTTGACTGAATTTGTCTCCTTTAAGGTCCCCTGTGTTTCATTTATGCAAATCCTCCGGGACATCTCTATCATTATTATCTTGTTAGAAAAACATGTTTTGTATCTTCAACTAGATGGCCATGTTTATAAGAGGAGGGACTTCATTTCTCCTCCTTGATGATTTATAGGAACAAGAAGAGGTGTGCAGGTCATGTAGGCTTATTGAATCGTCCCTTCAGAGTCAGAAGAGAAGCTAGAAGTTATATACCTAGACCTGAAGGGGATCCCAAGGTAGGAAGAGACTTTGTCAACATCACACATCTATCTAGCAACAGAAATAGGGCTGGAACCCATTGTCTCAGACTTCCAATCGTAAGCCCTTTCCTTTGCACCTATAAGTCTTTTCTGATAATCTTAATTATCTGTCCAAGACTTAGATTTCCTTCCCTCTGCTAAGGCATCAGTACTAGGGGATAGATTCCAAAGAAAAGAAAATAGTCAGTTCCCCTGTCTCCATTCTTTATATTAAGCTGGGGAGCTTAGTTAGCCTCTGGTCTCATTCTGCAGTGATAGTCTCTCAGGTGAGTCCTTAAGAATAACCATCTCAATCCCCCTTATTTATTTCTTCCTTTGCAATGACCAAAAGAGAAATGCTGGAAACCAACCCATGGGTTAGTCTAAACAACCCACAGGGAGCCAGTTGCAGAGCTCCCACATCCAAGCTGTCCAAGTCACACAGCCTAGATGCAACTGGACATGCCCGATGGAAGCAGATGGGGATACAAAAGGCAGCCTGCCTGAGGTCCAAAATTGCATCTGTTTTAGATTGTGCTCTGAAGTTTTATAGCTAATTAATCAGGTGACCATATACTCTGAAAACCCATAAAACCTCTCAGAGCCAATCAGAATCTGCTCCCAGGTGGAGGTGTCAAAGCTGGGAAGGCGAGAGGGAAGTGTGAAAAAGTTTTCCATGGCTTGTAAACTAATGAGAGCCCTGTTTTAGCAATTCCAGAAACACTTGAAAAAATGCCAATTTCTCCAAAAGAGAAATCTCCAGAAAGTATTTTTCATAATAAAAACAACCCACTTTTTAAGCATCTTTTTATTAGTTCAAGAAAAGAAAAGGACTGGGCATTAGGGAATCGGTGGGAACAGCCCATGAAATTTTATCACTTTAAAGGAGGTACAGAAATGACTCTGGGTAAGAAAAGTAGTATTACTGAGGACTACACACACACACACACACACACACACACACACACAATTGTGACCTGTTCCCTAGGTGAGTATATTACTTTTTGAGGATTCTGGAAAGCAAACTCATAATGATTTATACTGGTCAAGTCATTTAAGTCCTTGCCTGCTAGAAGCTCTTTCACTTTAGTTCAATCCAATAAGCATCAGCTAAGTGTCTGCTAAGAGCCAGGCACCCTATTAGGAACTGGCACTACAAGGCGAAAATTCAAGGGCCTCTACTTCAAAGGATTCGGGGCAGTGGAAAGGAGTAAGTGTTTTACAGATAAGAACATTCCAAAGATATATGGATCTAGAGAGGAAACAGGGAGTCTCTTTCTCAATTGCCACCTTGGAACACATCCCTCTTTAAAATACAGGTGTGTACATGATGGTATCAATGAAATGGCTGTAAAGTGAATGTCCGTTAGTTAGAGTGGGGACCACGAATGCAATGGAATATTACTGTCCTATAAGAATCCAGAAAAGCATAAAAAGATGTACCTGAATGGACAGGAAAGGGAAATCAGCAATACCAACAGTAGACACAATTTTGGAGAAACTGGCATTTTTTATTGTGTATTATTATATCGCAATATAAATAAAGGGCATAGAAACCACAACTCAATAATATTGGGCAACTACAAAGAAGTTCTTCTTGAAGAAGAGATAGGAGTCACTCCACCTCCTTGCAAATAATGTCCAATTTTTTTTTCGTGTTAATCGGTCTTTATTATTTTATTTCTCTTTTTCTTTTGAACAAATAAAACAAAACAAAACTTTTTTTAAAGGATGGCACTCTGGAAAGGGCAGAGGAAAAGGGTTTTGGAGAAAACATAGACAAAACAAAAGATATCAATAAAAACATTTTTAAAGTAAATAATGAATTTGAGTGGTCTTGATTGAACTCCCCATAGAATCCAGTGACAATGGCATAAGAGGAGAAGGCTTCAATGGGCCATGAATCCTGTGGAAATAGGTGAAAATTATTTCATATTTTAGGTGACACAGGATATGTTTCCCTACTATGGGCATCTAAACATTGATTGACCAGAGGAGCAAAGACTGACCTTTGCAGTGACTTTTGAGAGCTAGCCTAGACATAGTTGAGATGAGGATCCATCTGGTTTTACTCATGTACTCACAGAGACTGATGTCATATAGAGCCCAGCTTCTTAAACTGTGAGTCATGACCCCATATGGGGGTTTCATAACTGAATGTGAGGGTCACAAAATTATGATTTGTTATCAATAAATATTTGATTCTATACTTGTCTTCCCAAGGTCACATAAAAATTTTTTGGGCAAAAAGGGGTCATGCATTGAAAAAGTTTAGGAAACCATCGTCTAGAGAATATTCTAAGTGAGCCCATTATTTTTAGAAACTGAGATGACAGAGGGGAAATGATGCTCCCAAAGTGCTGTGACCACATTTGTACTCCTCTGTTTACATATACTTTTACAAAAACTAAACAATGTCAAGTGTTTCTGGGTAATTCATTTAATCTCCATTTTCTTCATCTGTAAAACAGAGATGATAATAGTACTTAGTACAACTTGCTTAACTCAGTCTTGGGGAAGGCAGAGGAAAGAAGTGCAGCAATCAGACTTTGCCCTTGATCAGAACATTTAAAGATTGGGGTTCCCAAACCTGAGTTGTCCTTAGATGCTAGAATAATGTAACATGTAATACTTAAAAAAAGCATCAGTAGAACCCGTCTAGACAGTATTTCCACAAGTACAAATAGCAGAGTCCTAATACAAAGTCTGAAGTCAAGAAGTAGACTGAAGAGTAATCTAGCAAAGAAAAAAGAATCCTGACATAAAAAGCTATTGTGGTGATAGAAATACTGAAGACACAAATCTAGAAGTAGAAACAGTTACTAGCAAAATCTCAAAGAAGAATGCCACCTGGCCCCAAGGTAAACCAGAATTCTTGGATGGAATGAAGTGAGAGCTTTTTTTAAATGGGAGTTAAAAAGGAAATGAGGACTCTAAAGAAAAAAAAGGTGGGGGGATAAACAGTACCTATGGAAAAGAGCATCAGAAAGAGAATTAATAGCTTGTCATGAGAAGCAAAAAAAAAATCTTGCCTAATCAACAAACACACTGAATATTGGAACTGAGCAAACGAAGCTAATAATTCCGTGAGACCTTAAGAAAAAATAAGAAACAAATGTAAATGATTTTAAAAGTAAAACAAAGTAAGATTCCTCAAAAAAAAAGCAACTGAGGTAAAAAATAGAGCAAGGTGAGATTACTATATATTATATATATTACATATTATATATATACATATCATATATAATACATATAGCATATATATATATGTAATACATATATATTATACATAATGTATACATATGTATATGTATATATGGCCTACCCAAAAGTCATAACAATGAAATAATAATTTAAGAAATAATAAAAGAAAATTGTCTAGATTTCTTAGGATTATATAGCAAGAGAAAATTACACTTTTAAAAATAATGTTCTATTCCCAAAATTAAAACTCTCAAGAACATCATAACTAATATCCAGAAGATTCAGATAAAAAAATACCACAAATAACTAGTTAGAAAGAATTACAAATTGTGCTGCTTATAATAAAGATCATACATGATTTAGCAGCCACTACTGTAAGAGTGATAAGCTTAGAATATGATATTCTCGAAGGCAGAAGATATAGACCTTCACCCTAAAATAATTTATCTAGAATAAATAATCTTACAGGGGCAGTAAAATTGATATTTAACAATAGATGACTTTTAGAATCTTTGCTAAAAAGATGGAAGCTACATAGAAATTAGAATGCTCTCACTCCTCTGTTCCATCTACTGACTGCCCTAGCTTCTTTCAAATTCCAACTAAAATTGCATCTTCTACAGGAAGCCTTTCCCAACCTCCTAAATTCTAGTGTCTTTCCCATCTTAATTATGTCCTATTTAATTACAGCTTATTTGAATATATTTAGTCGAATGTTTTTTCTCCCATTAAATTGTGAGCTCCTTGAAGACAGGAAATGTAGATTATGTCTTGTCATGTCCCCGGCACTTAGCAACTTGACTGGCACAAAAGTAGACTCTTAAAAATGTTTATTAACTGAGCGACTGATAAGACAGAGGGTCTGGGAGTGTTTGTGTTATGTCTTAATGATCCAAAAAAAAATAAATATGAGAAAAGGAGGAATAAATTAGAAGAGGGGAAAGAGATGATTATCAGGGGAAATTATGTCATAATTAGAAAACAGAGGAAGGAGTGAGGCAAGTGGGAGCCACTTGAAACTCATCCTCATCTGAACTGGCAAAAGGACCAAGATGTACACACAGTTAAGAACAGACTTGCATTTCAGCAAGGAGGGGAACCAAGCAAAAGGAAGAAGGAAAAGGAAGGGATAAGAAGGCAGATAAATTAAGGAAAGGAGAGCATATAAAAATACTCAAAGCATCTCTTTTGCAATGATAACATTTGGAAAGTGAAAGAGTGCTCACTTTGGATAATGAATGATCAAATTATGATATATAACTGTGATGGAATATTATTAGTGTGCTGTAAAAAATGATGGGGAGAATGGTTTCAGAGAAACCTGGGAAGACTATTATGGACTGATATAGAGGGAAGTGTACAGAGCTGGAAGAGAAGCATTTATGACAATAGTATTGTAAAGACAAATTAGCTTTGAAAAATTTAGGTCCAGCAGAAGGATTTCAGAGAGGCCTGGAGAGACTTGCATGAACTGATACTGAGTGAAATGAACAGAACCAGGAGATCATTATTCACGGCAACAACAATACTATATGATGATCAATTCTGATGGACATGGCTCTCTTCAACAATGAGATGGTTCTAACTAGTTGCAATTGTTCAGTGAAGAAAGCCATATGCACCCAGAGAGAGGGATGTGAAATGTGGACCACAACATAACATTTTCATGCTCTCGATTGATGTTTGCTTGCACTGGGTTTCCTTTCTCAGATTTTTCTTCCTTGTAGATATGATTTTTCTTGCACAACAATGATAAGTGTGGAAATATGTATACACATATTCGATTTGCCAATATTTTAACATAATTAACATGTAGTGGACTTCCTGCCATCTAGGGGAGGGGTGAGGATGAGGGGGGAAAATTTGTAACGGAAAGCTTTGCAAGGGTCAATGTTGAAAGATTACCCATATATATGTTTTGCAAATAAAAAGCTTTAATAAAAAAAGAAAGATTTAGGTCTTTTGATCAGCATAATGACCAGCCAGAAGACTCAGAATGAAGCATGGTACCTGACTTCCTGACAGAGAGATGGAGGATTCATAGTATAGAATGATCTTTTAGATTTGGATTTGATTTTTTTTTGGGGGGGTGGGTTGGACAAGGCCAACAATGATCTATTTTGTATGACTATACATGTTTATTTTCTTTAAAAAAAGCTTTTTATTTTCAAACATATGCATAAGTAGTTTTCAATATTCACCTTGCAAAACCCCATGTTCCAATTTTTTCTCCTTTCCTTTCCCTCCACCCCCTTTCTTAGATGGCAAGTAACCCAATATATATTAAACATATTTAATTCTTCTACATGTATTTCCACAATTATCATGCTGCACAAGAAAAATCAGATCAAAAAGGAAAAAAAGAAGAAGAAAGAAAACAAAACACAGGCAAACGACAACAAAAAGAGTGAAAATATTATGTTGTGATTCACACTTAGTCTCCACAATCTCTCTCTGGGTAGAGATGGTTCTCTCCATCACCAGTTCATTGGAACTGGCCTGAATCACCTCACTGTTGAAAAGAGAAAAGTTCACCAGAATTGATCATAATTTTGTTGTTGCTGTGTACAATGTTCTCCTGGTTCTGCTCATTTCACTCAGCATCAGTTCATGCAAGTTTCTACAGACCTTTCTGAAATCATCCTGCCGATCATTTCTTATAAACAATAATATTACATTATACTCATACACTCATAACTTATTCAGCCATTCCCCAACTGATGGGCATCCACTCAGTTTCCAGTTCTTTGCCATCACAAAAAGGGCCACTACAAATGTTTTTGTACATGTGGGTCTTTTCCTCTTTTTTAATGATCTCTTTGGGATACAGACCCAGTAGGGACACTACTGTATCAAAGAGTACACACAAATTCGACAGCCTTTTTGCCCTCCATAATGGTTGGAGCAATTCACAACTCCATCAAGGAGAGAATGAGAGGAAGAAGAGGATTTTTGCTGACTGAAAAAAATAAAATGTAATTTTAGAAATGTTTATATTATTCAAACACCACTTACATAATTTCAGCATTAATGTATAGTCTTTACTAGTTATTTGTGTGTGTGTGTGTGTAGAGTGAGAGAATGACAGAGAGACAGAGACAGAGACACACACAGACAGATAGAGAGAGAGAATGAGAGAAAGAGAGAGAGAGAGAGAAAGAGAGAGAGAAAGAAGCTATTCTCAAAGGATTAGTGCAGCTTCAAGCTTACAACTTCACTAACACTTTGGAGACACCCTATAAATGAAATGTATCTCTGGTGGGAATTTTGGCTCCTACCAGTACATCAGCATTCTGTCATAGTTTCATTTCATTCATATTTTGCATAGGAAGGATTACTGCAATTGGAGAAATGGCACACGGTGGACCCAAAGGAGTTAGGAAAACATGGAGTTTTGAAAGGGAAAGAGGGAGAAGGATAATTCTGGGATCCAGCTCGAAGACAGTCCCCCTGCGTCTGGAGGAACCATTAGTCTATGCTCTTGGGCATATCTGGGGTCTTCATTCCGTTTTAGAAATAAATGGTTCTGCCTGGAAAGACCCAAAATTCAGCAGAGTCCCAGACCCTCATCATGCAGCTTAGAGGAGAATGGAGTGAAGATGTCAAGGTGCAGGGAGCAGGTTGGGTAGAGACAAGGCAAGGAGAAATTATTCTGTGATATTGGGGTCTCTCCCATGATGAGCTAGGGTAATGAAAGATAAATCAAGCTTGTATGGTAGAGATTGTGTGAATGGAAGACAAACCAACAAATGTCCTCTCTACATTTCTCAAGGGAGCTGACCAGTAACTTTTTCCCCAAAGGCTGGGAGACAAGAGAAAGAGAAATATGGATTTCAGGCCCAACAGAACTTTTGCCTTAAGAAGCACTTGTATCTGGTGATGGAGGTGAAAGTAAGGTCTATGTCTGTTACATATTGAATGATGTTTTCACTATTACTATAGATCTAATTCTATTAAATGATTATTATTCTATGTCCTTGAATTTAAGGTAAATCAAGAAAGTGCATATCCAGAAAGAGCTGGCAATAAGATGGACCCGAGCCACAATCTGATTGTTTACAACAACAATCTACACAATAAATTATAATATTAACTCCATCCACAGATCAGAGTCACAGGTAAATTAAATGTCAGCTGGGGAACCTTCAAGCCGAAGACACGGACAGGCAACTTGATGGTCATCTCAGAATGCTTTCTTCTATTGGAATGGATCTAGGCTTTACAAGAGACTATGGCTTCTTAAACTTTTCCCACTCAGAATCCTTTCTACCCAAGGCACTTTCATGTGACCCCAGTTATACAGGCATATAAAATAGATATACAAATCAAACATTTATCATAGATAATAAACTGTAATTTTGAGACCCCCATATTCAGTTAGAATACCCCATAAAGAGTCAAAAACCACAGTTGAAGAACCAGGACAATAGATATATCCTGGACTTGGAAACAGGATTATCTGATTTCAGATCCTACCTCAGCCACTTAGTAGGTGTCTTACTTTGGGCAAAGCATTGAATATTTCTCAGCCCTCGGTTTCCTTATCTGCAGAATGGTAGATAATAATCTACCATTAATAACGAGAGCACCTTCCTCACAAGGAAATTGTAAGGATCCAACAAAATACTGTATGTAGAGTGCTTTGAATACCTTACACAGTGATATAAATGCTAGCACACTGGCTCTTCTGGCCGATAGATGTTATTAGAAGGAGTACATGAGAAAAGAGATCCTTCATTGAGAAAGCCTTCTGAAAAGGACCAGCTACTGGCCCTACTGTGTGCATCCATAAAATCCCATCAGCACAATCCATTTATAATAATAATATCATCACACATCTCTTTGTGAAGCGCTCTAAGACCCTCACAACAACCCTGTGGATAGTTTATTGCAGAGGTGATTACCTGCTCCGAAGCAGGAACCCGACTCTTGAGTCTGTATCCCACACTCCTTCCATTTTATCTCACCAATTTACCCCTGGACATCCAGAAGCCCAGTGGAGGAAGATGGCCTCTGGTTCCTGAGTCTCTGGAAGCCCTCTCAGTAAAAGCTTGTTAGATGACTGTGTTTGTAAGACATTGTGTCTGCTGAGTGGGGCAAGTAATTCAGTCCTGAAGCCTCTTCAGTGTGTGATGCTCCTAAATGAACTGGAGGCGTTGTACAAAGGAATTACGAGATTCGTATTAAATTGTAGCTCAGGGACCCATCAGCATGTGATGCTCACTGCTTTCAACTGGCTTTGTTTATCACAGAGAAGGGAACAGAATTAGCATAAAATGCTACCAAATAGTAAAAGACTGGGTAATTTCTAGCACCCTCTCTGCTTGCCCGACTGTTGACCCAGCCAAATTCATATTCTCTCTGGGATGTTTTTTTTTTTAATAGGTCATTTCCATTCTGAAAATTAGGTCAAATTGTGGATTTATGCCCCATCATTTTTCCCCTACTCAAAAGTATATTTTCTTACTTGGAAAGTGGTAACTTGAGCAACAGGGCAACTTTCTTCTTGTTTGCCTTCCCCTTCTCCACTCCAAGCACTAGCCATGTCCTGTTTAATGGTAAAAAATACAAGCCCAACTTTACCTCTGAAATGACAGACTGGATCCCCTGTATTTGTACAGTGATTGTTGGTGAACAAAGAGCCCTCCTCAATATGCTCTCCTCAGCCCTAGGGAAGAAACATTTGTATTCTTGGTCACTTGTCAGTTCTACTTTAATCCACTAGTGACCAGTTATTAACCTCCCTTCAACAGTAAGAAATGGAGAATCAAAGGGATATTCAATTATGAGGTAGAGCCTCTTAGCATATTTAGACATGGGTACGGTTGCCTTTAAAAACTGGGTTTCTCTGATTAATTTCTCTGATTAATCTGATTATTTGCTGTTTATGCAGGAAATAAAAGTGCCAAGATCTATGGCACCAAATTCCCCATCCCCCTCACAGTGCCCATAACTTCTTCTTTTGCTCCCCGCCTGCTAATTTCCCAGGAAAATGCACACGGCAAATACTTAGGCTGAGGAGGGCAGACCCATGGATTTTCCGGGACTCAATATGTAGAAAAGCACTGATTTAAATGTTGACATCGTGTCCACAAAAATCCACAAAATCGGTAATTCTGGAAGACAACAGGAAACTGAATGGCCCAAGTGTCTTAGCTACAGCCCTAATTAGGCTGAGGCCATCAAGTCCACATTTAGAGGGGGATGATGGCATTTGTTCTTTAAGTGGTAGAAACAACTGATTTTTTCATCTCTTTAGCGAGAAGGTTCGTGCTGGAAGAGCCCAGTGGAGATCCCCAGGACTGGCATTATTTGGTCCCTCTCCTGGCATGGAACTCCCCAAACTGAAAGCGACTTTGGGTCTCTGGCATCAAGATTGGGTCCTTCCTGCAAGGCAGTGGGCGAAGGGAGAACTGCAGAACTAAATCGGCCTCCAGCAGTGGTGATGTCCTAGGGGCACTCCTGTTTGCCCTGGGCACCAGAAGCAAGGGGCTCCGACTCCAGACCCACTGCCCGTGTGCAGGAAGGGCTTCTCTTAGCAAGCAGGAAGCCAGGGCGGCAGTGTTTGTGTGGGCACATGGGCACATGCCCGTGTCTGCAGGAGCAGCCAAGGTGGGTCCAGCTCTAAGGGGGTCTCTCTAATAAGGAGGAGGGAGGGGGAAGAAATGAGCTGCTGCAGCAGCAGCAGCTCCCGGAGCCCAAACTGATGAATGTGCCAAACCGCTTTATTTGGCTTAATAAGAAATTAGATCTCAATGGGGATTTGAGGAAATTACCTCAAAAGGTTTGGGTGTTTGAATGACTGAACAATCTCGCTAAGATTGCATTTCCCAATTTTGAATCCTGTGCTGGGGGGCTGGCGCCAGTCTGGTTCATCAGGATGCAAATTGGTTAAAAAAAGGCTGGGAATCAGCCCATTGGGATGGTCAGTCCCCACCGGGTGAAGGGTGGGATGTCAGCCTTCCCAGCTCACTGAGGGCCCCCCTTTCCCTTGTTTTCCTCCCCTCTCTGCCCTTCTCTGTTTTGGGGGCTCTCAGGGAACTACTGCAGTTGCTTCATGTCTTGCCTAGCTTGGATCCCATGGAACATACCCCAATAAGAGGAAAGACCAACAGCCTTTAGCAAGGGCCCTGACTCTCTGCCATTGTTATCTCCCCATTCACATTGGGGGTGAATCTTTTTCTCTCTCTCAGGCAGAGCATAAGCTCCTTGAGAACAGAGGCTACTTCTCTATCTGTCTCTCTGTCTCCATCTTTCTATCTCTGTGTCCTTCTTTTCCATTCATATAACCAATGCTTAGCACAATACTTCTCCATTCATGGCAAGAATTTAACATTCATTTTTTTTCATTTTGAAGCTTTTTATTTTCAAAATGAATGCATAGGTTTCAACATTCACCCTTGCAAAACCTTGCGTTCCAAATTTTCTTTCTCCCTCCCTTCCTTTTACCTCCTCCCCTAGATAGCAAGTAATCCATTATATATTAAACATGCTTAATTCTTGTATATACATATTTCTACAATTATCATGCTGCACTAGAAAAATCAGATTTAAAAGGGAAAAAATAAGAAAGTAAAAAAGCAAGCAAACAACAACAAAAAAGAGTGAACATGTGACATTTGATCCACACTCGGTCCCCCTTCTGGGTGCAGATGGCTCTCTCCATCACCAGTTCATTGGAACTGGCCACAATCATCTCCTAGCATTCATTTTGAAATTAATTTTGTCATAACCTTTTGTCTCGGGTTAACTCCGAAGCAGAGAAGGGAGCCAATCATAACACAGTAGCCGTGCTCTCCATGTGTGTTTGGCCCTAGAAAGGAGTCCGGCTCCATGAAGCCTTTTGTATCTAGAAAGCGTACCACGGAATTCTGGGGAGCCTCGGCTCCACCATCAGGAGCTGCGAAAGCCAGACTAATGCCCTGCCTGCCTCTGGAATAACTTTGGGAAAGCTTTTAAGTCAACCTTGCCTTTCAGTCAACAGGGAAAGTTTGACCTCTAACCCCCCAACAACCATCTGTTTCATTATTGATCTGAGAGAAACAGAGAGTTTTTGTTCTTCACCCAAAAAGTCCCTGACACCAGGCTATTTTTAATAGCTGAAATTGTTCATTCTTGTCACTCTCCCCTTTGAAAATACAGGTATTTTCATACAACCCGTAGCTAATGAGAGAAACTTTGGAATCCAACCTTTCTCTATAATCACAGGAACAGGGATTAAAGAGGTCCCACTAGTGAGGAACATGAAAATTAATTATTGAGCTTCTTGTCTTATCCTCCCCATCTGTCTGATATTCTTGAGCACAGAAGGAGTTAGACAATTAAATCACTCCTCCTTTTAACTCATCAGAATGCTCCCTCTTCCATTCCCTAACTCCAGAGGCCCAAAGACCCCATCCATTTGCTTAGGGTAAATTGTTGGGAGGGGAGGAGTGTAAGAAAAAAAAAAAAAGAAAGGGTGTTTTTTTTTAATCTCATTTTCTTTTCTTTTCTTTTTCTTTTTTTTTCAAGGTAGCAGGAGGGAAACAATGGGTTTCTTTTCAAAGGATCCACATTTTACTTCCATGATCACAAAGGCATCTTGCCCTTCCTGTGCTCCATTGAACCCTCTCACAAAGAAAAGAAAAGGTGGCCTCCTGATTGGTCGGGGAAGATCCTGGATATGGTTGTGATGGAAAAAAAAAATCTGAGTCTGGGGGAAAAGAGGTTTTTGTTTCCATCTCATCTTGATTCCTAGATTAATGCAGAAAACCGCCTTTGTTTCTAGACACTAGTGAGGATAGTTGAATCAATTAATTTGTTTTATTGAGCCATAAAGCTGTCATTCCAAACTGGGGCAGTACACTCTGGATCCAAGGGGTGGCTGATTCAGCTAATGAAGACTGGACTGTGTGGGCCACGGTTGGGCAGTACTTTTGCCTCCAAGGTGATGGGTTGGTCAGAAGTTCGGGCCAAAGCTTGGAGCTTCCCTGAGGGGCCTGCTCCTAAATACACCTTTCTTGAGCTGGAGGGTCCTTGGCTATCTAGCATTCTATGAACCTTCTCATAGGCCTAAGAAAGAAGCAGAGGTCTTAAGCCCTTTTGTAGGATATTGCATAGGACTTGGATCAGGGGAGGATCTTAGAAATCGCTTTTTTTTCTTTTTTGCTTCAACTATTTTCTTTTACAGATGAGGCATCTGAAGCCAAAAGAGAGAAGAGAACAACTTCCTCAATGTCCCACAAAGATCTGGTGCCAAATTCAAGAGCTCGCTTATTTTGTCCCATGTTCATTCCAGTACCGTCTCCCAGCAGGGGAAAAGCAAAATCCTTCACGTTATGGCCTTTTCTTTTTTCATTTCCAAAAGCAGCACTGATTATTTGCATCATCTCATAATTCCCATGGACCCTGGGCTAGCTAATCTAGCAACAAAATTCACCGACAGTTCTATTATAGTTCAAATAAATGGGAACGGAAAAAATAACTTTAATTTTTAAGTGTTCGCATTCACCTAAAAATTATCACAAAAGAGCCATTCCATTGTTGGATATTTTTAAGTCATGATTTAGAGGGGGAAATACTATTTCAATACCTCATCAGTTGGCCAGAGCATGAGGTAACCCTTGGGTCTCTGAAACAAGGAAAGACACTCTTAATATGTCAGTGAAGAATTAATCCTACCCCCCACCTGCTGATATCAGAAACCTCAGAAGGGACAGCATAGCCTTCACCCTTGAAAGCAATTAATCAAATTTCACTGAGGGAAAAAGGTGTGTCATTCAGGGAATATCACAATTTCTGCTTAAAATTTACATTTATCAAATTCACCACAAACTTGCCCTTCTTCCATTAAAAGTTGATATTTTGGGTGTAAATGGACTGCTACAGAGGCAATGCAACATGGTGGATGGAGAGAGAGTCTCAAAGTTGGGAAGCCCAAAATTTAAGCCCTGTTTCTGAAGCATACTCGCTGTGTAACCTTGGACAGATCACCTGGACTCTCAGCCTAACTCTCTCAGGCTTTACAATTCAGAGCCGGTGCCGACCTGCATTGGTCAAAGGAGTTTTCTCACCTGGAAGATCCACGTACCTGTGAAATCACAGGTCCAGTCTCCATTTCTATCTCTGGGAATATTACTAGCCATTTAAAAAAAAATAAGATAATGTCCACAGCAGGGAAGGACATGAATAACTTTATGAACTGTGCTTGTTTGCACATCTATTCCCAAAGTTAATTGTTTAAATAAAAGATTCTGCCTGGGTTACGGCCATTGATAAATACAAGCGGCTTTCTATTTCCAGGAGTGTGTTTAAATTTCATAAGTCTTGCATTTCACAACAGGGAGCCAGGCTCACTAAACACTTACATTTGCTAAAAGCTCTAATCAAGACAAAGGACTTACTTAAACAAATGATTAGCCTTGAGAACAGAAGTGTAAAATGAACCATAATTCATGAATGTGCAAATTGTTTTTCCCTGCTGTGACCAGGAGCTAGAATTCTGTCTTGGGCTGTGACACATGCATCCGCAATCATGAAGCTACCATGCAAGGTTTGGAGAACGTGCTATTTCAGGTTTTCTCCCCTAGTGGCGATTCCTACATTTTCCTGAGCCTGGTGGCAGGACGGGGCCACTTTCAAAGGGGTGCAAGGGCACTTGGCTAGCTAGAAACTCCAACTAGCACGGATTCCTGGCACTTGAATCTTCACAGAAGATCTGTGGTTGGAATTGCTGATTTGGGGGGCTAGTTTGGGGGCAACGCTGTACAAAATCAATACAGAGCAGCAATAGAATATCCCATTGTCCGATGACGTCTCCAACCAACATTTCACAAGTTGGAGATTCTGTTGGATCAACTGGCATTCCCACGTAAGGCTAATATACATGAGAAGGTGGATGTCTAAATTTCCAATTTTTTTTTGTTGTTTTCTTTTTAAAATTTTCTTTTTTCTTAAATTTCCAATTGTTAAATGAACGAACATTTTTAGTTTCCTATCAGGTCCGTCATATTTGGGATTCAAAAACAAAGAATTAAAAAGAAAAAAAAATACCCAAAAAAAAATCAGTCCCTTCCCTCAATGAGTTAGAAGATACTGTAAAAATATACACATACACAGACTAATAAATTGTTGTTCAGTAATATCCACATCTTTGGAGTTTTCTTGGCAAAGACACTAGATTGGTTTGCCATTTCCTACTCCAGCTTATTTTACAGATGAGGAAACTGAGGCAGACAGGGTAAAGTGCCTTGCCCAGGGGTACACAGCTAGTGAGTGTCTGAGGCCAGATTTGAACTTAGGGACATAAATCTTTTTGATTCCAAGCCCAGTGCTCTATCCGTTGCACCACTAGCTGTCCCCTAATAAATACAATGTAATACACTGAATTGTGAACACAGTAAGGATGTGTGGACATCTAGGAGACACAATGAATAGTGCTGGACAGAGAGGCAGGAGAATTCTTCTCTGTGAGTTTTAATCTGGCCTCAGACACTACCTAGCTGGGTGACCCTGGGCATGTCACTTCACCCTGTTTGCCTCCGTTTTCTCATCGATAAAATCAGCTGGAGAAGGAAATGGCCAACACTCTAGTGTTTCTGCCAAGAAAACCCCAATGAGATCACAAAAAAGTCACCTCAATAGTGACAGAGGGGCTTTAAGGGTCTCATCTCCCTGCCACTCTCAAGCCCCCGCCAGTGAGGTTCCCTCCATTTCAGTACTCCCTTCTTTAACTGTCAGATTAACCATAGGATCCTTCTCTGTCCTTCTTGTTCTCTAAGCAAGAAGTTTGGGGGGCCCCAGTACATATAGGAAGCTAGGAACATGGTCCTGGAACCAGTTAGATGTGTGTGGGGAGAGAACTTATTGCCTCAATGAGGCCAAGATAAAATAAGCTTGGAAGGGAAAGTTAAGCCATTTGTAATCACCTTTTAATGGCAGCTTGAGACTTTGGGGTTATCATAGATTCAGTAGGGAGCCCCTGGAGCTTCTGGATTTGTTTTCAGTTGGGCCACTGGAGGGTTGCATTTGTGTTTGCAAACACCAGTTTGGAAGCTGAGTAAAAGATGGATTACAATGAAAGAGATTTGAGGGAAGGACAATGACAGAGAAGTGACAGACATCCGGACCTGGGCAGTGGCCATGGGAGCAGAGAGAAGAGGAATCATGGGAGAAAAGCTAGGAAACAATCTCACTTTGGAGAGGCTCCAGCCAATGGCTGATGCCCATTAAGCATTAGGAAGCAAGTCATCAACAGTGTCTTTATAGATGAGGAGAAGAAATAATGGAAAGGGAAGAGATTAGGGGCAAAGAAACCAGTTAAAAACCAGTGACAACAGTGCAGATGAGAGCTGAGGAGAGCATGAATGAGGAGATGATCTGTGTTAATGGAGAGAGGGCAAAGAATATGAAAAATGATGTGAAGATGAAAACTGATAAGATGGTGTAACTGATTATATGGGGGAAAACTTCTATGGGGGGATGAGGAAAAAAGGAAAAGTTATGGATAAGTCCAAGTTATGAGCCTGGGTGACTAGAAATAGCGTGATACACTCCACAAGAATACACAAATAAGGCAGAGGGCTAGGTTTGTAGGAGAAATATAATGAGTTCCATTTGGAGCACATTGATTTTTAGACATCTGTCAATGGATACCGATGAACTCACCAACAGTGAATGTATACAAAGAGAAGAACTAAGGAAGAAGTTTAGGGGTTCCTAATCACCCCTTTCGTATCTTCCATTATTTCTATTTCATCAATAGTTGGCAGAAATCAGCCTCAGAGAAAGGGATATTGAAATGTAGGGGCCACAGTGGTCAAGACTGACCACCCTTACACATAGCCTATATCAGGATGTTGATATTCGATCCCTTATCATCCTCCTGGGTTCTGCTGCAATACAAACCTTTGTTTTATATTTCTTTTCATTTCTCTCTAAAATATACAACTATTGATTTCTCCATGAGACTCCAGCAAGTCTTCATTCTTGAAGATCATACTGGAAGAACCCTTTGCCCCTTGAACCTTTCCTTCTTATTGAACAATAGAGGACTTCCATTTAAGGAGAGTCCTGAAGCCAGTCATCTCTTCCTTTCTTAGGAGACTGTACTCTTCTGGACTTCTCCACTGTGCCCAGGTACCAGTCATTCCTCCTTACCTCCCTTTTCAGGCTCTCTGTGCATACACAGAAATTCGTGGGACCAAGTTCCACATAAAACCTCTTCATTCCCAGACCTAAATAAAAGCCCTAATTACTAGTCACACTGTTTATCAACATTACAATCAACAATAATACAGACACAATTTATTTCACTTTTTCTTTTTCTTTTCTTCCTTCCTTCCTTTTTCTCTTCCTCTTTTTCCTTTTTTCCTTCCTCTCTTCATTTCTCTCTTCCTCTTTCTTTCTTTTTTCCTTCCTTCCTTTCTTCTCTTCTTCCTTTCTTTCTTTACACTATACCAACTATGAAAAAGAATAAAGTCAAAGTCACCTTTGAGCATCATTACAAGAACTCACCTCTTCATTTCTGGAAACGCAGCCCCACCATTCACTTCTCTCAGGATACCAATCAAATTATTCTCTCAAGAATTCCCTTCATGTTTTTCACAAGTTTAAACCCAGTTCTTTCTGGAAATACGTTCTCTTAATATTTAGTCTCTGTCTTCTCTTCAACTATCGGCTAAGAGTCTCCTCAGATCTATAGTTAAACTGTCTCCTCACAGAATTTGTAAAGAAAGAGAGTTAAACTGTAATTCAAAAATCTCCCTGCCTCTTAAAGCTACAAAGATGCTATCTCTAGTCTCTGTGGGAGAGGCTATTGATGCCATTGCCATATAGTCAAGGCAGACAAGGAGGATGATGGAAGGATAATTGGGAAGATGGCTCACTTCTGCAAATAGATATGCTCCTAGGCTGAGTGATTCTGAATTGCAGACAGCAGCACGAAGACACCAGGGTCCTGGGAGAGAAGGGCAGGAAGTTAGTGGAATAGAAAGACTGGTTGGGATGGAAGGGCTGGCTGGGGAAAGTCAGCTCATCAAGGCATTTCTTTGCCTCTCCAAACCATGAAAGGCAGTGTGGCCCAGTGGAATAATCGCCAGGCTTTCAGCGTGGGAAGGTCTGGGTTCTACTCTTACCTTAGGCACTTCTCCGCGGGAATCTTTGTTACCTTTCTGGGTCTCGAATCCTTCGTGCATCCAGTTGAAAAGGATGAGGGAAGTTAGGTGTATGTGAATGTTAAGATCTTTAAACCTCTAAATCCTTTGATTCTCCTATATTTCCTAGGGCGTTGATTGATCTTGAAATGAGGGATGATGCTGAATCTGCAGGCTGGGGTTAAGTGACCCCAGCTGTGGGGAGAGAGGGAAGGCAGAGGGATGGCAGAAAGCCAAGATACTCAGGGGGACCATGAAAGAGCTCTGCCCACTCTGCCATTTTGCCAAGGGCCTCGGTGGCAGCTGAGCTCCCTGATCATTGTCTCAGTGCTGCTTTCTTTGGCACTCAGAAGGGTGGAGGCTGCCAGGGCCTGAGCTGGGGTGTCAGGATGAAGGCAGAAGGTTCTGAAACCTTAGCACTCTGGGGTATGGGCCAGGTTCCTGCTGGAGCTTTCTGGTCAACCTCTCACATCTCCTTCTACTCTCCTAGGAGGACTCGGGGAGGGGGAGGAAATGAAAAAGAACAATGTTCCCATGACCTTCGCCTCTTGGGCCCCTTAGCTCTGCTTTCCTATGTGCTGTTCCAGATCACTCTGGCTAGGAAGGGATGTGAAAATTATCCCACTGTGTGTGTGTGTACACATACACACACACACATAAACATGTATATGTAAAATATATTTATTTATGCACCTATGTGCCTGGATATACATATATATTAATAAATATATTTTATTCTGTCTGATTGTATGCATGCATTTACATGTGTGTATATATATGTGTGTGTACACATGTGTGTGGATATGTATGTATATGTGTGTGTATCTATCTCCTGACAATAGACACAACCAGAACAAAGCAATGGTGGGACCATTGGGAAAAAAGCATGGAAGTCAACTGAAAAAGCTCCTTCCTCAAGGTGAACTTAGCATAGCAGAAATCAGCATTTACATCTGCTCTCCGGCATTTGTCACTTCAATATTAAATGACACAAAGAATAAAACATAACACGAAAAATAAAAGTAGCCTCATAGATCCAGAGCACAAAGGAACTTAGGATCTCTCTCGACCTACCCCTTTATTGGACAGCTGAGTAAACTGAGGCCCAGAATGATCAATTGACTTTCACGAAATCATACTGGTAAGATGCTAAAGAGCCAGAATTTGGAATCCAGAAACCCCAATGCCAGTGTTAGAATTCTCTGCTACTATTCCACCAAACTTTTACAGTTAGTCAAGTCAAAGAGTCAAAGAGATTTTTTTATCTCAAAGGCAGATTTCATATGAGAATTCAGAAGTTATAGGTTTGACTCTCTACTTTGCCACGTCCTATCTGTGGGTCCTTAATGCCTCATTGAAAATCCCCAGGCCCTCAGTTTCCTCAGCTGTCTAAAGAAAGATTGGCCAGGATGAACCTCATACTTCCTTTTTGCTTCCCATGTATGATGGCATAAATACTGAGATACCAGATGATAAAAACAAAACTAACCCTAATAAGTGATACTGAAGGTTTTGCTTGAAAGGACAGGTCCGGGGGCAGGGAAATCTCTGGAAACATGTCTCTGGAAAATATTTCTACATAATACCAGACATCAAGACGTAAGTCATTTTTTCAATCATGTCTGACTCTTTGTGATCCCATTCTTGACAGAGATACTGCCACTTCCTTCCCCAGCTCATTTTACAGATGAGGAAACTGAGGCAAACAGGGTGAAGTGCTTTGCCCTGGTTCACCCGGTGATAAGTTTCTGAGGCTGGATTTGAACCCAGGACAATGAGACTTCCTGACTCCAAGCCCAGCACTCTGTGAACTATAGCATCCCCTAACTGTCCCTTACCTTCAGATATCTCCGAAAATAACTGTATTTAATGCATTCACTCATTTGGTCCTTAAAATTGTGTAAGGAAAATGTTCTTATGGATCCATTTTACAGATAAGGAAACTGAAATTTTATAAATGTCAGAGGCAAGACTAGAACCCAAGGTCCTCTTGACTCCATCCCCCTCTGTTTCTTCTTCATATTTAAGATAAGGGCATTACCAGCTCTAGTGCCTGCCACAAAGAGCTGTAGTAAGGCTTAAAGGAGTGAACATGGGTAAATGCCAGGCCGCATTGTGGAGATATGAGAAGAAAGGATGGAAGAGGTCTCAGTTACGCCGTAAGTCTTTCTGTGTTTGTGGGGGCAGTTTTGCAAAGCTCTGAAGGAAAGCATCAAAAAGCCAGAGCCCAGTCTAGGCCAGGACCAAAGGTCCGAATGTGGCAAGGGGTGAGCCAGCTCCCTCACGGCAAGAGGATGGAGGAGGATATTTGGATGGAGTGATGGGCTCCTTCCATTCTCTTCCTTCCTTCTGCCTCATGTACAATTGTCTGTCTGTGGTGCAGTGTATGAAGGGTCCAGGAGGACCCATCCTTTGTGGCTTGGACCTTAAAGTCCAGCCCCACTCCCCTTCAGCGCTCTCTTGTGTAATCTCTTCTCCCCATTAGATTGTAAGCTTCATGAGGGCTGGGGCTCCCTTTCTTATTTGTAATTGTATCCCCAACAATGACTGGCACACAGTGGGCACTTAACAAATGTTTATTGGCTAGTTTTTATGTGAAGGAAAAGAAATCAAAAATGAGCAATCCTTCCCTCCTCACAAAAATATTAAGTATTTGAAATTCTCTGAGTGGAGATCTTCCCTGGACTGACCAAAAGGAGAACGTGTTCAGGTACAAGACGGGTCTTTGAGTAGCATGGTGGATTCCCCCTTTGGCCACGATGGTAATGAGGTTCTCTCGATTTTCTGGGTGGTCCTTAGACAATATCATTTATTAAGCATCCATTATGTGCCAGGCACAGTGCTACATTCTCTAAATACAGACGCCAAAATAATCATCCCAAAAGCATAGCATTTGTATAGCACTTACTAAGTGCCAGGCACTGTGCTAAGTGCTCTCACATAAAGTCCCTGTGCTCAGGGGGCTTCCTTTCTCCTGATGGAGACCCCAACAATACTGAAGGGAAATTCTAAATCTATATGCAGTGATTCCTGAAGAGGGGGAGTCGGGAACAAACATCCTGAGGAGAGAACATCGGACCGGGACCCACCAGATTTCTTCTGTGGCCGAGGAAAAGTCAAGTTCTTTTCCACCTGGTGAGGAGGGGGGTTTCCAAGAAGAACTTTGGAGGAGGAAGGAAGAAAGCAATGAAAGCATCTCCTCCAGGGGGTGGTCTGTGAGGTTTCCAAATCATCCGTACTTAGGCAGGAATCCTCTTCGTTCTGATAGAGATGGAAGGCAACGGCCCATTCTCGATGGAGTGAGTGAGGGGGTGAGCCTGATGGACCGCGTCGTAACCAGTTGAGCCTGGCTAAGAAGAGTTTTAGTTAGATGTCCCAATGACAGAGATAAACGGGGAGAGGGTTTTATCGCCGATAGAAACATCTAGAAGAGGACTTGATGAAACACAATGAGAGATTAAATTGTAATAAATTACAGAGACCAGATGGTATTCATCTGAGAGTTCTGGGGAAAGCAAAGATAGCGATGGTTGAACTCATCATCAAAATAATGGGGCTTTTAAAAGAGCATCAATCACCAGAAGTTGGCCAATGGAGGTCCCATCGAAAATGGCGCATTGGGAGGATCTCGGGTTGTGATGGGGGCAAAGATCTTTGGATCGTTTCTTCCCAGATTCCTCATCCCCAGGACAGAAACTCAGAGATATTGTGAACATTTATTAGTGACCCGGAGGAGGCCTGGATGGTGACGACACCCGGTTATTTTTATTCAAAAGGTTAAACAAAGTTTGGGACTTGGCCCCTCCATAAAGAGCAGCCTGGATCTGGACTGAGCAGAAAAGAGGGAGAAAATGAGTTCCGAGCACTTAACGTCTCAGAGGGAGCCCAGAGGAAGCAGGACTGAGACAATCCCAAGAACACTTGTGGGTCAGCCACCGTGGTAACAGCATAATAATTACTTACGGACAGTAGTGATTTAATAATATTCTTCCCTTTAACTCTGGGCATGTGGTGCGAGCTAAATTAGCACAACATCTCTGATAACTGGCATTTATGGAGTAATTGAAGGTTCTCAAAGTCCCATCTCATCTGTCCTCACAATAGGCCCAGGAGGGAGCTGTTATGATTTCTCCCCATTTTACAGATGAGGAAACTGATGGAATGATATGGCCATGATTGAACAGCTAACTGTCTGAGCCCACATCTGACACCAAATCCCGCTGTTTCTTCATTTTTCACTGCTTATTGTTCTGTTGATAGGAATCATTCAAGGGAGCTTCATAACAGGACATTGGATCTCTGCCCCTCAAACTCCCCGCCCAATTCACTTCCAGGAAGGACTCCTTAAATACCTAGAAAGATGAATTTGCACGTGGGATTACACGTGCAAATTACCCTAGTAACGTCAGGTTACTAGGGAAACATTCTCTATCCTCTGTATTTTATTGTATTATCTGGGTACCCACACAGGAGGTGGATAGAGAGAGACAGAAGGGCTGAGGTTCAGGACACTGGGGGTTGGAAGGGAAGGACGATGGCTGTTGTCAACCTTGTGATGTACAAGGGATTCTTAATTGGTCAAGCAGGTGTTGGGCTCAATGACATCTGAGGTCCTTGAAACTATAAAATTCTCTGTTCTGCTCCTGAGGAGTAATGGGTCAATGAATGGGAGCTGCAAAGAAACAAATTAAACTCTGTGTGTGTGTGTGTGTGTGTGTGTGTGTGAGTGTGTGTGTGTGAGAGTGTGTGTGTGTATGCGAGAGTGTGTGTGTATGTATGTGTGTGTGAGTGTGTGTGTGAGTGAGTGTGTGAGTGTGTGAGAGTGAGTGTGTGTATGTGTGTATGAGTGTGTGTGTGAGTGTGTGAGTGTGTGAGTGTGTGTGTGTGTGTGTGTGAGTGTGTGGACAGACTTCTCAGTAACTTGAGCCTTTGCTAATTGGATGAGCCCATTTGGGAAGCGGTGAGCCCCTTGTAATGCGCCATATTCAAGCAGAGTCAGGGTGACCACCTGTAGTACAAAGGATTATGGGAGACGACAGGGCACCTTTGAACTTGACGTGACCCAAGCAGAAGGGAATATTTGAGGTGATTGGGCATAATCTGCCAATAACGCATCTGCCTTCAGACAGTGTGAGGAGAAGGCGACCTTGTGCCATTGGGCTCTCCAGCTGTTGCTGGGACTTGGACGCCCGCTTCTCTCAGGATCTTATTAACAAAACCCTCTCATAGCATAATCCCAGGGTTCACAAGGAATTAAGAAAGTTTGTGCCTTGGGCGAGAAGGAGAGGGGGCTGGTGACTTTGTACCAAGATGGGGGGCAGACTACGTGCCCAGGAAGTTGCCAAGCTCTGACTCCCCGGGGGGAGGGGGGCAGGCTGGGGCCCTGCTGGGACCCCTGACCTTCTGGAGAAAATGCTCCAAGAGAGTGCCGACCAACCTTGTAAAGTGAAGCCAGACTAGTGCGGGGTCCGCAGGCTGCCTCCAGGAAAGCCCATCCTAGGGCCCCCGAAGGAGTTCCTAGTCAGCCTTTGCTAAAGTTCTCCCCTTTGCATTATCTGGAGGTTGCTGCTGCTGCGGCTGACTCTTTGTGACGCTGTTTCTTGTGCCATTTCCTTCTAGAACTCATTTTACGGGTGAGGAAACTGAGGTAAACAGGGGTAAGTGACTTGCTCAGGGTCACACAGCTAAGTACATCTCCGAGGCAAGATTGAATCGATTATTGCTGATCCAGGCCTGGGCTCAATCTCTTGTGCTTCCCAACTGCTCATGGCTGAAATTTCTCTCTCTCTTGATCCGGGATGAAAGGTAATATATGGTATAGATTTATAATATAAATCTATAAAATAAATATATGATCATATAGACCTATAATATAAATAAGTATATGGTATAAATGTGTAATATAAATATATAATGTAATATACCATATATACACATAACATAAACAATATGAATATATCAATAACAATGGTATAGAGGAGGGCAAAGTGGTCTCCAGTTAAGGTGCATCTGGCTTCAGGTTCTGAATTTGCCCTATTCAGTGGGAATGACTCTGGGCCAGTCACTTCACTTCAATGCAAAAAAATATTTAGGAAGCACTTGGGAAGTGTTGAGAGATGAGCTAAGCCCTGGGGATGCAAATAAGAAAGAGAGAGACAACTGCTGCCTTCAGGAGCTTACCAGAAGGTTACCCACACCAATGGGAGGAGCTGAAAGCAGATTTGGGGCTTGGAGCTGGGGCTTTCAAAGCCCACTGAGGCAGAGATGGAAGGGGAGAGTGAGACCCCAGTCCGTTCTCTAAGGGGAGGGGGGAGGGATGTTTTAGTATGAAGGGAAGATGCATTTTTATAGCACCTACAATGAGCCAGGGGCTATGGGGAGCATTCCAGTTCTCATTCTCTTGGCTTAGTCATTTGCATTAGCAGAGAAAAGCGAGGTTCACAAAGTGTGATTTGTTTCCCCAATTTGTCTACCCAAGCAAGTCATGGGGTCAAAAGGCAGGACTCCTGCTTCTTGGGCTTCTAGCCATCCATGGCCTG
>JAJPUD010003530.1:194462-236779 GCA_023553655.1 Myrmecobius fasciatus
TAAAGTGCTTTGCAAGCCTGAAGATACTATACAAGCTCCCATTGTGATTATTATTTCCTACATTTCCTTATCCCATATAAGGCCAACCAACGCCTTGTGGAGTAACCAATCCAAGTGAGTTCCTTAAGCATCTACTATATGTCACTATGCCAGTCCTAGAGAAACAAACTCAAAATGAACAATTCTCCTCCCAAGAAGCTTACACTCACTATTGTTGCTTTCCTATGGAAGCCTTGTGTGTCAAGAAGGTTATAAACTGAATAGAAGCATGTATTGGACAAGATAGTGCTGGTTCTGTGAGTTGGATACAAGCACTGAGTCCTGGCTTTAAGTGGAGCCTGGGATAGTGCTGAAGACCAAAAGAAGCAAGTTCCTTGACCAACGCCAAGGTTGATAGAGGCAGCCCCATCCTCATAGTGCTTATGCACAATGTGAGCTGGGGGTAGGGATAACTCAGACAAAGACAAATCACTATAAAGTACACACACTGAATAAATACAAAGTGGTGAAGAAGGCACTGGGGAATTGGAGAACCCAAATAAATCTCCCTTGGGAGGAGGCACCTGACCTGAACGTGGAAGAAACCTAAGGATCCTACCAAAGTTAAATGAGAAGTAGATACATTCCAGGTCTTCATGGGTATAGAGATGAGAGGCTTAATGTTGTCTATGAAGGTAGCATTATGTTAGGATGTGGATAGAGTGCTTGATGGGAGACAAGAAGACTGAGGCTTGAGACAGAGTTGGATGCTTGTTACTCAAACTCTCAGAGTCCCAGATAATTCTCCAAGACTACGGGTTGTAGAAGGATGGAGAGCAGAATCGGTGGATGGAGTTGCTTATTGGAGCTTCTCTACCCATGAAGTCCCTGATTCAGCCCTTTCCTTCCACCTAACATGGTCATCACTAGTTGGACAGAGCAATGAATAATGAGCACTTGGCTTGAGCAGAGACCCTAGAGCCCAGTGACAGAGTGCTTTAAATGCCAAACAAGAGTTTTTATTTAATGCTCCAGTTCAGAGGGATTAAGTGCAGCTTCTTTGGTGATGTTTGTGATTACTGGACATCAGGCGAAGAGAGAGGGGATCCAGAACCCCCAGAAAGTGGGAAAGAAGCTGCTGCCCTAGGGGCAAAGTCAAGGGGATGGTCATATCGGATGGGCGGCAGAGGCCAGGCAGAAAGGACACAACTTAGCCATGGGATACCGAGGAGCCTGGAGTCTGAGAAAAGGGGGGAAGATGATATCAAGGTCACAAACCTGGGTGCCAGGAAAGATGGCGGTATCCCCAGTGAGCTAGAGAGGTTGAGAAGAATCAGATTGGGGAGTTGATGAGGTATATGCTGATCTGTTTTGTTTTATCATAACAAGTTTGAGATGGACAGACCAGTCAGCCCTGAAGTGTATTTCCCAGACTATCCTGAGCACATTGGCAGGTAGGAACCCCATCTTTCCTTCTTCCAGTCCTCCAGATGCTGAGCTCAAAGGCACCCCGGAATGCTTTATGCCTGAGCCCTTCCACTTTACAGATGAAGAAACCACTGGCCAGGAGAACAGTGGACGCTGAGGCAGGACTTGGACCAGGTCTTCATGTCCCAAAGGCCTTCTCCGTGTCAGTGTGAAGCAGCAGGAGCTGGCTGGTGCAGCTTGCTGACAAGACCTTCTGTGGGCACAGAACTCGACTTATTTTCCCCACTATCTTTCCTCCTCTCTTAGTGCTTTTTCCCCCCCACTGTCAAAACAAGGACATTCTAGGACTGCAGCAGGCTATGACCTTGTTCTTCCATCTCCCTCCTCCCCATTTCCAAACCCCCACTCCCTCTTGTCTCCTCTTTCACTTTTCTTTCCCAATCATTTTTCCTTCTCTTGCTTCATCAATTCTCCTTTTTCCTCTTCCACTCTTAGCTTATGGACCACAGTCCTGGCGGGGAGAGGGGGTGGTTGGGCTCACCAGTCCTAGGAGAACAATCCTTGTTCTAGAATTCTGAAATACTGAGATAAACACAAACTCATTTCTCCTTTCAGGGAGCTTCCATTCAAGTGGGAAGAGTCCAACCGTACCCCTAATTCACTACAATTTTCTGAGCAGTTGTGTGCCCTTCACCTCTGTACCATCTCTCAGACAGGCCTCCTGCTTTCTATGTTGCCCTCATCCTCCTCACAATGAAGATGCTGCTGGGGGGAGGTGGTGAGGCTGTCCGTGACGCCCCAAGCCAGGCCATGCTCCATCCCGCCACGACAGGATCTTTCTAAAGCGCCCCTGTGTCCACATCAGCCCACTACTCAACAGACCCCAGAGCTCCAGAATCAAACCCAAACTTCTCCGCTCGGCCTTCAAAGCCCTCCAGAAGCCGCCCCATCCCCTGCTTTCTGGTCCTATTCCACCCCACTGCCCAACACACACTCTCCCATCCAGTGGCCCCGGCCTCCTGGCTGTTGCATGAACAAGGCCCTCCTTGTCTTGGGCATTTTCTCTGGCTGGCCCTGGTCGGAAACCTACTGGCTTTCCAGGCTTCCTTTAAGTAAAATCCCGTTTCACAGCAAGCCTTTCCCACCCTCTTCTGATTCTAGTGTCTCCTCTCTGTTAATTAGCCCCTATTTCTCCTATATGCCGCTTGCTTTGCCTATTGTTTCCTTGTTACCTCCCCAGTTGGATTGTAAGTTCCTGGAGAACTTTTTGTATCCCAAGCCTTTAACACAGTGCCTGGTGTACAATAAGAATTTAATCAATTTTCATTAATTGATTAAATTATTAATGGATTACCTGGAGCCTGGCACTGGGCATACAAAACACAATAAATAAAAACCCAATCTTCCTACATGGCTGTCTTCAAGGAGTTTACTTCCTATTGGAGAGCGGGGTGTGACACAATATATCCTAAGGAAATATAGATAGATAGATAGATAGATAGATAGATAGATAGATAGATATCTATATCTATATATTTAAAGAGAATATAAATTAGTGTCAAGAGAGATCAAGATATATGCATATATGTATATACACATATATATTCACGCACATACAAATACATATATATACATACATACACACATACAAATATATATATATACATACATACACATATATAAATATACATATATATATATATATAAAGAGAATAGAAAGTAGTGTCAAGAGAGATCAAGATATATGCATGTGTGTATATATACATATATATTCACACATACAAATACACACACACCCATATAAAGAGAATAGAAAGGAGTGTCAAGAGAGATGTAGCTCTAATTTCCAGGGGAATCAGGAAAGTCTCAGGAAGCATCTGAACCACGTTTTGAAGAAAGCTCTGGGCTGCAGATGGAGTCACCAATAAGAGAGAGAGTAGTAAGAAGGAAGGGGAAATTATAGCTTTTCGAGAGAAGAAAAGGGAACAAAGGAGAAGGAAGCTAATGAAGTAAGATGTCCCAGATATCATGCCACATTGCAGCTGGATCATGAGGAAGAGGGAAGAGCTGAGGATGAGTCAGAGGCAGCAGAGACCTGGGTGATGTAGGGGACATTGGTCCCCTTAGAACAGGGGGATTTGCGGGAGGAAGGTTTCAGGGAGAAGGTTCCATTGTGGACGTGCTGAATCTGTGCCACAGGATGTCCAGGCAGAGATGCCCACTGGCAAATGGCAATGGAGGCCTGACATTCTGGAGAGAAATGGGGCCCAATGTGTAACTTGGGAATCAGCCGGTGGCAACTGAACCCATGGGTGTAGAGGAGCTCCTTCAGCGATACACATAAGAATCAAAGACTGAGCATTATGTAACGCCAAAAATAAGGAGCAATAATTAACAAATTTACTCATTAAGGCTCCAATTACAACTTTATTGGGAGCAAGGAACACTGTGAGCACTGATTGGGCCCTCAAGCAGAAACACGTTTGTTGCAACTCTCCGGCCTCCCCAAGACCAATTCCCTCCATGGAAGCCCATGGTCCAATAAGACTGACCACAAAGGCTAAATTCCAGCTCTGATCCTGCTGAGCCCAGCGGGCCCCTTGTCTTCCCTGGTTTTCCATATCTGTAAAATGGGTAGGGTCTTTCCACTAGGGACAAGATGTGCTGTCTGTTTGGGGGCTGCTGTTGTCGCCATCCTAATTGCTGTTAATATTGGGTTTGTTCCCATTACTCTGCAGACCCACAGAGGAAGGTATCTCCTCTCTGGCTTGCTGAAGAAATTCCATGTAACATTTTCCTCTCAACATTTGATAAAAATACAAACAAAAGCCAGATGCCTTAGCAGGGAAAAAAAAAAAACCCAAGCTTTCTCAATCTGCCCGGTTACACCGAGTAGCCCTCCCTTCCCCTTGGCCACAGATGGCTTTGTTGGGTCCGTGGGGGTCTCTCTGCCAGGATCCTTTATCTCTGTTCTGCCCCTCGCCTCTCCAGCCCGCAGCCTCGGTGACATTGGGGGACTGGCTAGGTCACGCCCATCCCTCACCCCCCCCGGAACTGAAGCAAATGAGGGGTTACCGTCAACACAGCAAAGGGAGCTTGATTAAGCGTGGCTATGCATAATTAATGGTGAGTTTGTGCGTTCTGAGAAAATAGGCCAAAGAGGCCTTTTTCTGCACTTGGCTCTGCACAGCCAGGGGGATCTTTATCCTTGCCCTTGCCCCATAAGCCGCCCCGGAGCTTGGCGGTCAAGCGCCCCTCGCCATTCGGAGCCCTTTCCTCATCCTTACAGCTGGCTTGCCGGAGGTGGCCCCGGGTCAGCCCTGGCAGGGGGAGCTGGGGTCCTGGGGGGTCCGGGATGGGGCGAGGGGCTCCCTTGGGTTTGGGGAGTCGGGGATGGGTGGGATGTGCCGCCCCCTGCCCAGCGACCCTCTGAAGGGGTCTTCTCTGGCTGGCCTTCTCACCAGCCGCATGCTGTCTGGGCTCTGCCAGCGCCAGCGGTGTGCCTTTAAGAAACAAAAAATTAATGCAAAGCTTATTACCGGCCCGATGGTTGCTAACGCTGCCTCTCCTCCACTGTCCAAGTGTCTGGATTTCAGCTTCAGATGAGTGTGGCCTGCTGGGACTTGGGCTGCCAGTTTAATTAGTGCTCAGTAATTTCAATAATGAGTGACAATTCATTGGGGCTTTTAGGTTGGTCTTCTGTTCAGAAGCAAATCAATAATCCCCAGTTTTTCCCCTTCTTTAAAGACAAGAAAGTGGCATGTGAGCTACATCAGACGTAGAAAATAAATGAGGAAAAGCCCAGGTCCCTCAGTAACCAGAGAAGCAATTGGCTTTAATGGGCCGGGCGGCCTCCCCGGCTGGGGGATGTTATTGGAGGAGCAGAAAGGTCATTAGGAGCGGGAAAGGGGGCTCCCAGGATCCTCCCAGCCAACACTTGGCCCTGCCTGTAACCATAGTGATTTGGGTAAATGAACACAGGTAGACGGATTACTCCCCGAATCCCCAGGCTTCCCAGATTATTGCCTCTGAAGATAGAAAAACAATTGAGGCTAATTGTATGAGAGTGAGTTTATTACAAACATAAATGGAAAGGGGAAAAGGAACCAGAGATATTTATTCTTCCCAAGCTCCCCCACCCCCTTCCTCCCCATTTTAGCATCTCAGCCTCCATACAGCCTGTGACCTCCACTTGGACCAAGGTACTTCTCAGTTGCTCAACAGAAAGGAAGCCAGTCTTTTTTTTGGGGGGGGGTGGGCTACAGGGGAGGCAGCTTCTACATTTGCTGGAAACCAGAAAGGGTTGTCTGAAGATGGGGCCATATGTGAACTGTCATCACGATGCAAAACCCACCGAGGGCCCTGCAATTATGGGTCCGGTGCAGGCGATGGGCCAGGCTGGGATGGCGAATTTATCGGAGACAAGCCTTCCCCGGTCGGCGGCAGAGAAAGCGGTCTCCCTTAGGTGGGCAGCCCACCAGTCCACAGGAAGCCGGTTTTATTTTCGTTTTTTTTTTTTGTTTTTTTTTTGTAAATTTGCCTTGTTCTCTTTTGTCAGAGATACAAAGGAAGCCGTCTGCATAAGGTGTTGTGATTTGCAGTATACAGGCCCATTAAAAAAACACAAATGAAATCCCCAGCTGAGAAGGTCAAGTCTAATGAGGTGGGCTGTGGAGAGCAGTGGTAACTCACAGCATCCCCCATGTCGGCCAGAGGTGATTCCCAGACAACAGCTGCTGATGGTGATTAGAATCTGACACTCATCCTCCTCCTCAGGTGCTGGATTTTTTTTTTCCTCACCAGAGAACAGATTAATTGTATATCAACTGATATACATAAAAAGGGAGCTGAGAGAAGGCTTAATAAAGTAACATTAAAGAGGCAGTCCCCAGAAATTTGGGTGTGTATATTCTTAATTAAGTCCCCTTGTACTATTCAGGAGTTCAGAAGCCTTTATCTCTCCGGCATACAGTGTTTAAGGGGATTGGAGAAGAGAGGCTGAAGGCAAGCAGGGAGAATTGCCTCTTGAACCTTCAATCTCCATCCTTGCGGTACTTAATAGTGGAGGGGGATTTCTGGAGAGGAAGGGGCTGGGGAGCAAAGCCCATGTGGGGCTCTCCCAGCCCTGATTCTTCCTTGCTTTGCACTGGCCCTAAGCGGTCGCCCCTCACTCTGGAACTGAGAGCTCCATCCCCCCCAAGTGAAAAGGCAAAAATCCCACTGAAATGAAGACATTGTTATCATTCCTACAAACTATCAAGCATGACTGCTGCCCGGCAGTACTCTGGCCCAGAAGTCCTAGCTGGAGCGGACCACATTTAAGTGAAACAGTGAAAAAAAATCATCCATGGGCCAAAGTACCGTTCTCCAGCGGGCACCTGGAGCGTGGACTCTTGGAAATGCTCTTTGCCAACAGAAAGGAAAGGGGCTCAGTCTTGTTAGACTGGGAGCTGGGAGGGGCCATAGCCAGGGGCTAGCCCCCCACATTTTTTTAATTTTACACAGCAGGTGACCAGGGGTCTTTGTATTGAGAGTGGTAGAAAATCATGGACGTCTGTCTGAGAAGACAAGCCAGAAAATTCAAGAACCCAGAAATCCAATCTTTTTCTTTCCCAAAGGTGTTCAGACCCCCTTGAGAGAGGATGGGCCAGCTTTCCATCAGTGACCCGTCAGTGCCTTTCACTAGACACTGAATGTAGAAAGGAAGAGAAATCCCTTTCCCCCCCCCTTTTTTTTTAAATAGCTTTTTATCTTTCAAAATACATGCAAAAATAGTTTTCATCATTAGTCTTTGCAAAACCTTTGTTCCATATTTTTCTCCCTCCCCTTCTGCTAAATAGCAGGTAATTCAATATATATATATTAAACATGTGCAATTCTTCTAATCATATTTCCACATTTTATCATGCTGCGCAAGAAAAAATCAAATCGAAAGGAAAAAAAAACAAGCAAATAACAACAAAAAAGGTCAAAATCCTATGTTCTGATCCCCACTCAGATCTCACAGTCCTCTCTGTGGATGTAAATGTCTCTCTCCATCACAGAATTCACCTGAATCACCTCATTGCTGAAAACAGACACATCCACTGGAACTGATCATCCCATAAATAATCTCATGTTTCTGTGTACAGTGTTCTCTTGATTCTACTCACTTCACTCAGCATCAGTTCCTGTAAGTCTCTCCAGGCCTCTCTGAAATCATCCTGCTGCTCATTTCTTATAGAACAATAATATTCCATAACATCCATATACCACTACTTATTCCACCATTCTCCATCTGATGGGCATCTACTCAGTTTCCAGCTCCTTTCTACCATAAAAAGGACTACTATAAACATGCTTGCACATCTGGGTCTTTTTCTCTTTTTTATGTTTTCTTTGGGATACAGGCCCAGTAGAAACACTGCTGGATCAAAGGGGATACGCAGTTTTATGCCCTTTGACATAGTTCCAAATTGCTCTCCACAATGGTTGGATCCATTCATAACTCACTAACAGTGTCCCAGTTTTCTCAAAACCCCACCAATATTTATCATTATCTTTTCCTGTCATCTTGGCCAATCTGAGAATTGTGTAGTGGTACCGCAGAGTTGTCTTAATTTACATTTCTGTAATCAATAGTGATTTAGAGCATTTTTTCATATGAAATAATATCTTCATCTGAAAATTGTTCGTAATCTTTGAACATTTATCAGAGAATGGCTTGTATTCTTATAAATTTGAGTCAGTTCTCTATATATTGTAGAAATGAAACTTTTATCAGAATCCTTGCATGTAAAAGCTTCCCCCTCGCCCAGTTTTCTGCTTCCCTTCTAATTTTGGCTGCATTGGTTTTGTTTGTACAAAAACATTTTAATTTAATACAACCAAAATTATAAATTTTGCATTTCATAATGTTCTCTAGTTCTTCTTTGGCCATAAATTCAGAAAATGCATCCCTGTAAGAAAAATCAGTAACAGCATGGTAGTATGGTAGATAGAGACCAGCCCTGAGTCATGAGGACCTGAGTTCAAATTTGGCCTCAACCACTCAGCAGCTGTGGAATCCTGGACAAGTCATCTTAAAAAAGGAAGGAAGGAAGGAAGGAAGGAAGGAAGGAAGGAAGGAAGGAAGGAAGGAAGGAAGGAAGGAAGGAAGGAAGGAAGGAAGGAAGGAAGGGAGGAAGGAAGGGAGGAAGGAAGGAACAAAAATGTATAAAAAAGAAATGGAGGGAAGGAAAAAAGAAAAAAGCCAGAAAATACTTGGCTACCAATTTATCAGGTCCTCACCTTGAAAGATGGTATGTTATAGTGGGAGGAAGGCTGAAGAATACCTGAATTCAATTGTTGCCTCTATGCATAGAGACTGTGACATTAAGCAAGTCATTTCTTCTCCCAGTGCTCACACACACACACACCTCAGGCAGCTTTGAAGTCATCAACTTATTAATTAGGTGATGACATGCATTCTTAGAGATTTTCTTCCTTGAGAGTTCTCTGCATCAATGAAATCAAAGGTTTCATCAATATGTTCACCATCCATATATGCAAATCAGTTTCTTAATCTAGGGTCCTTGAACTTTTAATAATAGTAATAATAACAGTATTTCAAGATAATTGTACCCTTTGTAATGATATGTATTTTGTCATGCACATCTAAAATATTTTCTGAGAAAATACCTAGAAGCTCTGCTAAACTACCAAAGAATCCATGACACAAACACGTTAAAGAGCTCTACTATAAGCTTATATGCATGTGTTTATATACACAGAAACAGAAAGAAAAAGAAGAGAAAACATGGGATCTCTTTATTTGAGACGCAATGTCTAAATTTACATATGAATCCCAAAGTGGAACTTTGGTCTTCCTTGATGACCTTGGACAATTCCACCTTTAAAAATTGAAAGTGAAATATCCAGGAGACAGATTTCTGAAATATCTTAAAACTTGCAAAACGCTCTCCTTATCATTATCATGATAGATAATGCAAGTGCTATCATTTCTGTTTTGTCAACTAAGACTCTGGTGCTTGAAAGGAGTATGTCTTCCTCAAGATCATATAAGTAATAATTGGATTAGGGAGCCAATGAACCAGGTCACCTGATTCACTATATCATTTTGATTTAATATTTTATTTTCCCCCAGTTACACTGAAACATTTTTTTACACTTGTTTTTAAAATTTCAAGTTTCAGATTCTCTACTTTCCTTCCTCTCAGTCCCCATTGAAAAGGGACACGTGAAGTTTTATAAAACATCCACTATACTATTCTGACTCTCAATGTGTGAAATAAGTGTTTTTGTTTATTTTATATTTCATGACAATAAAAAATATCCCTTTGTTTGCCTTATGAAAGAAATTGCTACATGATATCTAATTACAATCTCCCTTCCTATTTAAAATGCTAGGTTATCTAAATATAATCTCTCTTCTTTTGAGGGGATCCATTAAGGAGGATTTGAAGAAAGTCATGGGTAAGCATCATCTTAGCTAAGAAGTGATAGAGTTGCCATCTCTCAACTATCGATGAGCACAAAGACTCATCAAAAAGGCTGGAGCAGAAAGGGGACAAGAGGAGACACTCTAGAGACAGAATGGGAAGCCATAAAGGGCACAGACATCCTGGTCTCAAGTCCAACTCTGCCAGTCACTGTATATGTCATTTAAAATCTATAGGCCAGACTCCTGGCACTGACTTCTGGGACCTCAAAATTAAACTTCTACTGTTGGCTTAGGGCCATACTGAATATGGCATGGAGTCAAAAAAACTCATCTTCCTGAACATCCTTCCAGACATTTACTAGCTGTGTGATCCTGGCCTTGTACTTCAGTTTCTTTATTTATAAAAATGAGGTGGAGGAGAAAATGGCAGCCTAATGTGGGTTTTTTGTCAAGAAAATCCAAAATGTGGTCACACAGAGTAGGATGTGACTGAAATAACTGAAGAGCAAGAACAACTGTTGGTTGACCTGGAACTTCCTTCATGTCTTCAGTGCTCCTTGCCCGAAGACATCCTATGACCTCTATGGCCTACTTCCACTGAAAGCTCCCTCTAAAAAGTTAACCCTTTTCCCATTCATGGATTTTGTAAAAGAGTTTGAGAAAAAAGCCTGCTTTTAATCCCCTTCCAGCCTATTCCTGGATTTCTGGGCTTCAGAGTCACCCTGAGTACATTAACTCCCCAGTATCCCTGTTTATTGATTTTTATCAAGTTTTATCTTCTTCTAATAGCATGTAAGTTCTTTGATAATAGAAACTTTCTTTTCACTTATATTTCTATCCCCAGTGTTTATTATGGCACTTGACACAGAACAAGTGTTTAATTAATGCACTATTTTTGGATAGTCATGGAACAAAGATTTAAAAAACCATGCATTTTGATGCTATCAAATTCTAGGAAGCTAACACGAAATGAGATTGCAGACACCATAGAGATAAGATTGGATGGTGGTTGGACCAATCCATTCTCGCTCCGATAGTGCAATGGAAAGGCACTTCTGGGACTGGTAGCTTAGATACATGGATGGCACCTAACTTTGGGGCACACATGGGTAGATCCATCAAATCATCAAGCTTTCTTGAAATATCAGAGTGTTTGGTATTTTGCAGGGGAGAGCAGAACACATTTCAGCTCTCGTGCAGCCAACGCTTTGATGCCAAATGTTCCCAGTCGAGCCATGATCACCACAGCTGCATCAAAAGGAGAACACAATCAGCATGAAACAATAGGAGGTTCAGCACTCCAACGATTTCATCTGGCTTGGAGGCATTTCAAAAAACCCAAAGCTTTCTTTGTGCATAGGAATATTCTAAGATTTGACCATATATGTGGTTCAGAAGGTCATGAATTCAAGATGACCAAGGAATATACCTGTTAAGAACTGCTCTCCTTTCCTGTTGTCCTTAGCCATGTAAGCTTACCCTCCATGGTCTCAAAGATATTTTCTGAGTCTCTATATGTGAACATCTGGCCCAATTCCCAGAGACTGTGGAAACATGGAGGTCACATTGTACATTATCATCCCTTCAAAATTCAAGTGGGAATAGAGAGGGAAATTCAATAAAAGTGGAGACTTTTATAAGAAAGAATTCATGAACTCATCTCCTTGACCAGCCAAGAAACACTTAGTAAAGACCAGCTTTATGCAGAGCACTGTTTTCATGCTGGAAAGCAGACAATGCTGAGATGTCGGTAGAGTAAGACCAATTTCTCAGGGTTTCTAGTCAGAATCTGAGTTTAAAATTTGGTTCTGTCACATTCCGCCTGTGGGACTGTAGGCAGATCATGTCCCTTCTCTGAGGCTATAAAATCAAATAGGCTTGATGGTCTCCAAAATCTATTCAGGCTTTAATTTGGGGAATGTCTATCTATGAAAATCTCCCAGTTTCCCAAAGAATCCATCAACACAAATGTCTGTAATGTGTAATATAATATAAGGCCTCTACTAGAAGGAGACAAAACAGAAAGCTGCAAGTAGATTAGCTCCTATTACAGGTTTTCAAGCAAAATCCATAAGACCCCCTTGTCAAGGAGATTATTTTTGTGCTTTAGTTTTAAATTAAATTTTAATTTTTCAATAAATGAAGCTGCAAGTAGATTCCTTCCTACTGTGTGTGGTTTTCACACAAAATCCATATGACCACTTATCAAATAGATTGTTTCTGTGCTTTATTTTTTCAATTAAATTTTATTTTTTCAATGAATAAAAATGTATTTTTCCTTCCCATCCCATTGAAAAAGGAAAGAAAAATGAAATACTTATTATAAACATGAAGTCAAGAAACATAAATTCATATACTGACCAACCTGTAGTCTGAATTCATCACCTTTGGCAGAAAATGGTAGTATGTTTCATCGTGAGTCTTTCTTTGATATCTTAGGAATATTGCTGTGTCAAAGGGAATATGCAGCTTAATAAATTTTGGACAGAGTATCAAACTGCTTTCCAGAATGGCTAAACCATTTCTGGGAGTCAAGATGGTGGAATAAGCAGTGAATCACTGTAACTCTCCCAGGTTTATCTCTGGGTAACCTCTGGGCAAAGATTGCCCCAGGACAGGTCCTAGAACAGCAAAACCAACAAGGAGATGGGGTGAAACAACCTTTTAGTCTGGGAAATTTGGATGATTGGTAGGAGGGGGAGCCATCTCACTCTGGTAAAGAGAAATGGTGGGGTGCAGTCCAAGCCAGAAAGAAGCAAGTCACAGAAAACAGAAGGAGATCCTGAGAGTCAGTGTGGTAGATCTGGCTACTATCAGCCCCAGGACCCACCACATACTTTAGTATAGCCAGGGGATCTGTACTTCATCCCCCCAAGTACTTCAGCATAAACCCCTGCTCTTCCAGTGACCAGACCACTATGTGCTTCAGTGTAACCCTGAGGAAACACCAAAACATCCACCTGGCCTTAGCACACACTGACACACCACTAGGATCCCAGTGCAGCAGCAGGTAAGCTGTCAGATCTCCACAGTTGCCAGCCACCACTCCTATCTCACCCCCTCAGTACATCACCAGAAAAGATGGGCCCTCTGTGAACCTCAGGGAAACATGAGTGCATCACCAGGTAAAAAGTTAGGACGTGCAGGCACTGGCACAAGAAGCCCAAGACAGCACACCTTCCCTCCTGGGACTGGAGCTCAAATTTAAAGGAAAGGAAAAAACTGACAATAAGAATGGCAATGATGAGCAAAAAGCAACAAAGAAAGAATCTGACCAAAATTAGTTACTATGGTGACAGGGAAGAATAAGACACAAACTCCAAGAAGGATAATAATGGCAAAACTCCTTTGGGCAAAACCCCAAAGAAAAATGGAAAGTGGTCTCAAATTGACAAAGAACTTGTGTAAGAACTCAAAAAAGAGCTTAAAATCATAGAAAAGAAAAATTAAGGAATTAAGTAAGAGTGATGCCAGAAAATTATGAAAAAGCATCAACATCTTGGAAAACTACTTAAAAATAGAACTGGTCAGCACCAGCCCTGAAGTTAGGAGGACCTGAGTTCAAATCTGATCTTAGACACTTAACATTCCCTAGCTGTGTGACCCTGGGCAAGTCACTTAACCCCAATTGCCTCAGGAAAAAAAGCAAAAAATAGAACTGGTCAAATGGAAAAGGAGATATAAAAATCCACTGAAGAAAATAACTTCTTAAAGAGTATAATTGGTCAAGTGAAAAAGAAAGTACAGTAGCTAATTGAGCAAACTAATACCTTAGCAGTTAGAACTGGGCAAGTGGAAGCTAATGGCTATGAGATATCAAAAATCAACAAAATTCAAAATAATAAAAAATGGAAGAAAATGTAAAATACCTCATAGGAAAAATGAATGAACTGAAAAATAGATTCAGGAAAGACAATATTAAAATCACTGGACTACCTGAAAGCCATAGTAAAAGAAGAACCCAGAGCATCTTTCAAGAAATTATCAAAGAAAATGTCCCCCCCCAGAAAGCAAAATAAGCATTGAAAGAATTCACTGATCACCTCAGGAAAGTGAACCCCAAATAAAAATTCCAAGGATCATTATAATCAGATTTCACAATTATCAGATCAAGAGGAGAAAAAAAAATACCACAACTGATTAGAAAGAAACAATTCAAATATAGGGGATTCTACAGGAGTTGGTAGCTGCAAACTTAAAGGATTGGAGGAATATTATGGAACATGATATTCTGGCAAGCAAACAGTTACACTACAACCAACAATCTCCTAACCAGCAAAATTAGGCCTAATATATCAAGGGGCGAAATGATCATTAAATGAAATCATGGGATTTCAAGTTTTCACCAGAATACCAGCATTAAACCCAAAATTTTACTTCTAATATAAACTTCAAATAAACATAAACAGATAAAATGGAAAAGAAAACATGAGATTCAATGGAATTAAAGGCTAAAGCCTCACATACTTACTTCATAACTCCATAACTCTAGACAATTAACTGAACCCCAATTGCCTTGCAAAACAATATATAAAATATATTTATATTATATGTATATAATATAAAATAAAAATAATAAATTCTACTCAGGGAGTAGAAAAAATACAGGGGATGCAGAAGAAAGGGAGATATAGAATGGTGTAAATTATTTCACATAAACAGGCACAAAAGACCTATTACAATGGGAGGGTGGTCAATGAGCATCACTTGAACCTTACTCTTGTCAGTATTGGCTTAAAGAGGGAATAATATATACAGTCAGTTGAATATAGAAATCTTTCTTACCCAATAAGGAAGCAGAAGGAAAGAGATGAAGTCAAAGAGAAATGGATGGGGATTGACAAAAGGGAGGGGAGGTGGTTTAGGGGAGGTGGTTGACCAAAGCAAATCACTGGGGAGGATGGAAAAGGTGAAAGGAAAGAAAAGTCAAACATGAAAAACAATAGGATAGAAGGAAATACACAGGTAGTAATCATAGCTGTGAACGTGGATGGAAAGAACTCTTCCATAAAATGGAAGCAGATAGCAGAGTGGATCAAAATACAGAATCCTACAATGTTTATTGTAAAAATACACTCGAAGCAGAAAGACACACAGAGAGTAAAGGTAAGAGGCTGGGGCAGAATCTATTATGCTTCAGCTAAAGTTAAAAAAAAAAGCAAGGATAACAATCCTGATCTCAGACAAAGTAAAAGCAATAATAGACTTAAATAAAAGAGATAAGAAAGGAAACTATATCTTCCTTAAAAAGTTAGAATACATTTCTTATCTTAGAAATGAGTTTTATCTGAGAAATTTACTGAAAATCATTGGTATTGTTTCTTTTCAAATAGCGGTTTCTTTTATTTATTGATGCAAAAAAACATTTTTTATACAATAAAAACCAATCATTTTGTCCTCTGTAACACATTCCATCTGTTGGGTAGTGATGAACTTTTCCACTATCCATAAATCCAGACAAGTATTTTTTTCCTAATGTTTCTCTATTTTGTTTGTGATATCACTTCTTATGCCTAATTCTTATAAACAAGTTATTTGGGTTCTATTTCCTAATCTACTCGTCTATCTTCTTCCATTTCATGTCTTTCACATTCATATTTTTTATTTCAACTCCAGTCTATATAACTCTCTCTGCCTGTCTCCTTATGCTAACTTGGTCTGTAAAAATGACTTATTAAAATTTTGCCTTGAATTTAGAAATCATTCTTCCTGGTCTACTTTCTATGTTTTTGTGGAGGAGTTGTGGAGAAGAACTTTTTGCTACTACTCTGCCATCTGGACTAGTCTATCATGAAAAAATCACTTAACAACTATATTGAGGAAACAATTCTTTTCTTGAGATATGGCTTCAACTAGATCCGAGGTTCTCATAGAATGTCAGACACAGTAGAAGTTTTGATCAGCTGCACCAGGAAAAAGTCATGTACATGAGCTCCCAATTCTGCTGTAGTTCACTATTTCCCATGACAAAGAGAAAATCTGTACTGTAAATCATCATTATCAAAGCTTGAGAACCCCTCGACTAGATTGTTTCTGAGGAAGAACTCTGTTAATGTGATTCTGTTATATTCAATCTAGAAAACTCAGAATGACATAATGTAGTGTAAATTACAAGGACTTTGGCTAAGATGGTTTAGGGTGGGTTCATAGAAACTTTGGACTTAAAATTCTATCATAACTAATTTAAAGATCAGTTTACACATAATTCAAATGATCCTTTAGGAACCATATTTTAGATTATTAGTAGTAAATGAAGTTACTGCTTGTCAAAAGAATATGAAAATTCATGAAGAAGTGAAACTGTGGCTTAATTTGTGCAAGATCATCTCTGTTGATCACTATCTGCCCCTGAACCAGATTCCCTTGCCAGTATGAATAATGGGGATTGGTAAATTATAAGGAACAGGTGCCCCCCCTTTTTTGCTGAGCTAATTGGGGTTAAGTGACTTGCCCCGGGTCACACAGCTAGGAAGTGTTAAGTGATTGAGACCAGATTTGAATTCAGGACTTCCTGACTTCATGGCTGGTTCTCTACTCACTGTGCCATCTAGCTGCCCCGGAACAGGTGCTGTTAGCACAGTGCCGGGCACATAGTAGGTGCTAAATGAATATTGATTGATTGGTTAAGACAGTGCTCAAGGTCCACAGAGATGACCTAAATGGTCAATGGGGAAGAATGAAAAGATGTACTCAACACGATATTGGGCAAAACTTTTCTCCAGTCTCTAATAATTTTCAACTCTGTGTATTTTCACCGAAAACAATCAAATGAGGAATTTGCCCTTTCAGTCTTATTAATCTCACCTTTGTTTTTCAGAATTTCCAATTTTATTTTCAATTGGAGATTTTTAATTTGTTCTTTTTAAAGTTTGGTGTTATCGTATAGATAGATAGAGAAATTATAGCTGAATCCATAGGACAAGAAAACAAGAAGTCCAAAAATATGACTGTTTTATAAATTAACTTTGGAGAATTTTAATCTTTAAGACATTTGTTCAACATAATTTTTTAACCATCCTGAATGTATTGACAAGATGTCCAGATGCCCAATGTACCCAGAATACAAACAAGAATTCTTCTCTTGCTTCTTCTTCTTTATGTTCCCCAAACCCAAACTATTAGCCACTCTAATGCAGCAAGGAATAAACTGAATTGAATCTGCCTAGACATGAGAAGAACAGGGAGATTTCTGAGAAGAGTAAAGTTTCTTTTTACCTAGGGTAACCCCTAGGTTAGGGAGTCTCACAGATGGCAGAGGCTTTGTCCAGAGCACCTATTCTATAAAAAGCAGGTAATTAATTCATCTCCTGAAGAGAAGGAAAAAACAAGATGAAGCAAAGAAATTTGGTCAAGGCAATAATGTGAATGTTTGCACCAGACCTGATTGAAAGGGGACCAATATCTAGCTGGCGATCAATTTTAGCTATAACCTGAGGGAATCTACCTAAGGTAGGGACAAAGACTGGTTGAAAAGTAAATTTCTAATGTTGGAGGAGGCTGAGATAGGTCTGCTATACATCTCAGAGAATATATCTGCTATCAAATGGAATAAAAGAAGTCAAAAAGTGAATGATAAGGAAATGTAAGAAGGGGAAAAGATATAATAAAAATTTTATAAGAAAAAAATTAAAGCCTAGAACACATGCTCTTCAAAACCTTAGACATATAGTGGGGAAAAATCAACAAATTTTAGAGGAAAAAAATTCAGGAAATATCAAGGAGAAAGATTATCAAATATAAAGAAAAGGAAATTTGAATAAGATTATCCTAGAACCACTAGAAACTGTAAAAAAGAATATGATACCATATTCCAAAAACAGATCTTAAGATGTGACCCCAAATGGCATACCCTGAAAACTTGAGTCTTATAATCAATGAACAAAAAAATTTGATGTTCAATAAAATAATAGCTTTTGAAGCAATTCTGGAGACAGGAAAGCCGAAACATATGCCTGCTATCAAATGGATAGCAACTTATAACTACCTCCCCACATTGAAATATAATAAAAGTAAATGAATACAAGCACCAAGGACAGCAGTAGTGATGAAATAAATCATCTTATTTGTAAAGATTTTTTAAGATGGGCAATTCAATGATATACATACATATGTGTGTATATATGCAAGGAAATCAAGATGGAATGTAAAAAGAATAATGGTGGCAGAGTAGATCTAAATCAGCTTGAGCTGAATTCTCCAATTTCTCTTAGAGTGTTTTGTTGTGTGTGTTTTTATTTGTTTTGTTTTGTTTTGGGGAGAATAAACAAGCCTGGGGTGAGGTGGGAGTGGAAGATGTATCAATAATAAGAAGACAGATGGACAGAAGGGAGTTTGTGATAGACCTTAACCAACTTCATAGGAATAAAAATGGATAGATTAATTCCATATTCTCTATGTAAGAAAGGGGGATGTAGGAGAATAAGATGAAATGAAGGATTGAAAAAAGGGTAAATAAAAAAAAGGTGATAGCAACCCAGTAATGTAGAGGGGTTCAATGGAAGAACACTCCCATAGGGGAAAAAATAATGTAATAGAGATGGGGACCATAAGATTCGTATGATCCTGGGTTAGTTGGTGATGAGGGAAATCTGTTCCTCTGTAAGAGTGTTGTTTCTCCATGGACATCTTCCCACCTCAGGATAATGTAAATTAGAGATACTGAGGGGAAATGGTGCTTCAGAAGTTGGGAGGACATGACATCAGAGATAAGATTATGTGCCAAAAAAGGAAAAGAATGATCATGAGAAGGGCAGGATAATATTCTTCATAAAGCAATGATTCTATATTCTTTATTTTTCTTATAAATTAATATCTCATTTGATGGGGCTCAGCAGGAAAAGATATGAGGAAAATGGGGAAAATGTACAAAGGTAATGACATAGAACTAGCTAGAAGAGGGAGCTCAAATGCAATACTTCAGAGTTTTAATTCTATAAAGAACATAAAAATGTTAAAAATAGAATAAGTTAATGCAAAGACTTCAAATCAAAAAATAGAACTTTAGAATATACACAAAATGATATGAATTAATTAAGACAAAACATAAAAAATTCTTAGAAAAAGACTTAGAAAAAACAGTATAAATTAATGACCCAAAAGAAGGGGAAACATCTTGAGATAATTATTTAACTGAGAAAAGAGGAGAAGGGAAAAAGGACAGACTAAGTAAAAATCAAAAATCAATTAATTGAATAAGCTCCTAATATGAGGAAATTGTTGGCAAACAGCAGAGGAAATTTATAGTAGAGGAGAGGCTATGAGATTACAGACATAAAAAGATTAATTAAAAAGATCTAATAAAATATTAACTTAAAACAAAAAGAACAAATTCTAAAAGCCCCAATTAAAAATACTAAACACAGAAATGGAGGGACACATAAATCCAATTCTGAAAACTTTAAATGTAAATGGATTTAAACTATATAATTAAATGAAAGACAGTAATGGATTTAATTTGTAAAGAAAATATCCAATATGTTGCTACAAGAAACATATCTCAAACCAAATACAGATGCATAAAAAGAGATGAAATCATGATGATTATTTTTACTCACTTTTTAGATACACTTAATGCATGAAAAATGCTTTTAAAAATCCCCAGGTAACTAACTGAAATCAAGAAAATAGCAATAGCTAATATTTATGTCATCATTTAAAAGGCACTATTCCAGTTGATCCTCACAACAGCCTTATGAGGCAGTTGCATTATTAACCCCATTTTACAGATGAATAAACTGAGACTGAATAAAGTTAAATGAATGGTCACACAATTACTTAAGTGATTAAAACCAATTTTGAACTCAGTGACTCCAAATCTAGCATCCCATTTATGATACTAATTCTATTTTTCAAACAGCATAGTTTCAAAATTTATAAATGAAAAACAAACTCAGTTGTAATTATATACACAGACATATATATATATATATATATATATATATATAGTAAATTTCTGTGGCAGGATTGGTTTTAGGTTTTTCTGATGCCAGACTCAACACTATTTACTGTACTACTAAAAACAGGAAAAAAGGGTGAAATCATAGCTAAAAAGGAAAAAGAAAGAATATTCATAACCTACTACTATATACAATTATATGTTCAAACTAATAGATCACTAACTAATCTCAAATAATCTAATTTTATTTATTTTTTACTTAATAGTATTTTTTCCAATTATACATAAAGATAATTTTCAACTTTCTAAGTTTTTGAGATCCAAATTTTTCTCCTCTCCAAGACAGCTAGCAATCTGATATAGGGCATACATGTACCATCATGTTAAACATTTCCACAAATAATCCAATTTTGAAAGGAAAATAAAACTACCATTAGAGGCACAATCAAAGGGAAATAGAATGGGGAGAACACAAAAGCTCCTGGTACAAATGGATTCTGAAGTTAATTCTATCATAATTTGAAGGAAGAGTTAATATTTATACTACACAAAATCATTGTCAAAAATTAAGAAGGAAAAAAGGAATTCATCCTTTGCCTACTTCTAGAAATGCATTTGGGTATTCTTATCATTGCTTAAAGCTTTAACTGTAATACATGGGGAAGAGATTTTAATTTGACATCAGAGAAACTCTTAGTTAATTAGAATTCAAATTCTGCCACTCTGAAGTTATATGGCTTTGGGCTAGTCATTTCTTTTCTCTGAGCCTTGATTTCTCAATAGCTGCTTTCTCAACTCAATGATTTCCAAAGTTTCTCCAGCTCTGATAATGTAGCAGGAGCAGAAGATCCCAAATGTTGGTGTCCTCCTCCAGCACAACTGACTCTGAATAATGGCTCCACATCAGTACGAGTCTCGGCATGAAGTAGACAATTCAGATTTCAAATAGGATCCCAAATGTGGCCCTGTCTTTTTAATCTTCCCCAGGGTACATCACTTTGGGATTGTTTTCTTTAGTTTTAACACTAGAGATCTATGAGCAGTTCTCACATGGAAAAATTCAAAATTTGTCTTCACAATTATATGTTTTGGTTCCCTGAATGACAGAACTAGTAAGGATCTGATATAAATCCCTAATTTCCCTAAATCCCAGAGGAGGAAAATTACTTCTCTAAGTCACAAGGCTAAGAATGGCAGTTCAAGGACTGAGGATAAGTGCTTTGTATTCTCTAGTGTGTTTTCTGCTCTAGGGTGTTACCTTTGTGTTGGGCATATAATTTTCTGGAAATAAAAAAGTCCCCTTAAGCTGCAGTAAAACATTTCCTAATCTGACTGTGGATATCAGATGTATGTTGGATGAGGGGGAGAGAGGAGATTAGACCCACAAGAAAAAGGACTTCAGGAAAGGGACATTTCAATAGAATATAAACTTCTTAAGAGCAGGGAATTTATTCATTTATTTATTTAGCCATAAGTGAAACCCAGTGTGCAGATACCTTTCATCAATGCAGATTGCCAACTCATCTTTATCTAATAGAGAATGATCTGGCTCAGTCAGGGTTTGAATGGCTTGTTCCTGGTCACACTAATGTTCCTCATTAGTGTCTAAGGAAGGGCTTGAATCCAATTCTGTCTGACTAGTTTCTAATCCTAATACCATCCCTCTTCTCAATAGGGAGTAGCAGGAAAGTGTGATATTCTTCAAGAAAAGAGATAGGAAAGCATGAAATGGGGAGGGAATCATTATTAAGTACTTAATACTGTATTTGTAAAATGTGCTCAGACCTGGGGACCTGATCATGGAAAATAAAGCAGTCTCTTCCCTCAAGGAGTTTACAATCTTCTAGAAAGACTCAGCCATTTAGGCAACATGCTTCCATTGAGCCCCTTCTATTCCCAGTACTGAGTACTGACAAAAATAAAGCTACAAGGGAGAATGAGATTGAGGCATAAGAGAGCCAAAGAGACTTGTCTGGAATGGACCTCGGTGGTCATCTAGTACTAGCAAATAATGACAAAAGACATGGTCGAGGGAAGAGAAAAGCCCAGAGACCAGAATCCCAGAATCAGAGGTGGATGGGACCTCACAGCACACTTGATAGCTGAGCTGAATCCCTTTGTAGCTGAAATAGTCAGTGATTAGCCAATCTGAACTTGAAGACCTTCAGTGAGTAGGACCTGCATCTTGAGATGGCCTTGCCTGATTTGGGGCAGTTCTAACGGTGAGGAAGATTTTCTTGACATGAGACCTAAACTCGCCACTTTTTAATGTCTATCTCTTTCTCCTAGCTCTGCCATTGGAACCAAACAGAACAAGTCATGTCTTTATTCCATGTGACAGACCTTTCAATACTTGACTACTGGTATTATGTCACTTCCTAAGTCTTTTCTTCTCTTGGGTAAAGAGCTATATAATTGACCAATCATTTCCTGGCAAGATCTCAGCTCCTTCTCCATCCTGAATGTCATCTTTGAACGTTCTTCAGACTATCAATTTCCTTCCTTAAAAGGTGTCACCCAGAACCGAAGACTGGAGCTATCAGGACTTATCCTTTTAGAAAATTCAAAGAGAATGAGATCATTCAGGTCAAGGGAAGAATAAGTTTTGACATTTCTATACTGCTTTAGAGTCTTTTTTTTTCATTTAATGAACACAACCCCTCTCTAAGGTAGATGTTATTAATATACATAGTTTATAGCTGAGGAAACTGAGTCTCAGAGATGTTTAGTATCTTTAATCACTTGCCCAGGGTTATTATGCAAGTGAGGCAGGATTCAAACCCAGCTCCAACTTCCCATCTGCTTCCCCAGCCTGCCTTTTCAGCTATCCAAGCGGAGAAAGAGTTAGTAGGATGATTGAAGGGTTGGAATATTCCCCTAGGAAAAAAATACAGGCAAGTGGCAGAAGGCATGACATGCTCTGAGAACCACTAGCAGTCCTGTTTTGTTGATAGGAAATGGGGAATCATATTTTAAAAAAAAAACTGGAAAAATCAAACGAAATCTAACTGCACAATTTCCTAAGTGTCCATCTAAGTAATCGGGAATTAGGACCAGAGGAAAAACAAGACTTGTCAAAAGAAACTCTGGTGATTGAGAAGTATATTTTTCCTCTCAACTCTACTTTCTCATCTATAGAATAAGAGGAGTGAGCTCGATGTCTTCTAAGGTGCTTTCTAGCCCTGATGTCATATGACTCATTAGCAACACTTTCCCCTAATATTTGGGTCACTAAGGGGTTGGAAGGTATTGGAATGGAATGGTTTGAAGGGCATTCTGAGTAAGTAAAGAGAAGAGCTGAGAAATGGGTCCTGATGGGACGAGGTGGTTGGAAGATTCAATTGGCCAATCAGGTCAGCATCTCGATTCGGTCCCCAGAGAGCACGGGTGAGGAGATGATATAGCCATGATAGAAGGGGGCTACAAACTAGGACTTTCAGATAATGGTTCAAGGCACTCCTTTGTCTCTGGCTCAGAAGAAAAGAAACAGCTGTCCAGTAAGATGAGACCTGGCAAGTTCCCTTTAATTAGAGAAGCAAAGCTTTTAGATTTAAGGATTTTCTTGTCATCACTTTTTGGTGGAGAACCAATGTGAGATTTCTCACCCCTGACACTATGTCCTGCAAGTTGACTCTGACATCCCTCCCAGAGCACGAGGAGATGAAAGGGGGCATGGAGGTATTCTAACAATGCTTTCATTTGATCTCCATCTCCAGCACCTAATGTAGAATCTGCTACATAGCAAGTGTTTACTAAATCCTGATTAATTGATTAATCGGTTCATTTCTGGGACTTGATTCTAGAGGGAAAATACTGAGCTGTTTCATTTTGATCAGGACTTTTTGCAGGGACTGAGATCATTATTGAATTTTTTTTAAAACCAGAACTGTCTCCTGCCCGGGTCATTCTCATGGATTTTTAAAGGGAGTTACCATATGGGAGCCTTCTAATTCCATAACACAACCATCAACATCGCCCCTGCACGAACTGGTTGTGTGTTGGGTCAAATTATCAAATGATATTGCAGAAGGAATATGAAAATTATGTGAGCAGCTCTGAAATCCCAGTAGTTCGTGAACTTTTTTTTAATATCTGCCAAACTGAACAATGGGACCCTTTTCAATACCCCAGCGAGCAACTATTAAAACCACAATTTACAACTACACATATCATCTGACGTGCTAACCAGGTGTTCCAATGTTATTGTTTGAAACCCGACCTCAGTTTAAATCAAACGAAGAAAAGCCAAAAGTCCAATTAAAATCCCACATTGCCTCTTTATCGGGAGGTGGGGGGAAAGGCATTTGTTAGAGACTTAATGGCAGAAATCTCATAAAATTTCAAGCCATCTTTTTTTTTTTCTTTCAAATTCCTTCCCAGTTTCTGATTTCTTGCTTAGAGTCTCACAGCTTACTGGCATTTCCTGTTCCTAACTGTAGAGGGGGAAAAAAAATAGAATAAATCTAGGAATTTCTGGCTTAATTTTAGTAGCATCCTGGACACTCTAGCTGAATTTGACAATTGAGTCTTGTCATGGGATATTACAGTCCTGCAGCGGGGGCCATTGGCGGGCTCGTTTCATTGGCTGTCCCTTAATCAGTTCCATCCCTCGGCTGCTAGCTTGTTGCCAACATGTGTCTATTTTATTTAATAGTTCAGTGACAACAAATTTATGTTGCTAAGCTCCAAAAAGTAAACCGTACTCAAATACCTCCCCAAACTGCCTTTGCAGACGTCCACCAAGGTAATGTGGAATTCAGTTGTCTTACTGAGCTTTAATGACTTCCAGACCCCAGCTGCCCGATCTTTGTCTTCAGCCATTTTTCTCCCGCTAGCTCAACCCCTGAACAGGGGATGCCTTTCCAGAGATCGCTTTCCGACATTGTCACCTGGCCCTCCCACCCCTGATTTCTCTGCAGACCCCGACATCTCCCCGCTCTGACCTTCGAATCCTCCCACATACGGTGGTTTTTATTTTTATTTTTTTTTCTCCTTTGCTTGCTTCTCAATGCCCCATAAAACAAATTAACTTGCTTCCCTTGGACAATTCTGGATTTTCCCAGGGATGAAAATGAGACAAAAAGAGTTTACTGCAGCTCTGGCTAATTTATAATAAATAGAATAATTTATAAACTAGATCAATTTTTTTTCCTTTTTTTTTTTAAACAGAATTTGTGAAACTGGGGGGAAATGTGTCAGTTACGGCACATCTGTTCTCCTTTATGCCTTATTTAAGAAAATAATTCTTGCCAGATTTTTACCCACCCATAATAATTACACAATTTTTACAGATGTAGTTTTAACAGCTTCATTTGGGTCCAAAATCCTTAATACAATTTGCGATGAATTTACTTCTTGGCTTCTACCTCATTATGTTTTTGCAATAAAGAGACGGCAGGAAAGTCGTTAGTTTCCAGGCATGCACCTTTTACTAACATTTTTATAAACAAAACTGCTAGACTAGAAATTAATGCTGCCATCATCCCTCGTGGTAGTTATCACTATTATTATTATTCCTATTGTTGTTATTATGATCTTGTTATAATGCTGTGTGATCAAGTTCAGAGAGAAACGATGCCAAAAATGATCATTTGACTCTTCTTCTTTTATGTTTGAGATTTTTGGACTGTTGTTGTTGCTATTATTATTATATTATCATTATTATTATACCTAACAGTTTTGCCCTAGACCACTGAATATCCTTTAAGTCATTTTTCCTTTTTTTCTTTGTTCTCTGTATTTTTTTTTCATCATCCCAAAGAGGGTCTGCTATTATATGTGGAAAACACTATGAAAGAATAAATCAAGAAGACCTGAGTTCAAATCCCACCCAGCCATTTGTGAAATCTAGGATTTTCTGAAAATCCCTTTACTTCCCTCGAGTATAAAACTGCGATGATAATAACAGCTCCACACCAGGTTGTCTCAAGTTTCAAATGAGACCCTGTGGCCTCCCTAGTAGGGGAAGTGGAAAGGATGAAATGAGGTAATGCACGGGAAGCTCTTTGGGAATTGTCAAGTGCTAGATAAATATCAGTTGCTGTGAGGAAAGAATGGGGGCCTGGCAGAACGCTGAACTGAACTGAACATAGATCACTTCCTGAAAGGAGAAAAAAAATGGAGGTAGGCTCATTCAGTCCCTGGAATCAAACTCAACTCCAAAGTAAAACTTCTAGACACGCTGCTGCTCACAAATATCCCCGCCAAGTCTCAGGGCATAACCTGTGGCGGCCAATGTCTTCAACTCAACCTAATTCCAACAAGCCTCAGTGAAGTCCTACTGTGCACCAGCTGATAAGGTGGGCTCTGGAGAGACAGGCAAAACTCAAGACACATCTTGCTCTTGAGGGGCTTCCGTTGTGTGTATGGGATGGGGCAGGACCCAGAAGGGAAAGTAGCAAATCCGGAGGCTGCCACTTTCTCTACTCTTCAATAAACTACCCTGTCTCCCCATTACCTCCAGGGAAAGATAGTAAATCCTTTATTGCATTTTTAAATTGCTTCACTATTGCCTACCTTTGCCATCTTCTTACACAGTAGTCTTCTACATGTACTCAAAAATCTAGGGATGGTGGTCTCTCAGCAAGAAGGTACCCTCCATTTTCTCCATCTGTCTCCCAGATTTTAAATTGTCTGCCTCCTCATTGCCTTAAGTTTCCAGATTCTCTCTAATCTCAGTCAAAATCCCACTTTTTGCAATGTGTCTTTCTCAATCCCCCATAATGCTGTTTCTCTCTATCCCCTGTTTACCTTTCATGCATGTACACACATGTACATAAATCCCACTTTTTCTGAGGTGCCTTTCTCAATCGCTCATGATGCTATTAACTACCTTCTCCCTTAAATTACCCCAATTTACCTTTCATCCATGTACACATGCACACATGTACATACATACATACAGCATAGCTCTGTATATTGCAATCACGTCTACACAAAAGCATGGAGTTTGGACATAGCTGTTTATATATTATCTCCCCCATAAAATCATGAGCTCATTGAAGGAATTGTTTTTTGCTTTTTCTGTCCCTCTTCCTCTTCCTCCTCCTCCTCATACTAAACAAAGAGTTTCTGGCATGTGTAAGGTATTGAATAAAAGCTTGTTGAGAATAACTTCCAACAGTTTAGGAATGACCCATTCATATCTTCTTGTTGAATTATTTCCTGATTCTTCTTGACCTCATTTGGAGTTCTCTTGGCAAAGACACTGGAGTAGTTTGTCATGTCCTCCAGCTCATTTTACAGAGAAGGAAACTAAGGCAATCAGAATGAAGTAAGTTTCCTAGTTCATACAACTAGTAAGTTTCTGAGTCCAGATTTGATGAATCTTCCTGATTGCAGTCCCAGGGCTCTGTGTATTATGATACCATGGTATCCTGGTTATCAAGATGATACCTGGTTATCAAGAATAATTAATTAAAAGGGGAAGCTAACAGATGGCAGCTTGGAGAGAGTCCCCACGCCCATCCTTGGCTATCTTCCCCTTTTCCTCTCCCTTTAGCAGTGAGAGTTCTTCTGGGCTGGTCATGGCTTACAATTTGCTACAGGAATATCACCATTTCTAATCTAGCGGTACCTATCATGGGCAACCTGATGCATGTGCCAGGTTGGCTGGCTGGAAGAATGCCACGCCAGTCCTGACCTTGTTGCTATAACCTGGAGGTCTTGCAGCTCCTTGCAGAAAAGGGGGCCAGGAGGCAGGAGATCCATGTGCCCCTGGTGCCAGCTGAGGTCCTTCAACAACAACAGCCTAACATTTGAGAACCTCAGGAAGGAAGCACAGTGTTTGTCACTGTGGCTCCCAGAGACATTCAAGACTAGTTCATGATGAAGGCCACTGAGAAGACTCCAAGTAAGGGGCAGAGAGTGAGCAGCTGCTAGGGCTCTGCCAGAGTTACAATGGACTTAGCCTGAGCTCCCAGAGGATTGCTTTGGCTCCTTGCTCGGTGGCTAAGTCCCTTCCACCCTCTCTGTCTCTGGGTGAATCCCACAAAATAAAGGCAATGTCGCCCAAACTTCACAGAATGAGACAATGAGTGTCAGCTTCCTCTTGTTCAATGAGGGTATGTCACTGCATATGGGACTCATCCAGGATAAAAGCTGCAGCATCTTCTCTAAATGGGGGGCATCCCCTAGCACAAGCTCCATACACAACTTGCTTAAAGCTTCCGAGATGTTGGACACACAACGGCTCATAGCATTGGTTTCCTCATTTATCAAATGGGGACAATGACCCTCCTGGTCTCTACTACACCTGGTTGGGAAGAGGGCCAGATATGATTCTGGAGAGAAGATGTTTTGCAATCTGTAAAGTGCCATGTAAATTTCAGGTAGTGTTTTATTACTCCTATTAGTAATATTACATGGTGGTGGAGTAAATGAATGAGGGGTGTAATAGTAGACATCATAATGATTTCTTTAGGCTATTTCGTGCATTCTTGTACATAGAAATTGTTCAGAGAATCAAAAATTGCTTTTTCAGGGGGAAATGTCCCAACTCACGTTGCCACGGCCAGTGCCCAGCATCGTACCATGTGCAATAAACAGAAATTTTTAAAAATAGATTTCCATGGTCCCTCCTGTTCCCTAAAGCCCACAGCAGTGAAAATGTGTGTAGCTTCTAGCCATCTGTGCTTCTTTCTTGTCTATCAAATTAAAGCTAATCACTCCGTGGCAAATGCGAATAGTTACCAGAAGACCTTATAGGACAATTTCTCTCTTGCCTAGAGTCAGTGGTTGTTGACCTTTGTGAGAAGAATGGGTCAAAACCATTGGTGACCATTAAACTAATCTGAGCTTTTGTGGACTTAACACTGTGTCATTTCTTAGGACTTAACTGTGAAAGGGACCTGGAACACCTAATTAGTTATCTTGCAGTCTTTTACTTAAAAAATAAGCCAGGTGAAGGTGCTGTATCTTAGAAGGGTACCGGCTGTGTGAAGGAGAACATGGAGAGCCAAGGAAGGAGGATGGCCGGGTTGGCCCTTAGGAAATGTATTTGGTTATTTGAGCGGTGGTTTGATTCTCCTGAGTGCATTTTCCTTTTTCTTCTTGTGGTTCTCTTCCAGTCGGGCTGTTATGTTCAAGCTTTGGTCTGGGAGAGGAGGGATATTCTGAGGAGGGAACACTAACAGGCCCCTGCTTGGGATTTGGGGGAACCTAGAGGGCTGACAAGGGACTTAATGAGGATGGATGTCCTCCTCAGAATTTTTTCACTAGCTCCGTCTCCAGAAGTCAGGAAAACATCTTCTGAGGGCAGGATGGAAATCAGCAAGGAAAACTCTCCTCCTTGAGCCCACGCCCGCCTTCATTCAAACCTCGTTCTTCAGGTGGGGGCCGCTCTTTGACATCGAGTTGAGTGGCCCCGGACTCACTCTGCCGGCCATATTGTTTTTTTCAGCTGAGGGGACATGACTCCCAAGATAAATCCCTTGCTTTGCCCTGTCCCCATTTTCCAAGATGCCTCGGCATCCCTCCTTTGGGGTCCCAGCTGGCGCTTCTCAGCCTAAATGCCCGAGATCCACGTTGGCATCTTTCATTGCGCCGGCAAGCCGGAGATTTTCCCATGTCCCCTCCAGATGAGCCAAACTGCACGGGATGATTCGGCCTGCCAAGGGGATCTGTTAGTCATGCAGATAGCCGGGCACCTTTCTTCCATTAACCTCAGGAGACCCCGAGCAGTCGCCTCACCTCCGATCCAGCCGGTCTACGTGAACCGTGAAGCTGCCCGTTTCTGGAGAGTTGTGTTGCCGCTCACACGTGTGTGTCTGTGTCGGGAGGGATGGGGGGACCGGCGCCGGGGGGGGCTTTGCAGAGTAGCCTAATGAGTTTCCTTTCGGGTCGGGAGCAACAGCTCACTCCCCATAATGAATTTACATGATGTGCCGGCCTCCTTTGCTGTTTAATTCATTGGGCGGCCTTGATGTCGGAGGAGCCGAGCGGAGGGACCAAGAGTAAATCCGGTTGACTCGGTGTTTCAGTTAGCATTAACAACAGGAGCGGGAGAGCTCGCAGCCATCGACTGTCACTGACCCTTCAACACGACTCAGAAGCCCTGTGATTCCCACATTTCCCCTACTAAAGCAAATACACAGGCGAACAGGAGCGTGGAGCCGGTGGTTGAGAGTGCCCTGCTCTGGGTGGTCTGGGGACTTATCCTACTTCCTATCTCATTTGCCTGCAAACGCCTTCACCTTGTCAGGGCCAATAATTATCCAGGCGGTGATGCTGGGAGCTGCCATTCCTTAAGATTGGATGAGATTGAAGAGGCTGGGGCTGTGCTCCTCTGCGCCTTTTCTCACTCAGTTAGGGTATCCACTGGGGGCCGAGCAAGGCCTACAGCAGCGTTACACTAACTTTCTCTCCCCTTCCTTATTATGGAGCTTAATAACAGCAGGCAGTGTATTAATATGTAAGAGATCAAGAGATTATTGATTAGAATCACTTGCCTAATATCCCCTGTCTGTCATGTAGTTCAGCAAGCCTTTCATGATTTTGTGTGTCAGGCCATTTAAATATTCATGACGGAGCCTGCTTTGTACCTCCACGGCTGAATTTCTAATTAATCTGTCAAAAGAAATACAATATGCCCCGAAGCCTTATTATTATAAGGGTCAGCTGAAACAGAGCTGGCCTGGCTAGGCCTAAGGGGTAATTAATTATAACAATGCAGTGTTTACCTTGGTTGGTACCTGCGGCCTAAATGAGCACTAAATTAGACTCAAGCCCCGTTTGAAGCGCCCCGATATGCCAGACTAAATCATAATGATGGGGAGGAGAGAGTGGAGGACCGCTGCTGTGTAACAACATAATCAGCAATTATAGCTGGGAAATGGGGAGAAGGGGGAATTTTATCTCATTAGAAAAGCCCGAGTCGAAAGTTTTTTTTTTCTGTCACCAGCTCTTTTCTTTCGAATTCAAATGATCCCACTCTAAAGGTGAGAGAGCTCAAATTTAATTCCAGTGCAGAAAGCTGCCCTAATTAGTGGTATGCTTTGGCTAAAATATGAATGACATTTGCTCCAGCTTGCAGCGGCCTATTAATAGAGGGTGTCAGAGTGAAACATTAAGTGTATCATTCTTCTGTCAATTTATTTCTGTCATTATTGTTTCTTTATTTCCTCTGCCACATTATGGTCACTAATTTCGGCTCCCTTTTATGAGATTCTTAATGCAGGCCTTTAATGAACTCCGAAAACTCAGCCACAACTCTGAAATTAAAATACTAGTCTCCTGTCAGCAGCGTGACGGCGGGGCCCGGGCAAACTTGAACAGGATCATTCTTGTGTCAATTTATTTCTGTCATGATTTTCCTTTATATCCTGCCACACTAGGCCCACTAGTTTAATTCCATTTTTATGGGACTTGTTAATGTGAATTTTAGGTGGCTTTTAATCACCTCCAAATTTGTAGAATATCACAATAAATCATAACTGTATCTCCTCTTATGACAATTTATTTCTGTCATTATTTTTTATTTCTCCTTCCTTATTACAACTCCGAGTTTCATCTCCTCCTCTGTGACCTTTCCATTGTTGCATTTTAAGAGGAAGCAAGCACCCAGAAAGTTGGGTCTTTCCGGGGAACACAAAAAACCAGGTCTGAGGGGGTGACCGTCTTCCCACATGGGTGCTTGTGGACAAACGCGGAATCTCCCAGCTCTTCCCCACGAGCGGCTGAGCTAGACCAAAACATCGGGGAAAGGGGGTCTGGAAAAAATGGGCCCAGAGAGGGAATGTGCTGCGGAAATCCAAGCTGGATCCGCACGTCAAGGATGCTCCCTGACGGTAGCCACTCGGCCAGTGCCGGCTTCTCTGAGAGCGAAGCACCGGGCCCCACCAAACTCATCCACAGCAGTAGCAATTACCTTGGATGAATATTATTCTGGATGGAGATCATGAATGGATTGTGAGCGTTAATTTTCACTGCTTACACACACACACACACACACACACACACACACACACACACACACTCACACACATTTTGGTTTGGTAAACATCAGAGTCTTGGGTCACATATCCCTTGTACAAATGAGGATTGCTGAGTACTGTGGTCTGCCAAGTCACACATTCAGGGAGATGTGCTTCTTCTCCACTTTAGCAGTCCCCAATTAAATGGGGGCCAAAGGTGGACCAATGGTAATGTTTGCAAGTCATGAATATACAGCCAAAGAGAGGGCAGGGAACGTCCAGAGGGTCAGCTTTGCAGTCCAGAGGGCTTGGGTTCCAATTCTCTGCCTCTTCCTTAGTAGCCTTATGGTCTTTGAATATCCCAGGGAACTTGTTAAGATTATGAATTAAGAGTTGGCTTGAAATAATCAGTGTTTTTCTGTTTCTGCCTATTTCTCTGCGTCTCTGTCTCCCTCTCCACAATTCTTATATGTTACGTGAAAGACACTTGCATGTTTGCATATGTACATATGTTATATATGTCTTTACACAGATGCACCATAATGGATAGAGCCATGTGACCCTGGGCAAGTCATTTAACCCTTCACCAATAACTAAAATCTACAAGAAGAACGGGTGTAAGTGTCTGAGCACCCTGGGAAGAGGGAGGAGGAGGGACTGTCCTTCTATCATCAGGGGCTGCTAGAGACAACATCCTCCCACCTTCTGCTCCAGAAGTTCTCCACCTTGCTTTCATAAAGTATCTGTATCAGGTTGAGTCATAGTGTAAACTTTGGCCCTTCCAAGAGCAGAAAGGAAAATAGACAAAGATTTTATGTCCTAGCAGGCGATCATCCATTCTTTAAATGTTTATTAAATAGCTTTTTTTGTTCTGAAACGTGTGTTTGGTGCGAGGACATCACAAAGTTGCAGGAGAAGGTGGTCTAATAGGGTGGCTGAGCCACCTAAAGCCAATAGCTGATACTGGTGCATAATGTGTATGAGAAAGAAAAGGCCAAAAGACCACTCTCTTCCAGCAATCGCTTTCTATTGGGTCCTAGTTCTCTCACTTGGTACCTGTTATATTGCTTTCCTTCACTGTATGAGCTTCTGCTTGTTCTGCATCTCCAATTCCATTATAAATTCCCTCAGAGAAGGGATTGTATTTAATATTTCTCTTTTTTCCACCAATAGTTCCCTGCAGAGAAGAGCTGTTCTGTTAACAGGAGGTTTATGGTTAGTAGAACCAATGCTACATGAGCTCTCCCCAGTGGTGAAATCCTGTAGAATGTAAGCTCTTTGAAGGTAGGGGCTGCAGCATTTATGTTTTGTATACCAACTGCTTAGCAAAGTACCTGGAAGGGGCAGCTAGATGGCACAGTGGATAGAGAACCTGCCCCAAAGTCAGGAGGACCTGAATTCAAATTCAGCCTCAAACACTTAATACTTCTTAGCTGTGTGACACTTGCAAGTTACTTAACCCCACTTGCCTCTGCAAAAAAAAAGAAAAAGAAAAAGAAAAAAGAAAGAAAAAAAGGAAAAAGAAAAAGAAAAGAAAAGTACCTGGAAAGAGGAAAGCTTTTCATAAATGATTGTTCAATGGCATTGCTAAAATGGTCTTCACTGTCAAGAGGTCAGATATGCAAATAAAACAGAGGAAGAGGCCTTGGATTCCAATAACAGCATTGCCAATAAGGGCTGCTACCCTTCTCTGGACTTCAGTCACTTTTTCTCTAAAATGGGGCCATTGGAAGAAATCCTCCTGAAGCTCCTTCTTGCTTTAAATCCATGAATCCATTAAGAGTGTGGAATTCTTGTCCAAATCTTCCTAGTAACCCTTGTAGAAGGCTAGTCTGCCCCTGGGCAGGAAGCTACCCTATTTTCTGGTGGCTGAACATTCCCTGGAAACAGGGGCAAGATGCAGAATATCCATTGACCAGTATGCATGTTTGCCACATGCCCTGCACTATCCCTTTCCAGACACTAAAATCCCTATGTAAAATATTGCCTTAGCCTCCTCTTCAAATCAATTCTCTAGCATTAAGCTAGAAAAATATTAGAACAGTATTCCAAAATATTTGAAAACTAAAGTATCAAAATAACCTTATAAAAAGATAATTAGGACAAGGAAGGAAGGAAGGAAGGAAGGAAAAAAAGAAGGAACGAAGGAACGAAGGAACAAAGGTAATTTGTATGTGTGTATGTGCCCACATATGTACGTATGTGTGTTCTTTTTTTTAGGGACAATAATAATATTGAAACTTTGAGCATTCACATATATTGTCTTTTATGTGGTACAAAGTGTTTTATGCACATTAACTCATTATATTTTATTTATTTAAATAAACAACTTTGACTTTTGACTCATTATTATCTAGATATCTGACTTCATATACTCTTCAGAGAGAGACCTTTACTGTGTCTCAGTTTCCACATCTTTTGAATGAGAGGAATGAGCTTTAGAGAATCTCTAATATTCCTTCCAGTTCCAATACTCTCTTATTAAAAGATTCTTCCCCCTTCTCCCAAATCACTTATTTTGTAGATCTGCCATCATTTGGAACATTCATTCCTTCATTCATCAGTATCTTTCTTTGGAAAAACACCATCTTTAGGAAACTCTAGCTCACATTCTCAACCCAAGTCCAACCTGAAAGCAAAGAAGAAAGCAAATGAAGATGATCGATAATTGTGGGATTTGCATTAGACATTAGTTTCAATGTCCTTTTCCCCAACCGTTCCAGTCATTGTTCACAGAACTGAATTGATGGATTTGAGTTTTGATCTCCTTGCCCAATCTGGCACACAGCCTGATAATAAAATGTCCAACCAGTAAACAGAAAAGAGAAAATGCTAGGCAAACAAATGCTTCATACATGGAATAACCGACTTCCATAGATTTTGAAATTGCCACGATCCGAGCCACTTTTCCCTCATTGTATTACACAGTAAAAGAGATTTACAAAATCTAATCATAATTTTTAAATAGACAAACACACACACACACACACACACACACACGCACATGCACAAAGCAACCCTGAGGGTCAGAGGAAGAAAAATAATTTGTTCTACATCACACAAATAATAGGAAAACTGGGATGAAACTGAGTAGAATCATAGAGCTAGAAGAAAACTATATACTTCCACCATTACCTAAAGCAATAATTCCCTCCACAATATTCCTAATAAGGGGATCTTGTTTTCTTCTTGAAGACCTCCAATGATGGGGAACTCACTACTGCCCTCAGGCAGCCCATTCCGCTTTTGAATATCTGAAATGCTTAAGAGATGTTTCCTCATCTTGAGTTGAAATGTGACTTTTTGTAGCTTCCAACCCTCTCTCCTAGTTCTTCCCTCTGGGGCCAAGCAGAACAAGTCTAATCCTATCTCCATGTGACAGCCCTCCATGAATTTGAAGACAATTCCCAACACCCCCCTCTTTCACCAAGATCTTCTTTTCCTCAGGCAAACATCCCCACTTCTTTCAAACCCAAGTTCTTGCCAGTAACAACAGAGTGGAGATGTTCATCGAAGTAAAATCTCTTGCAGACTCCAGGATTTTATGAACATTTGCAGTCATTGAGTTATTATGATACAGACTGAGTTGTTTGATTATATTCAAGAAATGCACAACTAATTTTTTTCTTAAGTATCTGTTGGTAAAGTTCCTACTGCTGTTATTTCCTATCATGTACCATATGAGTCAGTATATCCAAGACATTAATCTTCCGGGGATCAGCCTTTGTGTTCTGATTCTCTCCTCACTCAGGCAGGTTGATTGATGCTCAGACTGAATTCACATTCTGTCAATGAAAGTCTATTATGAAATCCACATGGTCTATATATTCATTGAGGGTATCCTTGATGAAAACAAAGTGAAGGAAACGGAGGTTTTGATAGCATATGTTCCACGGGAGATCAAATTATATTATATATGTTGAGCTACATATGTATTATTATATGTAGAGTTTGAAGGGAAATTAATGGTTTGACCCAACCTTGTCATCTTATAGATGAGAAAAAGAATACAACTTGCCCTAAATAGCATAATAAGGACTCAAGTCCTCTGATTTTTGAGTACAATCCTCTTTCCACCATACAATCTTTAACAGTACATAATCCACTGATTCACAAAAAAGTAAGATAAAACTGTTCATCATTTATAATTCAAAAAAAAAACTGATTCAGGAGAGCAAAAGGGAGAATTAATGGCACTCTTCATTCAAGGTAATCCACTACCATATGTGTGAATATTATCCAAGGCTCTTTGATTAGTTCAAGAGGTAGAGTTCCTTAAAGTGATTGATGAAAGGTCATAGATTGTATCATACAGGATGATGTATACCCATGGAAAACAAATTGTGAGCTTATGGATTCCCAGAATTCTTTACTTCTTCCTGCAAACATTTTGGTTCTTAGAGTTCTCATCTTGATTATAGCAATTGCCTGATCACTTAGATTCTGCTGTCACCTTTTTCCCTTTCCTGTTTTTGTCTCTCTATTCTTGTCATTGATAAATACATACATATATAGACACATACATACACATATGTGTGTGCATGTGGGCATGTGTATGTTCTTCCTAAGGCTTGGATTTGACCATGTCACACTGCTGTTTAAAAAAATCAGTGTTTCCACCTGTCAGATTGGCTAAAATGACAGGAAAAGTTAATGATGAATGTTGGAGGGGTTGTGGGAGGGCTGGGACACTGATGCATTGTTGGTGGAGCTGTGAACGGATACAGCCATTCTGGAGAACAATTTGGAGCTATGCTCAAAAAGTTATCAAACTGTGCATACCCTTTGACCCAGCAGCATTTCTATTGGGCTTATATCCCAAAGAAATCATAAAGGAAGGAAAAGGCCCCACATGTGCAAGAATGTTTGTGGCAGCCCTTTTTGTAGTGGCTAGAAACTGGAAATTGAATAGATGCCCTTCAATTGGAGAATGGCTGAATAAATTATGGTATATGAATGTTATGGAATATTATTGTTCTGTAAGAAATGACCAGCAAGATGATTTCAGAGAGGCCTGGAGAGACTTACATGAACTGATGCTGAGTGAAATGAGCAGAACCAGGAGATCATTATACACGGCGACAACAGTACTATATGACGATTAATTCTGATGGACATGGCTCTCTTCAACAATGATATGTTTCAAACCACCTCCAATTGTTCACTGAAGAAAGCCATATACACCCAGAGAGAGGGATGCGAAATGTGGACCACAACATAACATTCTCATACTCCTTGATTGATGTTTGCTTACATTGTGTTTCCTTTATCTGATATATCATTTGTGTAGATAAGATTTTTCTTGCACAACAATGATAAGTTTGGAAATGTGTATACATATATTCGATTTGCCAATATTTTAACATAATTAACATGTAGTGGATATCCTGCCATCTAGGGGAGGGGTGGGGAAGTTGGGGGGAAAAATTTCTAACGGAAAGCTATGTAAGTGTTATTGTTGAAGAATTACCCACACATATGTTATGCAAATAAAATAAAATTAAAAAAAAATCAGTGTTTCTTTATTGACTATAGGATAAAAATATATATTTCTCAGCCTGGTTTTGAAAATTTTCCTCAGTCTACCTAAAGCCAACCTTCTTCATCTTCAATGATATTAATCCTTTTCATGTTCATCTTGCTGTGCTGGAATATGGTTTTCCCCAACTCCAAAAATTGAAAGACTATTTTCCATATTAATGATCTCAGAATGGAGCCATACCTGGCTTGGATAAGGTGTCTCCACCTCACCCATGGATCTCTGGAGTCTTTTTTTTCTTCTACACTAGCCCAGGCACCACTAGCTTCATCCATCACTAAATATGACCTGATCATGGTGGGGAACAAGGGCTTCCTTTCCCTTTTCAAACTATGTTGAATTGACTTATCTATATAGAGCATATCTCAGTTTCTTTCATAGAATGAAGAATCTTTGATAACAAAGGAACAATTCATTGTTGTCCTGGATATGCCTGAACCCAAAAATCAGTAGACACTGAATCATGCTTTATTATGTTGTATTTTATCTAGATAAAATGATACAGTGGAGAGACTGTTGAGTCTGAATTCAGGAAGATTTATCTTCTGGAGTTCAAATCTAACCTCAGATACTATCTAGTTTTCCATTCCCTTGTCCTCTTTTCCTTTGTTTTCCTTTCCTTTTTCCATTTTTTCCTTTTTTCTTTTTTCCTTTCTTTTTCCCTTTCCTTTCCTTTCTTTCTTTTTTTTTCTTTTCCCTTTTTCATTTCCTTTCCTTTTTCCATTTTCCTTTCTTTTCCCATCTCCCATCTAGCAACTAGTTTTCAATATACATACATATGTTTGTAATATATATATATATATATATATATGTACACATATATATATATACATAATATATTGTATCTATAGAGAAAAGAGTAAATTAAGAATACCAGAGAAAATGAGAGAAAAACAGAAGGAATAGGGTAGGAAAAAGAGAGAAAGAGAAAAACAGAGAAGAAAAGAGAGACATACAGAGAATATTAAAATGATTAGAGATAGGAAAGCTCTACACTATGTTCTCATGGTCTTACATTAGAAATTTTTTTTATATTTTTATATAGTTTCTTACTTGGGCTACCTATTACTCTTCACTTATACTATACAGCCAACTTCCCTCCTTTTCTAGTCGTCCATGTCCCTGATTGGTTAATTGTTGCCCTTCATCCTTAAAGAGGACCAAAATGACATAACAGTGATAGTGATGCCCCTGAGAAGGTCTTTTACATTTCTTATGGAGCACATCAATATTGATGATATGCAGCAGCCTCTTTACTCTGTGCTACTTCCCAATATACTCATTTGTATAGACACCTGCCCCTATACATGACTTTTTTTCTTCTGTATCACCTGTGATCCTGATTTTCCTAACATTGTGCTATTCCATAATTCATTGTTATATGCCAAAGTATATATGACACAGTAATTACTGGGGTTCAAAAGACATAGTTTTTAAGGAGAGCCAATAGCTTGAATTTGTTTTCAATACAATGAGTATGTTTTCTTCACTTTCTCTGGTGTTTGGGAAGAGGAGAAAGTCTTTGATTTCTCTCTAAATGCTTCAATCAATCAACAAGTATTTATTTAGCATCTACTCGGTACCAGACCCTGTCTTAGCAGTAAACTTATGTTCTAAAAGGGAAGACAAATGCAGGTAAACATGTATAAAAAAGTATAAATGTAAATTGTTTAATTTTTTGTTTGTTTTTAATGCACAAAATGGCAAAATCCAAGGCAATTAAAGATGGAGGACCATAGTAACCTGGGAATCAGAAAAAGCTTCATGCTTCTCAGACGGCACCTGACCTGCATGAGAAGAGATTTCATGCTTGATACTATGGACGAAACTCTTGTTTAGGAAAGGTTTGGGTTCAATGAGTTCTATGGTCCTTTCCAAGTTTGGGTTCTGTAGTTCTCTGATCTTGCTCCTTTTGATGGCCAAAATGGCAATATTTCGTCAATGTGATGGCTATTGTGATTTGCAAAGAAGGCACAAGTTAGTCTTAGGAGAAGATTGACACAATCCATTGATGTTCCATGTGACCCTCTATGGTTTCTTGACTTATTTTCATCCATCCTATTGAAAAACAACTCTAGGTAAAAAGGAGATCACTAATGCTTCTGTAAAGACATAAGTGATAGTGTTTAAAGGATACTGTTAGGATGAAGGCAAGATTATCAAACAGCCCTAGCAGACTCACATGGAAACTGAGTCTGGCAGTTTAGACTCCATGGAGTCTATATCTAGATAGAACTTGCACCTGGGATCTTTCCTCCTCTCCTTTCTAATAGTATGAGAATTTAGGAGGAGAATAGGGGATAATGTGGAAATCACTACCATCATTTTTCCTCAAGGTTTATGGCACCAATGCCATTAGAACTAGGGGAACTGGTAGAGGTGGACAATAGAAACTAAAGGAAGGAATCTGATGGGGAGAATCTAAATGAATGATTTGAATTATCTCATGTTCGTTCTGCATTTTACCTCTAGCCCGGTCAAATTGAGCTTTGAGATCTCATTTTTTTAAAAAATTAAAGCTTTTTTATTTTCAAAACATATGCATGGATAATTATTCAACATTAATCCTTGAAAAACCTTGTATTCCAATTCTCCTTTTCCACCACTCCCTCCCCTAGATGGCAAAAAGTGCCAGTGTTAAACATGGTAGAAATATATGCTAAATCCAATATATGCATATATATTTATAAAATTATCTTGCTGCACTAGAAAAATTACATCAAACAGGAAAAAAATGAGGAAGAAAATAAAATGCAAATAAACAACAAAGCAAAAAGAGTAAAAATGCTATGTTGTGAACCACACAGTTCCCCCAGTCTCTCTCTGGGTACAGATGGCTCTTTTTATCATTGGAACTAGTCTGAATCATCTCATTGTTAAAGAGAGCCACATCCATCAGAAATGATCATCGTATAATCTTCTTGTTGTCGTGTACAATGGAGATCTCATCTTTGTATTGGGTGCATACATTGAAAGTTTCAAGAGTAATAGTGGCAAAGAACAATGCTAGGGGAAATCCCAAGTTGAAGAAAGAAAGCATTCTGACCTAGACCCAACTATTCCTTCATTGTATTTTCAGTGTAGAAACATGTGGTCATTCCTGAAAATGACATTGTTTTCTTGATTTTTATTTTTAAACATGAAACTTAGTTTCATGATTATTTTAGTGGGTCCTTAGCAGTTCTCAAGTCACAATTTCTAAAGGATATTGGACCCTTTTAGAATGTATGATGCTTAAGGAAAAAGGCTATTCTGTTCTTTCTCACACACATGCTCATCTTTTGTATATAACATCAAACACAGATGCTTACATATAAGACACTTAAAACATGTTTGGCAAATTTAAGTGAAGTGAAATAAATTGAAATGGGTTAGATTAAATTGGATTGGTTTGTACACTTATATTTAAATTGAGATATCTTCAGATTTCTTAAACAATTTTCAAACTCCTTCAAAAAGTAATTTCCTAATTCCAGTATAACTCCACATCTTTTCTATATACCCATTGTCTAATAACCATTGGAAACCAGTGTTAAACAGAAAGACAGAGGTGAACCTGAGAAGTAGAAGGTTCAGCCACTGAATTGGATGACAGAGACCCATGGATGTCCATTCTGATGATTTAGCCTATCAAATTAGTCTCACCTCAGTTATTTTCCTTCAATTCACCTCTGACTAATAATTGGTAAAAAATAAAGGGATTGAACTCCCTTAGAAAAAGAAATATATGACACCTTTCTGTGCAACTTACTTTTAAAAATACTTTCCACTTTGCAACCAATTTGGAAAAAAGAATAACAAGATGAATCCTTACACCAGAAGTCCGTTAACCTCATAAGATACATATATTACTGAATGTTTTGTTGGCTAGTAAAAGAAAAATAAGGATGGAAATATGCTAATGCTGAGATTTTTTTTTTTTACATCATTAGCAGTGGGCCATCTTTTTGGTATTCAAATAAGAAAACTGGAATCCATCCATTGCCCATTCCAGCTTTTATTCTCCCCTAATTGAAAGCAAACCTACACTGCAGAAAAGGATTCTTACATATGTGAATGGGTTAGAGTAGGTTAAACAAAATGAATCACTTATTTTATTTTATTTTTTTCCCTGAAAACAATTAACATGGACAATAGCTTTCATTGTATTGTTTGTCTTCTGTATTTCATTTTCTGGCTGGGTTAAAATTTGGGATGGAAGAAATGCCCAAGTCTGTTGATCTCTATTAAAGATGAGTTTATTGTAAGAATGCTGAGAACTCCAAGAAATACCAAGAGAGAGCAGAGGGAGACTCAGGAAGTAATCCTGATCACAACAATGACTATTTCACAAATGTTAGCATGGATTTTTGTTTTCCCTAGCAGTTTATACTTTAAGTTGTTTGTGGAACTTGTTATTCCCTTGAATATTTTAATTCCTCCTTTGAAAAATCCAGGAATGAAAGAAAAACCACACAGAGACGTGAAGATGGTTTGAAAGTGAATTCTGGTCAGTTCTGAAATTGAAATGGTGAATAAGACAGGGTTGAGACTGGCAGATCCAGCATGTACATACGTGTCTATTTGCGTTCCAAAACATGTATTTTACACATATGTGCCTGCACACACCAGTCTAATTCATATGCATGGGCATTGCCCACTAATGTGATTGTGCACATGCAGGTTTATGTGCATGTTTATATTTGTGGGCACACACTAATGTGACTTGGGTGCACGTGTGTGTTTTATAGGCACATGGGTATACTGGTATGGTTTATGTGCATCTGTGTGGTTTACGTGCACATATAGTGAGAAATAAGGTTAATTCTATGTTTTCACATCTATATTTTGTGAGCTTTTTCTCCAGTACCCAAGTTCAGGAACTGGTGGGACTAAACATTAGACATCATCCCATGGAACTGGGCAGCCCAGAAAGAGAATTCAAATGGTTATTGTTGATATGGAGGACCGATGGTCAGTCTTCTTCCTTCTCCTTTTACCTATCCGTATATAAAAGATTATTTTCTCTCCAAATAAATTCTCAAAAAAGAAAATCAGGCACAGAGTGGACAGCACACTCCGGATCCCTCTTCTGGGCTGGCCCCAAATTCCCTCTGTTGGCTATTGACTGACTTGCTAATGCACACGCTTCTAATTCTTAAT